>CAXAMN010006670.1:109958-167367 GCA_963970005.1 Durusdinium trenchii
ACTACGTTACTACTACTACGTTACTACTACTACGTTACTACTACTACTACTACTACTACTACTACTACTACTACTACTACTACTACTTAGTTACTACTACTACTACTACTACTACTACTACTACTACTACTACTACCTAGTTACTACTACCACTACTACTTCTACTACTACTACTACTTAGTTACTACTACTACGACGACGACGACTACTACTACTACTACTTAGTTACTACTACTACTACCTAGCTACTACTACTACTACTACCTAGTTACTACTACTACTACCTAGTTACTACTACTACTACTACTTAGTTACTACTACTACTACTTAGTTACTACTACTACTACTACTACTACTACTACTAACCAGAAGCACTTCTAAGCACAACTAAGCACTGCTAAGCACAACTAAGCACTAGTAGGCACTAGTAACCACTACTAACCTACCTACCTACCGACCGACCGACCAACCTACTGAGTACTACTAGTGCTAGTACCCCGAGTACTACTACGTTGACGATGACGACGATGACGATGACGATAACTACTATCACTATGGTTTCTGTTGGTTCAGGTGCTCCAGTGCAAGGCCTCTCTGTGGCATATGTTGTTGCCAGACATTGCGAAGTACCTATGATCTTTGCCCGTCACTTGGCATCAATGTTTCCAGGAAGGGCTGATATGGCTAGCTTGCTAGCACCTTTGCATTCTGGGCCGCGTGATTCCAAACAAGATTCTACAAGGTACTGGTGTCCCCCTCACCATGAAAGGCCAGAGAATTCTGAGTGCGCAGGCCAGGCTCCAAAACAGCTTGTTGCTTTTGACCTGGTGTTTCAAGGTGCTTGAAGCTGGCTTCAAAAAAGCCAGACGTGGTGTTTTGTTTGCAAGCCTTAAACAGGCACCCACTGGGACTTTTAACGTCTCGGCGGAGTTCTTTGGTCCTTCGGATCGGGTTCTGATCGTCGATGACTTCTTGGCCTCTGGGCAAACTGCCAAAGCCTTGCAGCAGATCTGCCACCCGACCAGACATGGAAGTTGGCTGGTTTCGATGTTGACCTGCAAATTGAATGCTTCAATTTTCCCCCCCCCCGGACTTGCCCCATCTCAGACTTAGCTCAGATTAGGAGTCCCCACGTTCCGTGCCAGACACATTATATGGCAGCTGGCATGTTCTTGGAGTTTGCCGCACTGGCTTGACTCAGGCACTGAAGCGGGTGTGCAGATTGCCGGCTTCGCCTTTTTAGCCCTGAACAAAACGCAGTTGGTGGGGCAGAGAAGTGTGAGCAATGGCAATGGAGCAACAGGATCGGCAGCTTTCAGTATACCGCGATCACGGCGCAGAACCCAACATAATTGACATTGCCAATCAAGAATATTTACAACATAACATAATAACATAACTTGCTTGGAAGCTTGCTCATCAATGTGGAATTCATGAACGGCGGACATAGAGTTGCGGTCTTGTCAAAGGGGAAAAGATTTGTTGCTTCTGGCTTTGCAGGAAAAGAAGCCCTTGGATTTGGCAAGGCCTAAAGACCATTTCGCAGGGTTTTCTTTGGTTCCAGCAAGGCATTTTGACAAGACACATATTGTGCCTGTGGGAACCTACCCATGTTGTCATACTTTGTTTCAGGTCATTTCTTGTTGGATCCTGCTCGTGAACAATCGTCCAGGTCGTGGTGCTTGCAGAGGTCTTTGGCGGCATTAAGCAAGGGCGCTGTGATGTCAAAGTGGCGGATTGGCTCCAGAGGATGTCCTGAGACCCGAGCATCGGCTCTGAGCCCATGCAAGTGCCCAGCATTGCAAATGCTGCTACGGAAGATAGGTTGCCGCAACAAGGTTATCATGTTGCTTTTGAGGCAAATGGCACTTGTATTTGGTCTCTTTTGCATTCAGGCATTTCATCAGAAGAGGACTTGGCAAGCTTGATGTTTTAACTTCGAGAACTCTAGACTCCTTGCTAGGCTGGTCTCCCAGGCCGACAAATTTTGGAGCTGCTTGGAGCACTTCCACGCGATCGAGGATTTAAACCTTGAGGGTTCCATGTACAATTGTCCTTGCAAACCACAAATCCTCGAGCGTTTCTGCGTGGGTTTCGCGTGAAGCTTTGCCATTGCGGTGGACACTTTGAAGTAGTGCTAAGGGCGTGCAATTTTCAGTTATATAACTTTTGCTGTCCCTCTTTCAGCGAAGGCTGGCTAGGGCAGAAGGAGATATCATATCAGATTTCATTATACTGTTGAACAGCCAATGAGCATATTCAGCATGAATGTGATTAGAATTTAGTATATTTAGCTGTACATCCATGCAGATGGTTTGGTGTGTGGTGCTTTACGCCAGCAGCTGGGATCATACCAGCAGCTTGGACGGCTAATTGCACACCTGGTTGTTTTTGAGCCATTTGTGCATTCCATTGCAAACACTGAGCAAAGACTCCAAACAGCAAGGGCCTTTTGAGATGTAAAATGGCAGAAGAAGCTCCGGTCTGGGTAGACACATGTACAGGTACATATCAATCGAGACGAAACATCGAAGATGACAGAGCATGAAAGAACTTCAAGATATAAAGGAATGAAGCAAGGAGAGGAAAGAAAGAAGGTGAGGGGCCCTTGTTGAAGGGACACTAAGCTTACTACGGTGGAGAGCTCATTGAAGTTTGCACTTCCATGGGCTTCACTACTGCTTACAGCAACAAACGGCAACCGATGCCTTAACACGCTTTCCTCTCCCGAAAAGCGTCCCCCAAAAAGCGGTTTCGCCAGGCTGCCAGCACCGCAGTCACGGAGAGCGATGGTCGAATTTTGGATGGTGTGTCCATCCGTTTTTTTGAGCTTCTTGGAACACACACCAGACACACCAAAGGCTTAAAGGTGATCACATGGATCCTTTGCTTTAACAAGTCCCTGCAGGAAAGACCTTCGCTGTTCCTTTTCACTTCTTTTTTTGAAGACAAGCCTCAGCATCGAGGCGTGCCGCCGGCACTTTTGATGTGCCGCTGGATTTGAGCGAGGCAGCATTTGGTGGAGATGGTGGGGGTGAATGCAGTTTCAAGGCCAACCTGGTAACTGTACCCTTCTAGTGTAAGGCATGAACAACCGGGAGATTTATGCTGATTGTGTAGCTAGTAACAGTGGGTGGTGGTGTTGGTCATGGTGGCGGTGATGATGGTAGTGGTCGTCGTAGTCGTAGTCACAGTGGCAGTGGCAGTGGCAGTGGCAGTAGGAGTAGGAGTAGTAGTAGTAGTAGTAGTTGTAGTAGTTGTAGTCGTAGTCGTAGTGGTAGTGGTAGTGGTAGTCGTAGTCGTAGTCGTAGTAGTAGTAGTCGTCGTCGTCGTCGTCGTCGTGGTAGTAGTAGTAGTAGTAGCAGTAGTAGTAGTAGCAGTAGGTGTACGTGTAGGCTCATTCCGCGGGATCAAAGAAGGAGCACCACCTTGCAGACTTGCGAAGTGTCAGAGTCGGATAGGCGCACCAGCTGCGAATTCGCGCCGATGATCTTTTATGCTCCTTGGGTGTTGCAATCAGTTGAGAGTATTTGCCGAACACATCCCTTTGGCACACTGGATCTAGTGCAGTAAATGTCCCTTTTGAGGTTTGCGCTGGCCGCTGGATGGGAGTGATAGAAGCCGCGAGCAGTTGATAGAGGCCGGCAGAGCCTGCCTAGTCCAGGATTTCCATGTTATATAAGCTTCCTAAAAATCTAGTCACCAAATCATTAGTGTGAGCGCTTCCTTGAAGAAGCGTGAGCTATCCTGCGTCCTAGCTAGGAGCTTCCTATTGCTAGTAGCTTACTCCCCGGAGCAGGGGCACGGGCAAAACAATGAAAAAGGAAAGGAAGACAAAGAAAGGAAAGCTCGCTCGCCAGGAGGCTTTCCGTGCACTGGGTGGACAAGAACGTTTGGGATGTGTCGAACTTCGGAAACTGGCCAAGTTCACAGGCGAGAAGGTTTTGGTATGCCAGGCATTAGCCAGGCATATACTGCATTAGAGACTTGCGACGCCGTTGAAATCATTCGCAAGGTTTCATAGTTTTTGCCAACTGGTTTGTTTGTAGAGGTTTGTGTGCTGTCACATTGTGTTGACAAAGCCACCCTTCTTGGGCGTGCAAGCTACAGTTGTCTTTCAACAAGTTGATGGGTAATGGCAACATAAAGAATGCATTTGATTTGCTATGCTGTGCTCAGGTCTCCGATTTGAGTGCAATGTGTGTTGTTGCGAGCAGATGTCCAATTATTTTGCCTACAGGCTGTATTCATCTTGGACCAACCAGCATCTGTCAAATTGCACCGGTGGACCGACATTCGACTCGAGCTTGACTGGAATGTGTATAATTGAGTGTGCAATTGCAAGACATCCATATAAAATAGAAATATATTGGACCAAATGGATCTTTTGTATCTTTGTATTGGTACTTATGTACTACTTATTGGCTCTAAGTATAACCCCGAGTGGTACGCCCAGGGCCCACGTCGAGACGAGCATGTCATGCAAATACTGGCAAATGGGCACGTGGTGCCCGCTCATATTATGGCCCTAAGTTTGCATCCAGGATGCACAACAAACTTCCGCCAGGCTTGAGGAACATATGTTGTAGAGGTGGACCCTCATGTAGATCTCAGCACAGAGTTGATCTGCACAGGCTTTGATGGCAGCGATGAAGACTGGAGTTTGCAAGGGCCTGAGACCGCCTCAGTTGGCATTTCTGAGTCAAGCTAACCAACATGAGCTATGCCTGCCGCTATGCTGATAAGTTAGGACCGATGGATGGATAATTTGTGTTAAAACTCATTTGCTTGCCACGTTTCTCCGTCTATCACAATGCGAATACTGTAGATCGACTGATCCCAGCTGTAGAGTCGAGGAGGTATGTTTTTTTTTGCAAGGTTTCATTGCTCTCGCCTTGGCAGTCAGGGAGTTTGCATCGCTTTGCCGTGACTTTGGTGCTGACGAGGCACAAGAAAGATATGGAACTTTCTTGCCTGCCTTCAAAAAGTATGCACCTCAAATAGACTAACTCGTTTGTCATGGCTCCATTTGCCTCATTTGGGGTAAAATAGTGAGGCTGCAAGCAAATCATAACATGGAAGCCTGAAGTGTCAGAATTGTCAGCTTCTTCGAGGAAGGCCTTGGCTTAGACGCATTTGCCCGCTTGGTGGACGAGCGCTCTGAGCAGGCAAACGTACACAGTCCGCCCGGTGAAGAGTGTCCAGTGTGTTCAGTCCATGAGAAGGTCCATCATGCTCAAAGCGCTACGAAATGAGACATCCTAAGACCTACAGTAACGCAGATATTCCCCAGTATGGCCAGACCGCCATCTAAGCCCTTGAGGTGTTTAGCCTCAAACATCCCGAATAGCCCTCAACAAATGGGAATGCAAAACCGCACGTTAGACAAAGCTCACCCAGCTCTAAGCACGACAAAATCATAGAAAATCACTATGCGGACTGGATCAGAGAATTGTCGCTCCCGCTACCTTGCGCTGTGCAGGGCTGCTATTGCTCTGACACTGAGTTGCAAGAGCTTTCCCAGCTCTACAGTGTGCACCCAGGCAGATCTGACTCTCAGGTTCAGGCCACCTGACTCTTCTTTGTTTGAATCCCGAGCACATAGAACCTTTTGTACCAAACCATGTAGGTACACAATGGTACACGCAAGGAATCTGAGCAATCTGAAGGTTCCTGCCCTCCTTCAATTCTTCGAGTCAGGCCTGCGAGAGACTTGGGTTGCTCATGCATTGGTGGAGTCGGCTGAGAAATTTGGTGACATCCTTCAGGCCCGAGCTGCGTGTTTATCCATTTGTGGTGTCTTAGCTTTTTGAGAGTTCATTGCGTGAACATGCTGTGACTTGCTCCTAGATATGTCAGCTATTCCTTGGATATGAAACGTGGTTAACCTGGCGCCTGTTGCCAGCTCAGGTGAAGTTTCAGATATGTGAGGCCCGGTTTGTATCGTTCCATCTAGAATTTAGTTTGTTTCTAGAAGAACGGAGAGGAGACGTAGGTAGTTGGCTTGTGAGGTTTTAAGTCTGTTGTGTTGTATCATTTCTCATGTTGTGTTTGATTCTTTAAACACTACTGAGATAGTTTTGCAGACGGAAGTCCACTGAGCCACGAGTTCTTTGATCCGTAAAGCATTTGAAGATATTTGAATTACATAGATATCTAGACTGAAAACATATTTGTATAAAATCAACAACAGCCTCACGGGTCTTGGAGTGGAAAGCGGCAATGGTCAAGTTGCTGCGCTCTTGTGCGGGAGGTGCCTGGCTTGGAGCTTCATTTTCCACGAGCTCTTTGCTCCACCGAGCCGGTGCCAGGCGTGAATTTGATGGTTGGGCAAGGACTAGGTGGAGGCCATCGCTACTAGGAACAAGACTACTAGTAGCTCCTGGCCTTACTACTAGTAGCAAGAAGCTACTAGGTGGAGGCCATTGCTATGAGGTTTATGAGGGACCTGGTCATCAAGACAAGCGGGATAATTGACCTACGCAGGATGTGGTCAGTAAAGTACATCTCAGAACTGATGGTACTGATGCTTCTTTCTACCTTGCCTTTGTGAGGGAAGAAGGATCTTGATGGGAAACACCCTGCTGGTGTAGATCCAATTACTGCTGTGCTACGTGAAGCGAAGTCGATTGCTGCAAAGTCTGTGCAAGCATTTTGAAGCACGCCAGCTGCTTGGCTCACAAGCCCGCCACACAATATTTGTATAGAGCATACCGCATTGCTTGAAGAACCATGTGAACAACAGATTAACAAATCTTCATTGCATGCAAAGACACCACTTCTCTACAGATGAGCGGTCTAGAGGCAAGCAAGGTCTCACTGCCAAGGCATGTTTTTGATAGTATTGATCCATTGCTCCGAAGACACATCAGTCCAGCCAACATCACAGCACTTAGAGATGCTAATCGTGGTGTGACTAGTTTAGTTGGACTTGAAAGGTAGTCTCATCGATAACTCTCTCTCTCTACACATATATATATATATACGAACTATAATGAATCGTAATCAGACGTCACAGCTGACCGCTGTGGGGCGAGCTCCTTTGCCGATCCATGGCCCGGCCCGTGACTCAGTTTGCTGATCGTGGCGATGCCCACTCTCTGGATCCACCCTCTATGCCCTTTGGAAGCCACTAGGAACAAAGGGCATCGCTACTGGGAGCAAGGACGCTACTAGAAACAAAGGGCATAATTGTGGGCCTTTCATTCGCGCTGTATTTTTGTCCGTTTTCTTGGTCAAAACACCAAGCAAGAGACCAAGCCATCGCCCAAGGCCAAGCTGGCAGTGGGGGCTGACGGTTCTGGCACCGGTCTTGGCCGCTGGTGCGACGCCGACATTTGATGTGGACTTGACTAGCCTCACGAAGCCACCATTATGGGAGCCCACCTTCGAGGTGCCCAGAGCTTTTGCCGTGTGAGCTATGCCATGCTTTTCTTTGCAAGCTTAGACAATCAGTTGTCTTGATTGCCTAAAGTGAAAGTCCTTTTACATGGCCTGGTATATTACATGACATTACTCCTTACACAGCCAACACACTTTACACACGAAGCCCTTTGGTATTCAAGAGACCGACCTTACCAAGCGGGTCTGGTGCAGGAGTATTTCCCAGGGCGAGAGAAGAATGAGATGGGCCTTGGTTCACCAGTCGTGTTGACCAGCCCAACACGGGAGGAACTGTTGCGGCGCTGTAGATCGTGTGAGGAATGGACAACTCCATGAGTGGATTGGTATTTTTACAAGTTTCAACTCAAAAGTACAAGTTTTTTTCATGCGTCTTTCCACAAAAAGCACGGGAAATTGCTGACATTGGATAACTTGCTTGATTCAAGTTTTGGAGAGTTTCATGGAATTCCTTTTGGGTGCGCAAAAGTGCAGCTGCTCTCCTTGCAGAACTTCACAGGAGTTTCTTTTTCATGCTCGCCGTGGCTATCCCATTGTCGTCGCTGACTGGGCAGAAAACATGACATATACTGGCTGGAGTTGCAAGGACTTCGCCGAAGCTTTTCCCTTCGGCTACATGAAGGCAAGCTGCTGAAACTCAACACCAGTAATCCACTGTACTTGGGTACTTGGAGGCCGGATTTTTCCCGAAGCAAGTTGGAGCTGCAAAAGAGCTGAAACTTCATGCTCTTACAAGCCTGTATCCACCAGCACAAGTGGAGACAAAGAAGGAAACGAAGAGGTTTTCTAGTCTTAGATGTCCTCCTCCATTGTTTGCCTTGGTATTTGCCGGACAAAATGCCACAACACAACATTCAGATCAAGCTCACCCGAGCCAAAGGTACACCACAGATCGTGTGTGCCTCCGAACAATCACGCTCAACTCTCGCGCTAACGGTCCGGGTGGATTTCTAGGAGTCCTTCAGATTTGGGATCCATGTCCTGCCCAAAGCAGCGATTAACTTTCCCTCCCATCTTTCTTCGCAGACCCAATTAGCGAGATTCTTGTCGTTGTCAATGTTCCCCAGTCCTTTCATCCTTTATGAAGCAGGCAGAATATATTGATTCACTGCCTGGCTTCAACAAGAAGCAGCACGACACCAAAGTCATTGACGGTGAGCTGCGCTTCAAGCTTGGCTCTTTCAAGCCTGATGGGATGCTCAATCACAAACATGTGCACAAATTATGACAGGCCTCGCAAGGACAATCCTACCCTAGGGTCGTACCTACCACTAGCTGACACAGATTCAGCAAAAGCATCTAAGAACCTTAGTTAGTTGACACAGATTTTGGAGGTGCCTGAACATGTTGTGATTTCCTTTCGTTTCTCTCACTGAGGAAGACCTGGTGGTACAACTTCTCTCGTCCAGCATCAAAAAGATACAAGGATGACCCCTTGAAGCCGAAGCAAGGGCCTTACGTGTGGCATGTGAAGGATGAGCTTAGTCCCAAGGAGAAGAAGCAGGCGCCCACACAGCAGTCTTGAGCAGAGCTTGTTCTTTGTTCGATTGACCTTTTTTGATTTGGTCTGTACAAGTAGCTTTTCTTTGGTTTGTAGTTTCAGCTTTGGCCAGGTGCAGCAGCGGTTTGAGGTGCCTGGATTCCTACAGGATCCTCTCAACAAGGCTTGAGATTTGGATTATCCTAATCTCAGGCTTTGCAGTTCATACCTACGATGAGGTCTTTATTATGAGACACTACTGAGATACGATGTCGTTTTTGCTCAGTGTGAGTCGTACTTGATGGAGCTTAGGGGTTCAATATTTCTTTAAAGGATTCCTCATCAAAGAGAGTTTCTGCCTACAACGCTCAAAGGCCAAGATGAACCGGAGCTTTGAAGTTTGGTTCTCTCCTGGTGCCTACTCTGGAGCAGGTGCAGATAGGACTTTCCAAATAACAGAAGACAAGCTTGCTCTTTGATGAAGTACAAGCAAAGGCAAATCTTGTTGCATGCTAGAAGCATATAATTGGCAAGCGAGAAAGCCTGCTAGAGAGGTACGTACCATGTACAAACACATCACAGTGGGCGGGGCAGGTGCACACAACGATGGCTACTGTGAGTCGGTGGTCTCTCTACAGCTTCGGGGAGACAAGCGCTGGCGGAGTCTTGGTCTAACGATGGTTTAGGCATTCTTTGCAAAAGACAGGTATGTAGAATCTAGTCAGTGAATGGAGATTGCATTTTCTTCAGGAAGATGATGCTGCCCAAGATGTCGTTTCTCGATTCCTTTGATGAGTTTGACGGTGGTGTTTATGAGGCAGGATGCGACTGATGTGACGACACTAGAGACTTATTCCAGCATGTGCAGCGTCCGCACGCGACCTGCGGATACCTGCGGTCTCCCAGCTTTGGCTAGAGTGAGGCCAAGAAGTGGGATCCGGATCTCGGCTTCTTGAACAGCGCTAAGGGTGCTGTGATTTGGCCACCCGGATATTTGCACGAGACCTCGACCTTGCCGCCGCTGGAGACCTGGACGAAAAGAACGAGAGGAAACATCAAAGGGTGGGGCCTTGTGAAAGGGGCCTTACCCTCCTTTTTCCATCTCTTTTTTGAACTGGTTTGCCAACAACTTGGCATCCCTTAGCCGGCATCCCTTCTTTTGGACACTGAGAATTACACGCAGAGAATCAGAGTGGGCTGAAATGATAGGTCATCATAGGATTCCAGTTCCTTTGTGCGGCAATGCAAGAGAACGGGTGCTGTATCGACTGGAATAAGAGCCTGGCTGGGTAGGTGAAATAGTTCGAGCTGCTTTGCATTGATTTGCCACACAAGGATGGCCAGTGTGGCTCTGCGCTGACTCTGCAGTACGCTTTTCCTCAGCCAGTGCAATTTTTGCAACTCAGCGGGTTTGCCAAATGTTAACAGTTCGCACCAAGAGTTGCTTCAGGTTGCTTTCATTCGTTGAACAGTTCCTCTTTTCGTTTCCACCGAGGCGGGCTTTCTTGCCACGTCTTTCCATGTCTGCAGAAGTCGGACACTGCGTGGCAATGACCTGGTCGGGGTATGCCACCATGCACGTGCGCGGAGTGGTCCCAACTCCCAAGGAGGCGAGGATGAAGGAACAACTGGAGAAGATACAGACCTTGGTCGACACCAATCAGGACTTGGCCGTGTTCAAGCGAAAGGATTGAAGATGGTGTTTACTCAAACCAAAATTCCTTTTGTATCCGAAGTAGATGTGGTTGCTTGCGATCAAGGATGAAGAGATCACCGTGGATGAGGTGAAGACCTGGTTTGAAAAAAGTGAGTCCTCAGCTCTACGTAGTCTTCCAGATCCCGAGTTCTTGCAGCACAAGGACACGACAAGATGAAGCGGGTCAAACTTTTCAATAGAAAACAACAATGCAAGAAATGTAACAACAATGCAAGACATTCGTTTGTGCCGCCAGCATGAGCACATGTCACACTCCTCCCAAAAATACATGTTGTGCGCCCTAAGCTTCGTTAGTCGTTAGTGTTTGTGAAGCTTGTGGTGTATAAGTGTTTACCGAAGAAGGCCATTTATGCCATTTTCACAAATCTTGGATCAAGCAGGTTCAACATTTTTCCTTGCCCATTTCATGAGAGTTAATGTAGTAATGCCTAAATTGCGCACCGGGCCATTGGAAATAGGGCCTCCTATGACCCCAGCTGAGTGCATCCAGTACCTTGTGATCTCCTACATGGCTGAAGACACGGTGGCGTACCATGACATGAATGATGACATGAAGGTCTCCAAGCAGGAGCTGTGTAGAGTGCTACGCAGTGCTACGCCTTTGCAGAGTGAGAACTCGTGCTGAAACAACATCCGTTGCCGGGGAGGCTCTAGTAATCGAGTCATGGTTCAGTCAAGTAAATACTGTAAGTCTTTTGATTCAGTGCGAGGAGCTTTGGGACTCGCTCGTGCAGTGGAACGTCGTGCGGGTGCGACTTTATTTCTTGTTTTCCCTGAGCATTGCAGACGAGACGTTTGACCTAGTACGCTGGTCACATGATGAGTCATATGCGTATTTTGGCACTGAAGCATTATTGGGTTCAAAACACAAATTTGCTGGGTCCACCAAAACTTCAGACGGACCTTTCGCGACTGCTGCTCCAGTCTCTTGTAGGTCCCTGTTTTATCCCAACATTTCCATCTCCAGGTCCGAATGCAGGAGGGTCTCAAGCTGTTGAATCGCGCAGACCGAGCAGGGCTCGAGGTGCAGATCACCCCACTAAGTATGTAGCTCCTTACTATTGCCTTAGTTTTGGATGAACATGAGTTTGTTCCTGTCAAGTGATTGATGACGCATTGTCATTCCATGACATGAGGTTTGCTGGACAGTCTTGGTCCTTCTGACTTGTACAACTGGATCTTGACAGTGCTTGCAGGCATGGGAGCGGTCTCTGGATTACTTGCGGAGGGAGCCCATGGATTTGCCGAAAGATGTCAGGCAGGGTGGCTACGTCCTTATCTATCGACGCCTGTGCTTGTGTCCTTCGCCACACAACCTTGAGCTCGATCCCATGCCCTTTCTTTTGTTGGTAATGTCAAGAACTGTATCAGCTGGACAAAGTGTCTTATCCCGTTTCCTACACATATCCAAGTACAGCCTGGGATTTTAGTGAAAGTCCATAAATGCTGGCTGGATGGTCAGTGATCAGTGATCAGTTCTCAAGCCTTCTCGTTCAGCTCCAGCTCCGCAGGCCAGAGATGCAGGAGCGTGGTGTTTAGCAGCATTCAAGTCTTCACCGTTAAGGAAAACCCGGTGTTTTCGTGTTGTGCAGTTTGTCTTAAGACATTCTCACATCGCCCCATCCCCAACTCACAGGTCGGAGAGTAGGTCCGTTGGCCGCCTCCATGCTCACAGGAGATCTTTGATCTTGGCAAGGTTGGGGGATTCAGCTCGTTTGTTTCTTAAGCGTGCTCTGCTTTAGCTCTAGAATTTGTGATACACCCTCTATCCAAGGAGAGTGCAACGTGACTTTGCTGTTGCAGGTTATTTTCTTGTTCCGTTCGATCAGGGCACCAAGATCTTGAGCTCCTTGAAGGGCGTCCATTCGATCTCTGACTCCGAGTTCTGGAGTCCTGTCCGGGATGCTGTCCAGGAAAGGGCGCGGCGCGCGCCGATCGCGCACCGCGCAGAACTCCCCGCACAGGTTGCAAGTTGTCCGAAATCACTCCTGGAAAATCCGACCGGCCGAGGGTGGGACGGGAGTGTCAGCCGTGAAGCAGCCAGGAGCTGATGATGCGAAAAAGGAGGACACACCGCGAGCTCTGAGGAATCAAATGGAGTGTGAGCTGGAATCTTTAAGGACGCAAGCAAACCTTATATACAACAAAAACTGCAGTTTTGAGTCTTAAGCGGAATTAAGTGTTCTGAAAGTTCAACGTTTGTGCATCGACTGCATATAGCATCAAAGAAGAGTACTCTTGGTGGTCACCCGGTGCACTACGGGAGAACCATTTTACATCCGCCATGGCTCAAGTCACGCAGCTGCGTGAGAATCTGACTGTGATGGTGTTTGGCGTGCCCCTCCTAGACGTGGATAGCAAGTTCCTTATCGCTTGTTGGGACCCCAGATGTGCATCTCACATAGAACTACAGAGTCGATGCTTGCAAAGCAGCTATGAAATATCCCGGCAAGAGACCCCAAACATTGTTTCCGAGGTCTAGAGGTCTAAGGTCTAGAGGAAGATTTTGGGCTCCAGAAAGATCTAGAGATGCAGAGGTCTAGAGGTCAGAGAGAGCTAAAGGTCTAGAAAGATCTAAATGCCTAGAAATTTGGAGAGATCTAGAGGTCTGGCCTTGAGATCCCAAAAGATCAACAGATTTGGAGATCTAGGCCCTAGAGCTCTTGAGATCCAGAGAGGCCTAGAGCTCTTGAGATCCAGAGAGGTCTTGAGATCCAGGTCCAGAGGCCTGGGACTGGGAAGCTAGAGGTTTCAAGGTAGAGATCTATATAGTGTTCGAGAGGTGGAGATCTAGAGGTCTTGAGATCCAGAGAGATCTAGAAGCCTAGAGTTCTAGAGACCTAGAGGTCTGGAGGCCTGGGGGCATAGAGCTCTTGAGGGCATATTTAAAAAAACAAATATGAGGGCACATATCTCAGAGCACGCGTCTGAGAGCACATGTATGAGAGCACATGCATGAAAGCAAACGCACACACACACACACTTATAGAAATGCATACTGATTGGGTTGCGGTTTGCCACACGCCGGCCTAAGTGGAAGACCTAAGGAAACAGGGTTCAGATCTCCACAACTCCAAATTCTCAAACCTCCAAAGCTCTATAGGTTCCAAATTGCAAAACCGCGAAACGATCGATCGACAAAGACGCCGGAACGTGCAAAGTCTGCAGAACGCATTAGCGCTTTACAGCACCTGAGAAACCTGCAAACAGCCTGGGCCAGGGCGGACCACTGGAGTCATTGTGTTCGAAGCAGGTGCGCTGGGATGATCAGTCCCAGTATCACCAGGAAAGCGAGAGTGTCTTCGTTGGTGGCAGACTCTCGTTCCTGCTGCCACCCCCTACTTATACTGGCAATCAAACCTAACAATCCAACAGGAACCTTGTGACTCCAAAGGTTACACACACTTCGAACTTGGGTTTTCAATTAGACTCAATTGCCACGATGGGAAGTAAGGTGAGGGAACGGAAAGGTGCATAGGTCGGCAAAACAGTATGGTTTAAAAATGGTTTCAAAAAGGCCTCGAAGTCGATCTGTACATTCGGTGCGGTGACGAGCGCAGCTGCAGGAAAGTGGGTTTAGGGGAGGAAACGTGAAGGACCATGGAAACAAACCGATCAAAGTGGACAGCTTGTTCAAAAGTTCATTTGGCAGGTACGTGACTCCAGCGTCCCGGAGTCATATCACATCCGATCAGCAGTGTCTTTGTTAGGCAGTGACTGCTGAAAGGACCACTGCCCCCCTGCTTCAGTGGAACAAAGAGGTGGGAACATGGAAAACCCTTAGAACCAGGGTGTGACACACACACACACACACGCCTCCCCGAGGGGAGGCAAAAAGAATTAAGGCGAGGACGGTTGTGAAAGTGCGCGCGCAGTAAAGACGAAAGGATGAAGACATGAGAAGGAGGACGAGACGGGACAAAGGTGTGTGTGGTTGCAATGAAAAGGAAACCAAGTGCACAGGGACAACCGATGAACCCAACCCCATTGTCAAGACCTGGGCGACCCGAAATCTGTGTAAAAAGTGTATGTGGATGTGCACGTCCACACTAAGGCCAGGGCGATGCGTGCGCAAACGAAAGAAGGGATGAGATGGCAAAACGTGAAGACAGGAGGACATAAAAGAGAGGAGGAAAACACATGTGTGCGAAGTGGAAGGATGAAAAGGGAAATGAAATGGACGCAAACCAAAGAACCCGAGCCTCATTAGAAAACCTAGGCAAACCTCGTTGAACATGTACGTGCTGTGTGTGTGTGTGTCCACTCCTGTTTCCAAGGACACTACACTACACTAGCTCTTACTAACTTTTCTTAGGACTTTCGTGACCATTGTACAGCAGCAGGGGGCACCTGGAGCAGAGATAGGGCAGGTGCCAATGAAGACACCTATCTCTTGCTCGTGAAATCGACGGGAGACGTCCTGTCGACGTACCTGCAAACTTTTAAATTCTCCAATTGTTGTTCAACCATACTGTTGCTCGGACTTTGCACTTTCCTTTAGTCAAGGTCTAACTTGCAGTAATCTTAAAGGGCTAATGCACTCCGCGAAGCAGCCTGAAATCGCGCTCCACGGAGCAACCTTCTCAAGTGTGTCTCTGCAGCTTCTTCCCACTGTGGTAAGCTGTGTGATTCCCTACGGGGCGCCGTTATTGCAAGAACCTTTTCACTCCTCACCGCAGGTGTAAGCTTCCTGAAGTTTTTCTGAATATTTCTCAACTGATTTTCCTGCTCGAAATCAGCTTGGATTGTCTCACCCAGCACACGTGAAGTTTACTGCAGAGTTCACTGAATTTCCTACTGAAATATACTGCAGAGTCAAACTGCATTTGTTTCACCCAGGAATCCTTTCCATTTCAATTTTTCAATTTCAATTTCAATTTCAAGAGTTCAATTAAAGTCAATTGCACACTCCTCCACTTTGCAGCGACATATTATACAGTTTATAGTTTCACTTTTTCAGGTTCATGTTCAAGGACTGCTTTGGTTCACACCTCTACTTACATACATACATCGACCTTATTCGACTTGCCGAACAGCCATGACGTATCCCTGGCCGTATTCACTACCACCACATCTACAGCAGCAACCACAACCCACACAACCACATTGTTTCCCGTACCCATCACATGCTCCACCACAACCATACCCAACACTGCCACCAGTTCCACCACATCAACCAATTCCTCACGGTTATCCATTTACCGCGCCACTTCCACCTCAAGCCCACTACATGCAGCCACATCCAGTACGGGCACATTATCCAGTACACCCTACAGCTCCTCTTGACAGTACCCAACATCCGCAACCGCATCCACTTCACGCAACACAACCAATACAATCCCACGTCCACACACCTCCAACACAGCCACCTCAACCACATCAACCACATCAACCACATGCACCACACACTACAAGCCAATCACCAACCCCACCACTACCACAACCACCACCTCCCTCAACTGATCTACCACAAGCCACCAATCCCGCAGTGACCGCCGCACCACAGCCTGCCACAATGGCTCCACCACCACACACTCCAGCAGCTCCCACTGAACCTGCTTCAGCATCCATCACCACACCAGCTCAGCCTCCACCACCACCCAACGGGCCACGCACAACCAAACCGACACCATCTATTGCACCCACACTCAGCACCACAAGAGGTATTTGGAGAGACCCAGATCGTTCGCCTCCACGTACACCTGAACACCACCGCTACTCAGCTTTTCCTGCCGTTCCCACCATTGCACCATCACAAGCTACATCCAGATCCAGGAGCCGCGCTCGCTCAGTACGCACTCCACGCTCTCCATTGCCACGACGACGAAGCTCGGCTACACGATCAGTGGCCCGCTCACAACCACATTCCACGCCTGCTGACAGGCACACATCACCATCACCAGCCTTAACACAAGACAAAACTCACACTTCCACCAAAGACATCACCGCTGCCACCACTACAAAACACACTCTGGACTCAGCCCACCGTACCTCGGGCATCACACTCAAACCCAACCCACTTTTCACACCCAAGCATACCACCAAAAAGGCACCAACGCCACCGCCCATTGCACCACCAACTATTCCAGTTCAACGACGTCCTCGCAACCTGCCTCCTCCAAAATTCCAACCGCCCACTGATCCTGCGCAATTGGATGTCTTCCAATGGATCAACCAGTACGCACAATCGCTTGACGTCCAAAATGAACCCATGATTTCCTACGTGGCCAAAGTGCTTAGCGCAGCCCATCTCAACAGCACCCACTTTACAGACCTGCAACTTCTCACACACACAAAATGGAGCGACGACACCAACAAAGAAGAACGTC
This sequence comes from Durusdinium trenchii, assembly GCA_963970005.1. Lineage (NCBI taxonomy): Eukaryota > Dinophyceae > Suessiales > Symbiodiniaceae > Durusdinium > Durusdinium trenchii. The sequence continues at coordinate 126,886 of CAXAMN010006670.1, forward strand.
ACTCATTCCTACTACTCACCATCCCCACACTAGCGAGCAGGGCGATGCCCCAATCCTCCCTCCTACACGGAGAGAAGCTTTGAATATACCACCGATTAAACACATCTTTGCGGCGCATGTTAGCGAAGAGGGAAACATCATTTCCATACTTGAGGCGGGCGAAATTGTGAGATCCGTTTTGCACGACGATCACAACGTAGGTTATTTTTGCCAAGCTTTCGAGCTATCGAACTATGAGCCACATGATGTTGCCGAAGCCGCACGAGTGTTATTCAACGCTTCAAACATGGCCAAAAACCGCAGGGGCCTCATCTTGACGATTAAAGCCTATGGCCATGGCCACAAAGTAACTCATGGGGGCGAATCCGCTGCGAACGACCTGCTACTTCGAGGTGAAGGGATTGTGAAATATACCCCAGGAAAATGCTGGGTAGCACACCCCAAGCATTCAAGGATAGAAGGGATTGCTTGGAAAAGCGATGCAAAGCCACCACTCAGCTTCATTTAATTCAACCTTTCCAGCCCAAGAGGATCTTTTTCACCCCATATCTCGGATGACGACAAGCCCTCAAAATATCTATGCTGCTCGCTCCTGATTTATTACATTACATTTCAACTTTTTCACTAATCGTTGACAACCTCCATTTATTTTCAAGATGCTGCATCTGCATGACTTTCTGCAGACCACATGACATTAGAGTCACCACGACTATCGACAAGTCCGTTTTTTTTCAGATGTTTCAGATCGTTCTGGCTTTTCAGCTTTTCAGATTTTCACATACACTGACGAGATTCAGCTCGACTTCTTGTATTGTCCCATCACCTTTTCGATATTCTTTTCACTTACTTACTTTGCACCGCAGCCATCTTATATTATTCAAACTATTGAGCACGACCTTTACAACCGTACAAGCCATATTGGTCCTACGACGAGTACCGCGAGGATGACATCTCCTTTGGACACAGCATTTGCGCATCGACTCCTTTTAGCTCACCTTCACGCAGCCACATCTATTACCACCACGTTCCAAAACCTACCACTTTTTACACCACAACCACTACCACCTGCCCACCAACCTATTACCACTCCAACCTCCTCTAAACGATCAAGCAGACGCACTCCACCACCGCCGCCACCACCTACTCCATCACGCAGTCGCAGTCCACCTCACACCACCGGCAAATCTCACTTGAGATGCAAACCAGAACCTTCACCCTCTTACGCACCCACTTCACCACATCAGCACTCGCCCACACACCACAAAGACAAAACGACTCAACCACGACTGGAACACAAAAACAACACAGACTTCCAACAACAGCTTGCACCACCGATCACAACGATTTCTCTCAACAGCTCGCCCACCACACCTCCACAGCCACTACCGATTCCACCACCTCGTTCACCAGTACCTCCACCTTCACCAGTACCTCCACCTAAAACCACCACAAAATCTCAGTGACTCCCCTCCATATCCTGACAATGGAGGATGGGAACCCAGCGATGACGAGAAATTGGCTGCCTTCAAACTCAACAAGCGAGCTCGCCCCAGTTGGCAATACATTGCCAAAGCACTCAACAAAACGCCTTTTGATTGCAAAGGTCGATGGCAAGTCTTACAAATTCTCTACACACCTCAACCGCCAGAGAGCCCAGAAACAGAAGCAGAAGCAGCATCACCTCATAAAACATCTCACCAAGCCGAGGCAACGCCTCCGGCCACACGGGACGCCAGTACGATGACTACAGAAGCCCCAGCACCATCAGACAAAGAGACAGAGAACAGCAACACCTTGGACTCACATCGAGTTCCATCAGCACATGATTGACAGCAGTTCACTTTGTCACACAGTCCGCCTACAAACCTACTATGTCCCAGGACTACTTTGTGCCGAAGAACACCCAGAATTATTGATGGCTTTGTACTTATTCTCAATCTGCACTTATTTACATATTTGTACTTCTTTCCTTTGTCGTTCCAGCAGTTGTGAGCAATAGACTCCAACTCACGAACATTGCCCTCATTCTCTTCCACACGTGCTGCCAAAAACAAGTTCGATTGCAAGTGGAGTCCCATTTTGTTCAAACAAGTTCTTTTCTCTTGATTTTCTCACACTGATTGATGTCAAAACATCCGACCATTGCGACACCGTCGATTCCATGTACAGATCGATCAGCTTTTGCACTCAATTCACTCTTTTCCAATGCATGTGCAGGATTCATTCTATCCACTGTTTTTGACTGTTGTTGTTGACCTTGATGACTTATGGTGGTCTTGGTTATACCTTGACGTTATTGCAGCTCAGCCATTCAACTTAGCTCAGTTTTTTTCGCTCGTGTACAGACCCCGCGATGGATTCCCTTGTTGCCTTGGACGCTCAGATTATTTCACAGCTGCAGGACACCAACATACAGATCAACCGGCTGATGGTACTTCAACTCAACCGACTCCATGATACAATCAAACAATTGCAACTAGCAGATTCCGACACCAACAACCAGAACCCACGCCTACCAGGTCGAATCCAACAGCTCCAAACTTTGCTGCCCACGATGAAAACACCAGCAGACTTTCTACCACCAATGTCTCAGATTACAACACATACCAACCACTCTCCATCACCAAGTCCTACGACTGGCCACCACCTTGGACGAGACTCACACGACGTCCACACCCACCTTCGAACGATCGAACACACCTCCCTCACCCAGACAAACCAAGACAGAGCCGACACCACACACTTACAGTCGCCCGACTATACATCCACAAGAACGACCACACCACCACACACGTCACAAGCTATCAAAGCAACCACTCCTAGCATGGCAGCAACGTACTTCCTCAGCAGCATCACACTCTCACACCACCAAACATACCCATCACCACACCCAACGATCCAGATCTCACAACCACGAAACAAGCCACAAGCCACAGCCACACGGAGCCACCGTGAACGCATTCCCTCACCTCGCACTAACAGGCACACCAGCCCTCAATCTCAGCGCACACATTCCCCACACCAGCACCATCACCACTCCAAGCACACCAAACATCACAAACAACCAAAACAATCGCAACGCTCCACTACCCGTTCCAGACGCTCTCGCACACGACGCTCTCGTACATCCATCTCACGCCACACCCGCCGAGAGCGATCCACCGCTCCTCTCGAAGGACAAGACATCAACCATCACCAACACCAACTAGGACACCATCACCCAGCCACCAGACAGAACACCACACTTCCAGACACTCTTCACGAGCCTCCCCAACGACACGGCCAGACTCACCACCTGCAGCACCACCACCGCTCACACCAACAGAGGACACTAGCGACAGCGTCTTCGCTCTGCAGCATTCGCCCTCAGACAAAACCGCTCCAAACATCTCAGCAACACCACATGTCACCACAATCTCTCGCCACCCTCTTCCACCACCAACATCACCACTTCCACTACCACCACCACCACCTACACAACCACCACCGCCGCCACCAAAAACACCACCGATACCAGCGCCACCGCGAACCTTATCCAAGACATCACCATCCACCAAACCATCACCACCACCACCACCACCACCACCACCGAAAAGCCCCACACGACCTAAGCAGCCATCGTACCCACCTCCACAGCATCTACTTCCTCGCCAAGTTGATCAAGATCCCGCGCCGTGAGAGCCACTTGCGGCCGAATGATTCAGCTACCAAAAAACTCATCAACACAACAACATATTTATTTATTTTATTCAATTTTATTACTATTTCTGATACCGTATTCTACTTCTCACATCCTCACTGCAAACTGGACACAACACATACACCAACAAAACACTACCACTGCCGCTATTCCCATCACGACACACCGCGCCACACAGATCGACTCCGACCAATAGCGCTCGGAAGTTTCACCCGGCGAGTTTCACCCTACACCTTGGACCAGAATCAAAAATTGCAGAGTCAATACCTCTTTGTCATCTTTGTCATCTTCCACTGTTTCACCACGGCCGTTCACTCGTTTTATTGATGCAGTATTTATGGATTTTGGATTTTTGGGTTTCTTGATTTCACACAAGACCACCGGCTTTCAACTCTTTCAACGTTACATTCATGTGAACGGTTTATTTTTGTCGCCTTCTATCTCAGCTTTTTGATCCCAACTGTTCGTATCGCCTCGACATTTTCGTACTGCCACGATGGAAGCGGCATTTTGGAGCTGGACCCAGGGCACACCAGCGGCACACATCTACGGAGTGTACACCTCACAACACAGCTGTCGCACCACCATCTGTCATACCAGAGAGCAGCTTCATTCATTGCAGCAGACAATGTACTTCGACGAGACTATTTACCCCCATCTCCCTCCACCATTGTTGGACCGCATATTGAGGACCAGGGCACTGGTCAACCACGCTGCAGACGACCTCACAGCTGCTTTAGACCACATAGAGGCAATCGGCCATTTCTCGCCCAGCCAGTTGAAAGGCAAGGGCAAGGGCAAGTCCACAGACACATCCGACCTCACAGATGACCCAACCACAAGCGCTCTCCAAAGTGAGCTTATTCACCCATATACACCCCCACAAGCCATGGCACAACCTTGCACCGCGTCACCTCCTATCGCCACCAACACCACAACACAAGAACACTCACAGCCAATCACCCCTCAGACAGCAACGACACCTGACTTCCCACACACCAAAGCCACAGCGCCACCACCCCGGCCAACCTACACTTGTATGCGCTCAGCCAACAGCTGCATTTCACCCCCACGACCAGTCAATCTCTTTCCAACCAACCCGCCACCGCACACAACCTCACAACAATGTGACCCCACTCAAGTCTACACCATTCGCATTCCACTACAGGGACATGCCACACTGACAGCCATCGGACCGATCTCAGCACCGCCCTCTTCAGCATCAAACAGTACACCCACCATCTACTACATGCCTACAACATCCGGCCGAACCATCCGGAAGCGGGCACGGGCCCTCCTGGACCCTGGTGGGATGATGCTGGAGCTCCACCGTGAGAGGGCATTAGACCTGATTTATGGTTTTTGAATCAATGTATATAGCTCGCCGATATTGCCAGCTACTGCAAAACATCCCCAGTACTGTGATTTCCAAGTTTTGGTTCTTCCACTGTCTTTACTTCCTCGTTGTATTGACTATACTTTTTCAGTATTTTCAGGATTGGCCTTCAACTGACGACTTCACTAGAACACTCTAGCCATTGTGGGTCAAAACAGTTTCGACTACTCCTCGCCTTCAACGTTCCTTTTGCGGGACTCTCTGGCAGCTCAGTCACTTTGGCCTACAAGACCACAGCCTTCGTACTTTATCCCAAGGACGGTATACTGGCATCGTGACCACCAGGTCTATCGCAGCAGCAGTGTTCACCTCACAATTGTTGCCAGAGATGCGAGCCCACAACCTGGACATTGACAACATTGCTGAATATTTACACCAACAAGCTAATCAATCCATTCCAAACAAAACGACAGATGCCAAACAATTTATGCAACCACTCATTTCCCGCATGATTGACTTCTTACGAGGCCTCACACCACCCGCAGGCGAAGGTACAGCGCTCCGAAAACTTCAGCTACAGACAGATCGCCTACACTAGCAAGAGAGCGAACTCCAGCGCGCTCGCGACAAATTGAAGACTCATGGCATTGCACTTACACCAACAAAAAAACCAGGGACACACCCCGCCACATCATCAGCTTCCCAACCCCATCTCCCACTTACAGCCCCAGCCGCACTCACAGCTAACACCATTCTCAACCCCACCACTCAAACACTACAAGACAACTCGCCAGCCAACTACGCGGCAGCAGGCATTCAGCAATGGCTCAAGACACTACCACCAGCCACTCAGACACAAGTCACCAATATCCAGCAAATTCTTCGAGACGAACGCATCACCAAAGAACAGCTCCAGGAGGCAGCCACACGCTACGGCATCCCGCTCACCCATGTGCTTAAGCTACCACCACGTTCACTACAGCAGCTGGTGGCAGCGGGTTCGGCGTTAGCAGCCTGACTCGCTCAACAAGCGCTGCATCAACGACCACATCTCATTTTACAAGTCTTGACTACCCTTCACACAGCACTTTCACACTTTGTCCACTTCATACCCTACATTGACAAGACCCACGCGATCTTTTCCATCAGTCTTGACGTGCAATCCACCGGCACTCCCATTCAACACTCCCACATTGGTCGACACTACATCCACCACCCACAACAACGCACACTCGACACTCAACACATCCCCCTGATATTACAACAAACCCTTCAATCATGCATTTTTCAAGCCTGCAACACCTACTACAAGCAAATCCAAGGAGCAGGCATTGGCAGTCAACTTTCACCAGCACTCTGCAACGTAGCAATCACACTCATCGAACATACCTGGCAAACCACATACCACACCTTTTTACACCAACCCAGCCTTCACTTGCTCAACACACGCTCCGTTGACAACCGCTATATTTATCTTGCTCAACGAACAATACAGATCAGCGCTCCCCATCACTACACTGGCCCATCCCGATTTTTATGAACACCCAGTCGAAATAGAGCCAGTGGACGACGACCATTTACTCGGTTTCCTGATTGATCCACTCACCAGAACGGTCACTTTTCAACTCCCCACACATCCTTGGCAGATTCGTGTTCCGCAGTCAGCGGGGAGTCACAGACCACGCCTGTCAGGCTTACAGTCACGACACCACACACTACGAAAATACACATTTCCACAGCAGCTCGCACCTACCACAGCACAGCAGTTGATGCAGCTCTATATGCCAAAAGGTCATTCAAAGCAACACTGTGCCGCGGCGCTACGGCCACGAGAAAAAGACGATGCGCCAGCAGAGTCATAGTACTTTACTTTACAATTCTTTTTCGACGTCTTGGTCTTCCATTATTTACCCTTCAGGTATTTTCTGATCCGATCTAGTTGCGCCGATTCGGCTCTTTGTGTGTGTCCACTCCTGTTTCCAAGGACACTACACTACACTAGCTCTTACTAACTTTTCTTAGGACTTTCGTGACCATTGTACAGCAGCAGGGGACACCTGGAGCAGAGATAGGGCAGGTGCCAATGAAGACACCTATCTCTTGCTCGTGAAATCGACGGGAGACGTCCTGTCGACGTACCTGCAAACTTTTAAATTCTCCAATTGTTGTTCAACCATACTGTTGCTCGGACTTTGCACTTTCCTTTAGTCAAGGTCTAAATTGCAGTAATCTTAAAGGGCTAATGCACTCCGCGAAGCAGCCTGAAATCGCGCTCCACGGAGCAACCTTCTCAAGTGTGTGTGTGTGTGTGTCACACCCTGGTTCTAAGGGTTTTCCACGTTCTCACCTTTCCACTGTAACAGAGGCAGGGGGCCACAGCTCCATTCATCAGTCTGTGGCCAACGAAGCTACTGATGTCTGGAGAGGATATGAACCTGGGACGCCAGGTTCACGTACCTGCTTTCTCAACGGTTGATAAGCTGTTCAATTTCCTTTGTTGTTTCCATGGTGGTTCATGATACTTCCCCCAAACCTACTCGTCCCCAGCAGCTGCGCCGCCGGTCTGATTGCTACCGCTTTGTGACAACATTGTTAAACTTTTCAAGTGATCGGACCCACGCACTTTTCCGTTCCATCACCTTCCTTCCCAACGTGGCAATTGAGTCTAACTGAAAACCAAGTTCGAAGTGTGGACCGCTCAGTCTTCCCACTCGGTTACTGGGTGTGACCCTCCGAAAGGAGGCGCTGAAATCATACTGGAAATCACCGACCTTCATTTTTATAACTGCCTTTCCGTTTGTTCAACTTTATCCCTGAATTAACTGATTTTCGAGCCGCCGGGCTATAAGCGACGGAATTTCTACCCAAATTTCTGAAATCCATTCGTGTTGTGCATTGCTACATTCCTCAATTTTTAATTTTTCAACCGCAGCCGTTTAGCCAACGATCAGCTTACGCATGCTCAGCACTGCAGATCTCAGAAATTGCATTGCATGCCAAGATTTCACCTTACTCTACTTCACTGCACATGCACTCAGGCTCCAGATCTCACTAGGATTTCCAAACTCTCACTTCCGCTGCTGTGCCGCGCCGGCGCCATTTTCTGCAGCCTGTCGGTTTGGCCTCTCCATTGTTCTCCACATGCAGTATCCCTGGCCGTATCCACAATGGCCATCACCTTGTACCGCACCCACAATACCTACTGTTAGCGCTCAGCCATCACCATGGCACCATCCTCCACCAACGGCACCTATCCCGACCGTCCTGTCTCATCAACAACCGCAACCGTCTTGCCTCACTTTCAGACCACTTCACAGCAACCGCCAGCTCTTACCTGGCCACATCACCTGCCAACCCATCCTCCACCGGCACCAACCTTCGTGACTCACACACACGCCTACCCACCACCACCTCAGATGCAGGCACTTGAGCCCATGCCAGCACAACCTCTACACCATCCACCTTCTTTGCAACCCACATCACCAGCAACATCCGCTCCACACGCTCCGCAGGTACCACAACCACCGGCGCAGCCGACTCCCATTCACTGGGACCAATCTCAAGGCGTTTGGCAACCTTACTCCCTTTTCCCACCAGTAGCTCACCCTTCACCACCCTCACATCAAACATCAGCCTCAACCACCACTGCTCTTTCTGACCCAACGCCTTCCACGGTGGCACCTACGCCACCAGCTCCTGGCGATCTGAGCATCCCATCCTCGGCCAGTGCCCATCTGAGCACCTCCCAACTGGCCACCAATGCTACAACCGCTACACCACCCTCCACATCAACCGCCAACCTTGCTACACCCCCAGCAGCAACAGCTCCACCACTACCGCCACCACCACCACCCCCACCGCAGGCACCTTCAGCGCCAACTACGGGGTCTCACAAGCGATCCCACACACAACCTCCAGCAGCTACACCGACCCATTCGGGCACTGCCCATTCACCACCGGCCTCTCTTGCAACCACCGGCCGTACCCACCGCAGCAGAGACCGCAGCCGACGTCGTCGCCGCCACCGCAGTCGCCGCACGCGCGACCGGCGCACCAGACATCACCACTCCCCTGCAGCTTCCACCGCCAAAGCTTCGTCGACACGCCGCCGGCGTCGCCGTTCCCCCTCAACCTCATATCTCACAACATCAGACAGCCGCTCCCGCAGCCGCTCCCACGCACCCATCACTCATGCACGACAACTACGAACAAGCCCGCATACTCCACAACGCATGGAAGCTGGCAAAAAACATCCATTCTATCATGATCCATCTCCTAGCCTGGGGCCGGGGGACTAAGTTCACCAGCGGCGGAGAAGCCCAAGCCATGCACCTTTTACAACAAGACCATGGCGCCGTTTGCCACTCCAAAGCCCGCTGCTGGGTGATTCAACCCCATAACGCCATTGTCAAAGGACTGGCATGGTCTATCAATGCAATTGAGGCTTCACTACATACCACCGACCAACTCACCTTCCTCAACACCAACGCCAACTCACCACACTTGAGAGAGGCTTATCCACGCGTTTCACATTCCGCCACCAACTCCGGCTTCGCAAAATCTGAGCTCCAGTCTTAGTGCCAGCGAGCTGCAATCACGTGTCTTGGACTTCAATCTATTTGTAAAAATTGCTTTTACCTTTTTGAACCAATGCAACCGACTGTCCGTTTAGCGCTCAGTTTTGCCCTTTGATCGATTTTTCGTGGATGATCGCTTTGACAATCTCTTGGTTTTCTGCAGTTTGCTAGATTCTTTTGACCACGGTTTTCCTTACATGATCACCGTTTGCGGATCTCCTTCATGTTATTTCAGGTTGTATTGATTCAGCCCCGCCTCACAATGTGACTCTGTATGTACTGCAAAATTCATGCTCAATAATTCATTCCGGTAATTCAATTGCATGCCCCGCTCGTATGCACCGGCCGCTCATGAAGTGCTGACACCTGCGATGCGCCATCCGCCCGCTGATCCAGCCTGTCACCTCAGCTGCTTGCCCCCGACACTGCACCTCAAGATGCAGTCTCATGCCGATCAAGCTCGACTCCTCCATCGAACTACGATTGCCCTCAGTCAGCTCCATCGCCTACTTCAACAAGCAACCGACATCCTGGCCAACCTGCGCAGCCTTTACCTTGTTCACACACGGCAAGTCGACCCCCAATTCCACCACCCTTTTCCACCCCTCCCTCCAGCTCCCATCACAGCAGTTCCTATCCCTTCCCCCACCTCCTCTTGTGATTCGGCTCCCACTGCCCCCATCAAGCACGCGCCGCCACAGCCATGCTGATTGGGACGCCTGGGATGGCGACGCTGAAGTTCGCCTTGTGGAACTCAAAACTGATGCCCGCCTGCGACCAAATTGGAACTACGTTGCTCGTCGAGTGGGTTTCTCAATTGCACAGTGTAAAGCACGCTGGGAAGAACTTCAAGAAGCACAACGCAAACACAAAGCAGTCATCCCACCGCCTTCACCCACACCTACTTCACCCGCCAACACGCCGCCACCTCTTTCCCCTGATCATTCACCTCCTTCTGCAGCAGCCATCCCACCACTGCCACCACCTTCAGCTCCGGACTTCTCTTACACTCCTACAACACCTCCATCACTTCTACCGGCCGCCGCAGCCATTGACGATGCTATGCCAGCAACCAACAGTGAGGACAGTCATCCAGAACCAGAAGCAGCTGACATCGGCAGTTATTTTGTATAGTCTCAGTCTCACCTAGCTCCCTTCGGCGCCTCCCGCAAACAATTTCCGTGCATAGCTGACCACAGGGGCAAGATTTTGCATTTCTGACACTATAGGCGACCTCGTCGCACTTTTTGCAGCCATAGCAGTCTTTCCAGCCATGTTACTGCAGTGCACAGCTGAATACCGCATTCTCTCACGTTCTTTGAGCTTCGCTTGTTGTTTTGCCTCATGTCACCGCAGCCATTTTCAACCTCTCGACTGCTTTGAGTGTACAGACAAATTTTCGTTCATCATGGCCCCAGCTGACGTCCGACCGCCTCACGCCTCGCGATCACCTTCTACAGAGCAGACTTCAGCCACCGAGACATACTTTCTCCCAGACAACCCTCCTCCACACTTGACTCCTTCACTCACACACCAACCAGAACTTCTCTTCATGCAAGGCCTTCTCGACAGCCTTGCCAACGTGGTTACCCAGATCCTCAACCGCCCTATGATCGACAGCCCCATACCAGACCACACCCTCTTCACCGATGCTGATGCTTTCCGGTTGTACTTTCAGTACCACCAAAGTGCTACTGAGTTAGCCCGAATCACCATGCGCTTGAAACGCGCCAGCCGACTCCTTCAATTCATACTAGGCCCTCCGGGCCATCCAGGCAGCTATCGTGTCAACCCTTTAGCGCATTTCCCACCAGACACCACTGATTTCCTGGCCGATGAAGTACGCACTTTCTGTCCACCTCCATCCCGGCACCATCGTCATCGGCCCAATCGCCATCGCCAGCCTGCACCTTATGACCCCACAGCAAGGGACCGCTCACGGTCCAGAGACAGCTCCGCATCCTAGCCGCCTCTTCAACCTCCACCGGAGTGAGCCGCTTTGTATATACCTTTCACATTGCCAACTGGACATTGTCTGTACAAAAGATGAGGCACCGTACCCTTTTGCTTTTCCAACAATTTCCATTCCCACACTGCTCACTCCCAACCTCACCCAAGGTTTCGATGAATCTCACCTTTACTACATGTCAGCTTCCGCAGCCGTTTTTTGTTGAGATCGCACGCTGAGAGCACGCCTTCGACCTCCTTTGTAGCCATGGCTGACTCATGCTTTGGCTCCACTCCACCAGCGGCCTGCCCCATGACAGTGGAGGGATCACACTCCGCTCCTTTTGCTGATCCATCGCTGGCCCCCGCAGCGGGCATTACCTACCAGGGAACCCACTTCCCTATCTTGCTCCATCAGCCACTCAGCCCGAACTTTTGCTGCTATCCTGGATGATTGCCACATTGCACACGCTTGTCACCGATCTCCAGCACCATCCCATACTCACTGATCCTATTCCTTACTTACCATCAGCCACGACCAATTTCCTCTCTTCTCCAATACACCACCTACCCACCAACCTACGACCATCCCACCTCAACACAGCCTGATTACCCACCTGGCCCCACGCGCCCGCTCACGTTCACGTGACAGGCCTCCCACAACCAGCACTACGTCCAACCAAACAACCCCGGTCAACGCCACCACGCATGACCGTGTCCCTCTTTCAGACATCACTACCTCTCACAGCCATCGCAGCTCACTGCATCATTCTCTGTGGACAGCCACTTCAGCACCATCGTCGAGTCCATTGCCGAGTCCACCGGGCACATGGTCGCTGCGTTCCGGCCCTGATTACACTGGCTCTTCCCATTAGCCCACGGTCTCACCTCCTCGTGGACTTTTCACGACTCCAACCACTTTTGCCAATTCTGCATGTTGTTCTCCGCGATCTTTTCACTTGTCATTACTGCGTTTTCCCGCAGCCGTTTTGCGCGCCCACGGCACTTCTTTTCTGTCCCGCATCCACGCCATGCCCATCGACCTCAACTCCCCCGACTGGGATCCTAGTCCTTCAGTGCTTGAAGAACTTCAGAGTGATCCGCAGCCAAATCCGAACAACCAGATTTGTCGAATGTTAACCTGGAGACAGTGAAAGACGAGCCCAACGACCCGGACCACTCTCACCACCCCTCAGCTGTTATCCAACCAACTACAGTCACCACCACTCAGGCCAGTCCACCACCTCCCAAAACGCCCCCGATTCCAGCGCCCTCTCTCCCCAAGCATTCCACTACACGCCGAGCAAGTACGGCGCGCTCCACCACTGGAGCAACCACCTCCGTCCCCTACCCCTACCACTAGCAGTGAAGACCCGGTCATTCTGATGACCAATGTTCCCATCCTTAAGAAATCACGTCCGGGTCAGCCACCCCACCGACCCCTCTCACACCTGGATCCTCCCTCCACTACTACTGTTCCACCACCAGCTCTTGCTCCCTCTCTCCTCCATCCACAACCAGTCACAACTCATCCACCTCCACTCCCCACACACCGCCACACCCAAGTTCGGATCCCGCGACCACACTGCAACGGCCACATCATGCCCTTCCACTTTTCGCACGACATCCTCCATTATTTGGACTCCAGTGTTGACCGCTCCTCTTCCACTCCGGCCGCACCACCATGTCCAGCACCACCCCCGGCCTACCCATCAGGCAGCATTCCACCGCCACCGCAACCTGCTCCACCTGCCTTATTTCCACCACTGCCACCACTTCCAGAACTTCCACTCACTGATCAACAGGCCAGCCAACTTACCACCGCCATCCTGCGGAGGGCGCGCCGGGCGGCTGCTGCAGCGGCTACAAACATGTTGGGTGACAGCAAGCCCTGAAGGTTTGCACCACCACCCTATTTGTTTCACCCAGATGACGCTTCCCACAGCAGTAACAAAACCTGCCCGGCCCTTGTTGTTCTGCTCCTGCTACCATTTGAACATGAGGGCCCACTTACATTCAGTTTTTACCAGTCATGGCTGTCATCTTTCATTTACACACCATGCATGTACCGCAGCCATTTGAACCGCCCACTCGTTCTTTTGCTTCCCATCCATTGTGCGCAATGAGCTCACATCAGCCGCCTAGCGAAGGCAGCGACACATCATTTTGGGCCTCTGTCTACACTCACGAACGGCCCGATGTTCTATGCGGAGTCATTACAGACATCAACTTACATCGATTTACCCTCTCCACCCTCCATTCCAACAAGCCCTGCCGGATGCACTACACACCCACATTCAACTTTATACCAGCAGTATCCACCAGATTGAAGTCCACTTACGCAGGGCACTCACAGCCCTTGATGCCCTGGGACGACACCCTCCCAGTGTCTATCTCCAAGAGCTGGAGTCTACCGTCGACGACGACTCCGCCTCCGAGATCCTACTCCCAACGCCAGATGAACTCCTCCCTGGGCACACCATCCATTTGCCGCCAATTACTCGTCACAACCTCGGCGGCATGTCACCCACTGCCCGCGTCCTGCAACATACTTCAGTTCAGACCACTCCCACTCATTTCCACAACCAATCCATTCAGACAGACACCATCCTCGAGACTCTGCGTCTCCATGAGGCACAGCAGACCACTCCACACCCAGAACCTTGGTCGGCCGCCACCCAAACCGACATCTCCACTTCTCACGCCACAGCCCAAACTGAGCTCCACTCTATTGTTCGTTTCCCGGCTTTTGCCACTCCCAACCCACCTGCCACACCTACCACTTCCACCACAACAACGGAGCCCACGCCCATAGCCAACGTAGCGCCACCACCTACCACTGCCACTTCTCTGTCCAACAAGCAACCCAATACAGACCCGGCACATTGGCAGTACGCCAACTTCATTCCCACCCCACAGGTGGACCAGATTCCCGCTCCGGCGGGACGATCCAACTTCACGTCCCCCATCGGGGGCACACCTAGAAGCCCCCGCTCCACGACACCACCACGCTCAACCACCCCACCTCGAACACGGTTCAACCAAGGCCGGCCTTCCACGCACGCCGAGCCCCGTCCGGGCTCCCCTGTGCCGAAACCACGAGCCACTTCTTCAACTCCTTTTCTCCTTCAACCACCCGACCAGCAGCCAAAGCAACCGCCGCCGGCATTCCCCGTCCCACAGATGGCCGCTCCACCACCTGGCTCATACTACACCACACCACCACCTCCCGTCCAACTTCCATACGTCCCCCCCCCCACACCTCCAGCCTCCATTCCACCCACAGCCCATGCTTGGCCGGCGCATTATCCAGTACCAAAGCCAGCACCGCCGGCCCTCCACATTCCCCAGCAAACACCACAGGTCAACCCGCGCAGCTCATCTACAACAACCCCAATCCCCAGCAACAACCAGGTCGCTACGACGCTTCAGGCCACCTGCTACCGCTCCATGCCCAAAATTATGACCCAGCGAATGATCCTTGGAATAACTACGGCGCCGACGAGCAGCCATAGTGAGAGTCCATTTTGGCCACACAACAGTTTTTGATGACCACTACTTTCTGTAAATCTCGCTTGTTTTATTTGCCTGTGGCCTCCAATACCAGCTGTTTCACTCGCACCACGAAAAATCTGCGGTTACCTTATGTGACAGGGCATCTTCTCGATTCGGTCGTGTTACTTCCACGGATGTTGCTCTTTCAGCTCATTTCACTTTACCCATCAGATTGACTAGGTCATCGATTCATCACTGCAGGTACCACCGTTCAGACCGTTTGCATGTACAACCTTTTAGTTTCTTTCTATGTGCCTATGTGCATTATAGCTTTCTTCGGTTTTCTTTCACTTTAGCTTTCCTGCTCAAACTACCGCTTCCCGCCATCTCTGTCCTCCACCTGTGCCTATCATGGACGCACAATGGCAGCAATACTACTGGAACCATGACTTGCTCCAGCAGCAACAGCATCAGCTTGCCTCGGGCACGGACGCCACCCAATACACACCGACTACCACATACGGCCCCATGGGCCATTCCATTCGCATGCACTAACAGCACCAGGCCCAACCATATACGCCATCGCCTTCGACATCACCGCCTTCTCACACGCCGCCGACAAGCACCACTCCTGCCTTCCCACCGCCGCCACCACCACCACTCTGTACAGCATCACCCGCAACACCACAACAGAAGTCCTTCCAGCACAGCCCCACTCATTCGGCTCCACCTGCACCTCCTCCTACAGTTCCATCTCCAACACCAACCATCCAGGAATCCTGGCACTCCACGGATTCCTGTTGGGACTCAAATGCCCTTCACGGGCATCAACTCCACCGTCACATTCGCCCACCCAATGGTCCCGACGTGTCGGGATCGCAGGCTTGCCGACTTTTGAGGTGTTCCCCTGGCTCCTTGCGTCCCATGGGACGGCGGACTATACAGCCAGGACGCTCAGTCACAGCAAGTTCTGCGGCCTCATTCCTACGACGAGTGTCGCCGAGTCCGTTTTCACCACACATCTCCTTCAGGAGATTCGCGATAAGCGTCTGGACTTGGACGCTATCGTTGAGGCTATGCACACCAAGGCCGGTACCACCATTCTTAACAAAACAACACAAGCCCGAGCTTTCCACTCTCCCCTCATCACACTCCTAACCGACCAACTGCAAGCCCACGCTCCAGCAGTCGCCGAGGGCTCAGCCCTCCGAGCGCTCAAAGCCACCTCCGATGACCTTGCCCGTGCCCGGGAGAAACTCCAAGCACACGGACTGGAGCTCACCCCCAAGAAAGATACTGGCCGCCCCAGCGCTCCCTCAGCCCCAGCACCTCCTCCCGCATTTCACCAAGCATTAGCAATCCCCGACGTGCTCCAACCGTCCTACCCCACCCTCAAGGACGACGCCCCCGAAGCACCCTCCATCCAACAATGGACGCGGACCTTTGAGCCTAAAGTACAAGAGGCAGCCCAAGAAATCTTGCGCTTGCTACAGACTAGCAAGGTTTCCACCGACCAGCTTAAGGAGGCCGCGACCCGCTATGGCCTCCCCCTGATTCGTGTGAACAAGCTCTCCATCAAGAGCCTCCAACACATTGTCAGTGTGGGCGCTGCCATCGCATGCTGACTAGCCCTGACCAGCCAACGCCAGCCGCACCAAACTACACTCCACCAACTTTTCCACTTACACCAAGCACTTTCCACACTCATCCACTACAGCCAATACATCGAACGTGCCGAGGCCCTCTTTGCTGTGGGCCTCATCCACCTCACACTTCTGTTTTGCTACCCTTCCTCCACCCAACGTTCCAAGCAATGGCGTCAGCGACTTCAGCACCTCCACATACAACCCCACACCTACCATTACCACAACTTTCTAGTGTATGTAAGCTCTACCTCAACCCCACCACACCACACCGCTGCTACCACCAGCGTGGCCATTTCTATATCGGTTCTACCGGCATTGGCATCCCACACAGGGAACACAACCGTCGGGCAAAACTCAAACAATTGCAAAACAACATTCCCATTTCAGCAGAACTATCTCTTCGTTACTGGCATTCTCACAACAACATCCACCACTTCACACCCATTCAACTTTCCTCTCACGATACCTACGACCAGGCTTGGATCCAAGAACACTACCTCATTTCCAACTGGATGCCGCCACTCAATTGGCCTTTCATCTCCCACCACCTCAAGCTCAAAGCTCAAGGGTGGCAGTTTACAAAACGCCGCGCTCATTTCTACTCCCGCCTGGCAACCCACAAACGACTTTTCCGCAAGCTCCGCAGACGGCAACATGCCATTCACGAACCACATCTCTTCACCTCCACTCGACTCCATTCCCTCACTCTCCTTCGCGATCTCACTAAACACACCTTGGCCTCCTTTGAAGCAGCCAAACAACTGCGCAGCGGCAAACATACCGACCTTGAGGTCTACGCCATCCGACGAATGGCCTCCAACCTGGAAGAGCCTGGTCGCAGCAGAGCACTCCACATTATCAACCAAGCCCTCCAGTACCGCAACCTCAGTCCACCCAAGCCCAACATCCCCCTCACCATACCTTTTCTGGCCCACGACCAGTTTCCCAAACACTGTGAACAGTGGCTCAAGACCACAATACAGCACCGCAAACACCTGGCCATCCCGCTCCACTTACCTACTCATCGTCTGCGGGAAGCAGCCCGCAAGACTCTCCGGGCCCATTTGCGCAACCACCGCACCTGGGAGGGTACGCTACCCAACCCTCTGACCTCCAGTGACTTGCCATGTGCATGCGACCACCTCAAAACCATTCTGCTTGATCCAACTACACCCCCAATCGACAGCCACTACATCCTCACCCTTGAACAACTCGCACTACCACCGCACCCCCGCATTTTCCTGGCAGCCAATATGAACAGCGCCTTCTACCCCAGCAAGGCCAGATACTTCCTTTCATTCCAGACTGCTTTCACCAAATGGCTGCGCATCCAAGGCCTTCCACCCTCACTCACACAGCACTTGGAACCCTTCCTCCAGCACCAATGGAGGCTCCATACTGACCATTTGAAACACCAACCCCGCTTCACGGCTCGTCTTCTCCGGCAACTCCAGGAATTCCTAGGCGACCAAGTCGTCCTTCACCATGCTGACCACGAACTGCAACAGCTGCGCATTTTCTGCCCCCGCCAATACTTCGCCGGGGCGCTTGCCACCTGGCAGTCACCGGAACTCTTTGCACCCATGCCAACACTCCAACCGTCCAACATCCACGAATACCTGACACACAGGAAAGATTTCACGATACCATACGGCATCGTTCACCTCAAGGAGAAGAAACAGTGGAGAAAAGGCCGCACCATTATCTCGTACTTTCAGTCCCTGAGCGGCAATCTCCTCCGCATTACCAGCCGAGCCCTTGACATTATCCTGCAACACCTCTTCCCCCAGCATCCAGGTCAACTTTCAATTCCACAACTGTGGCCCCACTTCCACTGCTACCTCACCGACACCCCACCAGACATCCCCCTACATGCCACCAATGATGATCTTGTTGGTTTTTTTCAACTCAGTTCCACAGCACCGCCTGATTGACGCCGTCTTCCCTCATTCAGCAATGGCAACGCCAGAACCACACCCATACTCTCACAGTTGACAACAAAGCCACCAGCAATCCTTTCCATCACTCCCATATTGGCAGGCATCACCGACGCCACCCTACACAACGCACCATTCATACTGCCGATATTACAACCATTGTGGCATACGCACTCGACACCTGCATTTTCCGGGCATGCAACAACACCTACAAGCAAATCCGGGGGGCTGGGATTGGCTCCCAGCTCTCACCTGCCCTTTGCAACGTTGCCATCACCCTCATCGAACATTCCTGGCACCAGCTCCACAACAATCTCCTTCAACACTCTGCTCTCCACTTCACATACTACCGCTACGCGGACAACCGCTTCATTGTCCACAATGAACACTTCCTCTCACATCCCGCCATCCAGACCCTCATCCACAACAACTTTTTCGGCGATCCCGTCGAATTGGAGACGGTGGATGACTTCCACCTTCTGGGTTTCAACATTGACCTCCAGCAACGCACCATCACCTACATACAACCCACCCAACCCTGGAAAATCAGGGACCACACAAGCGCCGGTAGCCAGCGCTTGGCTCTGTCCGGCTTAGCTTCCAGACTTCACTCCATCTATACATACACTTTTCCACCCCACAACGCCACCGCTGCGGCTGAAGCCCTGGTCCACCTGTATGCCCAAAAAGGGCACGACCTGCACGCGTGCAGGCGGTTTTTGAGATAAAGGTCCGTGTTCTTCACCGCTTGGACTGTGCGCCGATCACGGCTTGTTGTGTGTGTCACACCCTGGTTCTAAGGGTTTTCCACGTTCTCACCTTTCCACTGTAACAGAGGCAGGGGGGCCACAGCTCCATTCATCAGTCTGTGGCCAACGAAGCTACTGATGTCTGGAGAGGATATGAACCTGGGACGCCAGGTTCACGTACCTGCTTTCTCAACGGTTGATAAGCTGTCCAATCTCCTTTGTTGTTTCCATGGTGGTTCATGATACTTCCCCCCAAACCTACTCGTCCCCAGCAGCTGCGCCGCCGGTCTGATTGCTACCGCTTTGTGACAACATTGTTAAACTTTTCAAACGATCGGACCCACGCACTTTTCCGTTCCATCACCTTCCTTCCCAACGAGGCAATTGAGTCTAACTGAAAACCAAGTTCGAAGTGCGCCTGAGGTGGCGACAGGTTGCACTGAACCTTGAACATGCTTCGGCCGCTTCGGCCGCTGCGGCCATGTACGCCGTGCCAAAATGGCTGGCTGCGCCAAAATGGCGGCCAGCTTGGAATTCAATGATTCAGCAGGTCTTGGCAAATGACCTTGGCCTAAGCCTACTTTGTCCGCTGCGGACTATCTGGTCTCGGGCGCAGGGACGACGACAAACCCCCGCTCAACGGGTCCACAGGGGCAACTGGGCTCTCGCGAGGAGAGACACACTTATAGAAACGCGTACTGATTGGGTTGCGGTTTGCCACACGCCGGCCTAAGTGGAAGACTTAAGGAAACAGGGTTCAGATCTCCACAACTCCAAATTCTCAAACCTCCAAAGCTCTAGGTTGCAAAACCGCGAAACGATTGTTCGACAAGGACGCCGGAACGTGCAAAGTCTGTAGAACGCATTAGCGCTTTACAGCGCCTGAGAAACCTGCAAACAGCCCGGGCCAGGGCGGACCACTGGAGTCATTGTGTTCGAAGCAGGTACGCTGGGGTGATCAGTCCCAGTATCGCCAGGAAAGCGAGAATGTTTTCGTTGAAAGTGCGCGCGCAGTAAGACAAAAGGAAGGATGAAGACATGAGAAGGAGGACGTGGCGGGACAAAGGTGTGTGCGGTTGCAATGAAAAGGAAACCAAGTGCACAGGGACAACCGATGAACCCAACCTCATTGTCAAGACCTGGGCGACTTGAAATCTGTGTAAAAAGTGTATGTGGATGTGCACGTCCACACTAAGGCCAGGGCCGACGCGTGCGCAAACGAAAGAAGGGATGAGATGACAAAACGTGAAGACAGGAGGACATAAAAGAAAGGAGGAAAACAAATGTGTGCGAAGGGGAAAGGATGAAAAGGGACATGAAATGGAGGGGACGCAAACCAAAGAACCCGAGCCTCATTAGAAAGCCAGGCAAACCTCGTTGAAAATGTATGTGCTGTGTGTGCACCTGAGGTGGCGACAGGTTCCACTGAACCTTGAACATGCTTCGGCTGCTTCGGCCGCTGCGGCCATGTACGCCGTACCAAAATAGCTGGCTGCTCTGACCGCTATGGTCGCCTAAAGGCATGCCAAAATGGCGGCCAGCTTGGACTTCAATAATTCAGCAGGTCTTGGCAAATGACCTTGGCCTAAGCCTACTTTGTCCGCTGCGGACTACTCTGGTCCCGGGCGCAGGAACGACGACAAACCCCCGTTCACGAGGAGAGACACACTTATAGAAACGCGTACTGATTGGGTTGCGGTTTGCCACACGCCGGCCTAAGTGGAAGACCCAAGGAAACAGGGTTCAGATCTCCGCAACTCCAAATTCTCAAACCTCCAAAGCTCTAGGTTCCAAATTGCAAAACCGCGAAACGATCGATCGACAAAGACGCCGGAACGTGCAAAGTCTGCAGAACGCATTAGCGCTTTACAGCGCCTGAGAAACCTGCAAACAGCCTGGGCCAGGTTGGACCACTGGAGTCACTGTGTTCGAAGCAGGTATGCTGGGATGATCAGTCCCAGTATCACCAGGAAAGCGAGAGTGTCTTCGTTGGTGGCATACTCTCGTTCCTGCTGCCCCCCCTGCTTATACTGGCAATCAAACCTAACAATCCAACAGGAACCTTGTCCAAAGGTTACACACACACACATGAGAGCACACACACAAGAGCGCGCGTCTGAAAGCATACGAGAGCACATATATGAGGGCCCGCGCGTGAAAGCGCACACATAAAGACCCTCACATGTATGAGTGCGCATGTAGGAGCGCACGTATGAGAGCACACATATAGAAGCGCCCGCCTGAGGGCGCACATATGAGAGCACACAGAGATCAAGAGGTCTACAGGCTGAGATCCAAAGATCTAGAGATCTGGAGGTGCAGCGAGGTCTGCACTTCGAGGTTCACGAAGTGCGAAATCAGTGCTGCCACCTTCGCAAAGTGTTGCGCGCGCCAGGACATTTGCACCTCGAGGTTCACGCATGATTGCGCCTGCGCATCGAAGTAAAACCGCTCGGATCTCCTGCGCCTGCCACGACCGTAAATAGCAGCGAATTAGCCGCGCACGCCGATGGAGTACCTCGATCAGGCGCCCGTCCTTAAGCGTTGCCGTAAGAACACCAAGTGTGACCACACTGTGGGGGAAAATTGAGCATTTTTTGCTCTTCTCAGGTCCACATGGACATTCTAAGACCTGCAACTCAAAGCGCTGGAAGTTGCCTGTGCAACCATGTCCCGAGAGCATATCAACGCTGAACGAGTGGTGCCAAGAGACTTTCCAGCATCAGCATATATTTTTGCAATTCAGAACATGAAACTGTGGATTCTGAAGTACGACACAGCACCAACAAATATAGGGTCAACTTTCAGCACTGTTCTCAAATGTGTTCTCCTCGTTCTCCCAGGCAATGTCTCATCATCTCAAAATCACTTGGGACTTCGGCTTTTTGGATCGCTCCCAGATGGGTTGGCAAGGCGCACGGGCTGAGCCTTGTACCTCAACAAAGCGGTGGGTGATACGTGTGGGTATGAAAAACCCACTCGTTGATGAAAGCGCACTGAAGCAGAGTGCAAGTGTTGCCAGATGGCCATTTAACTTGGACAAAGTCCGAAACTAAACGACAGTGTTTCGGCGTGTGCTTTAACCGCACCATTTGCGCTTAGTCTGCCAAGGACATTGCTCGACTTGGTGACTCTTCCAGTGGCCACTTGGACTTGCGAAAGGTTCTCGATCACTACCATGTCAAAGTCGCATAGAGGATTCCAATCTTGCTTTTGAGCAGGTAGTCTTTCATGCAGCCTTGTTTTGTCAGCCTTTCAAGTCAATACACTAGAGAGTGGTCAAACCAAGTCATCCATGATGTGGTGCGAATACCACCAAATAGTGTTCTTGTATTAAATTATGCTCAGTCCGAAATTCCAGAGGGCGGCGACCTATGACCACTGTCTACAAATCACCCGAAACAAGAGGAATTTACAAGTTACCTGAATAGCGCCACTAGACCCAGGGCCATTCTGACAAAATGGGTCCTAGTACTTGCCAGAATGGGAAAGAAGGCGAAGGCAAGGCCATTTTGGGGAGTTCAATGACACCTCAAAGTGCAATCCTCAAGGTACAAACTACAAGGGTCAGCTGAATAACTTGCTTCACAAGCTCCTTCGTAGAATCTTGGCAGAATCTGGATAGATATGGAGCAGCGTTTCATGACTTTCTGTGAGAAAACACTTGCAACGAACTTCAATTGATGTAGGTGGAAGACGGAACATATGTATGTTTCTCCTGTGTTCCAAGCAGTCGCAAGGACCAGTGATGAAGGGGGATGTCGTCTACGAGCTTGATTCCAATAGCGCACCTTTCACTGCCTCCGTCTCATTGACGCCCGATGGCCTTGGAGGTGGAGGATTTGTCTAAAACGGAAGTATGGTGTCAATGTGATAGTGTTCAATATGACGTTGAGGTATGACGGTATGTCAATAGCAGTGGGACGAAAGCATACCATATGCATGTACAGTATACATTAGCGTGTCACGCCTACATTTGGCTCAAGACTCCCGTAGAGGAAGCGGAAAACAAGAGCGGGCCACCGCTGTCTACGAGGGAGAGGATAGTCTACGTATACTTCACGTTGAGCAGATTAATACCCACACGCAGGTTATCAGCCGTAGCCGCTCTGAGGTTACGAGCTCTGAGAGACCAATACTGCAATCAAGACTCAACTCACAATGTCGAGTTCTGGAGGAAAGAGCAGACAATTCTCTTTCGCCGCTCCAGGAGGAAATGCATCGCAATCATCACCTGGCTCGATACCGGGTGCCAGCCCTGCTGATGCTGCCACAGTGATGACTATGCCTTCCACATCACAAATGTCAGGTGACGGAAGAGTCGCTCCACTGGAGGCGACTTCCACCGGATCTGATGTTCGAATGGGCAACGCAAAGGGAATCGTGAAGAGATTCACGAGATCTACATCGCCGGGATATTGAGAGAGTTGAAATTGAAGATGCTAAAGAACTCAAAGAGAGAGAAATCCGACTATTGGAAGAACTCCGCGCAGCTAGAGCATCGTATCAGTACTTGAACGACGAATACACTTGTTGGCATGAAGGATACACGAGACTCTATGCTGAATCGCAAGAAGAATTTTCGCAATTGACAAGGTGCAATATGGCTATGGGCACTCACCTACAAGAAATGATGTGAGAGGATGAAGGAGCAACCATACGAATCGAAGAACTCGAGAGAAAGCTCGACTTGCTGAATCATTGGCAGATCACATCTACACGAAGTACGAGGAGGTTGCCCGTGAGAATCACGAGGAGCACTCCCAGTTTGACGAGGTAAGATCCAAAATGGAGGATATGAACAGCGAGATGCAAGGTGCGTTTCAATACATCCAAGAGCAGAACCAGACCTCTGACTCCTACAACAGACGGGCACAACATCTCACTGCGGAGAATCAAGCGATCATGAACGTCGCTAGCGAGCTCCAAACGAGGATGCTGATGCTACAAGATGAGAACAGCGACATGTTGGAGGTAGCTCAGAGAGAGAGGGAGAAGCAATGGAGCAGTGAAGTGCATCAAATGCAACTGGCCGACGAAGTTGCTGAGACCACTGGTCATCAGTACCTAGAGATAAGAATGGTTGATCATCTTCGAGGTCAGCTGGCAAGCCTCAAAGGATCTGAAATGAGCATGATAGCAGAGATGGGTCATCATGACCTAGAACAGGACACAGAGATACAGGGACTCAAGCTGGAGATCAGCGAGAAGGAGATGCGAACACAATAATACAAATACGAAGCAGGAGTGTTGGCTGAAGCAATGAAGACGGTGGAAGATGCTGCAAACAAGCTGCAAAAACATTCGAAAGAAGAACAACGGCAGATGAAAGAAGCCAACTTTGCTTTCACTGAAGCCAACAAACAGAGTATTGAGGAGAGAGAACCTCTTGAAATCGTCTGCAACTGATGGTAGAGAGAGGATAGTCCTTGAAGAAAAGTTCCAAGAACTAGAGGAGAATCGGGAAATCGCTGAAAAGAAGTTGCTGGAAGCAAAATCTGAGAACGTGAGAATGAAGGCCGAGATGCGTCATGGGGTGAAAGTCGAGAAGGACGGGGGTTACCAACTACTCGGATCAACGAGGAAAGCCAGTCACGCTTGAAAGAAGACCTCAAACATGAAGAAAATGAAGCAGACAGATTAAGAAATGCGTGTGACGAGGCGTATGATTGGTACCTGGAAGCCTTTAATTGTTACGAAGAAGGGCTCAAGGAGATCCATGAGGTTGAATGTGAGAGTGCGGAACTCAAGCACAAATTTTCAGAGACTGCATCGGCGTCATCCTCATCCCCAACCTTTGCGACTAAGGTATCCAGGAAGGAAGAATCCAAGGTGAATGTACCACCATGGCCCAAGGTCAATGATCTCGGATTATGGAAGGCCAACTTGATCCTGACAGGTTGATGGACTCCGGCGATTCAAGATTCCATTCTATCGATGCGAAATTGGGACTAGCATTGACCAAAGTTGTCGCAGACTCCAAGGAAGAAGGAAACAATGTTGCCATGAAATTGAGAACACGCATCAATGCAAAAGGGGGAACCTCTACGCTTATCAAGGGAAGAGAGATCCTAGCGTTGATACTCCTCAACTTCAAGACAACATCCAACGTTGAGGTATTGTACACATCTATGCACTTGTATCAGTTTGAATATCAAGCCCATTCGCTGGCAGACTGTGACAATGAGAATTTCTCGCAGAATAAGAAGGAGATCTTGACATGCTTCGACCACATCGAGAATATCCTCAAAGTCAACTTCACTGATCACGACGAGGTGATAATCAAGAGAGATCAAGCCGAAAGAGAAAAGAAGAGGGCAAAGACTGCAAAAGATGACGACGAGGATGTCAAGATGGAGGACATAGACCTGCCCAAGGAAACTGCGCAATTGGGCGAGGAGTCACTAACCCATCCATCCAAAGAACAACCAAAGTCGAAATCGTCTAGCAACAATGATGACTACAAGAAAGCCGTTGAACCCATGAAACGTTCATTTGACAATGCCACCATCATTACAAGATTTGATGAACCGGTGGATATTTGTTCAATTGTTGACGACGTGGAGGGAGGCGAGTTCAAGGTCATCAACAAGACAATTGATGCGTCAGGACCACCATGCAGATGCAAGATCACTTGAGGGCATGTCGACGAGAGCGCAATCTAAAAGATGATGAGACACAAGCGCAGAAACCAACATACCGACAAATTCAACTGGATTGCGATCGAGGCAACATTGAAATCATCCCACAACATGGTACAGCCTTTTTGCGTCAGAATGTGGAATGGCAAGGAAGATCGAACAGGAAAGTTCATTGAGCCGCCTGTACTTGACCAAGGGACATACATCCACAGGAACACCGACGAGTACCTCACGGTCGATGGAATCAGCAGAAAACTCAACAAAGTCCTGAGACATCAGACCGGAAAGGCGGAGGTGATCGGACGCTCAGGCAGACAACATGATATCCGTCCATGCAACGAAGGAGGATGGGTGAATATCAATGATGTACTCATGTATGGACACATCTTCAATGACAATAGCAATCGAATCACCAGAGAAGCAGAACGTGGAAACTACCTGGACGAGATTCTTGATACACGGTACCGCCGGTGTTGCCAAGCCATGTGGTATTCGAAGACGATGCAGAATCGAGTCAGACTCCAAATTGCTGCAGTCCGTATTTCGATCAGCGATGTCATGAAGGAGGAACAGAGAGAATGTTGGGAAGAGAACTACCGCGTGCCGAATGACGTGAGATGGTACATTGAAAATGACAGATGGCTGCTTCCAGTGGCAATGAGAGCAGTGTCATCCCACAACCTGGAGTCAAGACACACCGACAAGAACGAGAATGATGTCGTCCTCGACCCACGCCTCACATCTCATGAAATCGCAGACACCATTGCAATGCAGCTTGGTGGAAGCTTCCATGTGACAACTCTTGGGAAGATACCTTCGACAGTAAAGCATGGAATCCTACCAGGTGGGGACAAGGGCTTCAGGGGAAGTTCATTCTTCAACCATTTTGCACCGTGGGGTACGAGATCAACCACTTTGCTGAGATCAAAAATCCCTACGGATGATGTTCCAGTAGCTCTATACGTACCCATTGCCTATCTTCAACGTCTCGGTGCACGTCTTGCCGAAAGTTCATATGTTGTTATGTTCAAAGGAGTGCCATGGGAGAACGTCAAAGGTGCATGGTACAGAGAGCCAGTCAAAGGGAATTGGAAAAGCTTGTTGGCTAAAGGGGTTACGAAACACCTTATCGCAGCAGCAACCCATTCGAACAAGGTCGCAGCCAAAGATCAAATCATCGAGAAAGCAAGCGCAAGGAGAGATGACAACATCCGCAAGCTCGATGACATTGTCAATGATGGTGATACCAAAAGGACAAAACAAGAGCCATGGAATGTGATCATCGCCAGAACTTGTGAGGGCTACAGCAGTGTTGATGGGAACATCCTATGCCCTGCATGCATGAACGTGACGTCGAATATCTTCACTTTATGCCTACATTGTCATGGACGATTTCACAGCTGCGGAGCCAGAAACACTGTCTCCACGAGCAACGTTGTCGAGATTGATGATGACGACGAAGTGGAAAAGGGAGATGATGTTGAAACGGAGCATGTGAATGATCCCGACAAAGAAGAGCAAGAAATGATTGACAAAGTGAAGATGGACAAGGTCAAGTCCGCACTGCAGTCTCAAATCGTACCTGACGATGAAGAGGAAGAAATCAGCCAAGAGCACATTGAGGAGAGCTGAGAATCGAGAAGGGAGGAAAGCCAAGGCTTGTTCACTCCATCCTTCGACGCTGGTGAAGTCGACTATGAACGCGATTCACAAGCTCCAGAAATTGAGGAAACCATTGATGAGCTAGAAGCGATCAACAAGAGCACCGCTGAGTTCACTCGAACACCAGATAAGGTGATTGAAGAAATTGAAACAGAAGATCAGGAAACCGAAACCAAAAGTGGGAGAATCGATGACGAGGACGACGAGGACTACGAGAGTGCTGGACCAAGATCCTTCAACCCTGAAGAGCACCTCGCCAACCACGAGCTTCCAAAATGGTGTAGATATCCCGAGCCAGTACCATTTGACTCGCAGGATGAAGCTGGATGCCAAGATACAGGAAGGGGATCATCAGGACTCATGGACAGATATGTCATCAGATGCATCGCCCAGGTTATCAAGCCGAGTCAAGCCTATGTACACTTCGTATCATCAAACTGGCATTACCAGATTCCGTGAACTTTTCTCGAAGAAGAGATTGGATGTCATGTCAGACTTTACCAAAGGAGTTTCCAATGGATTTGATGAGGGCGGTATGCCCAAAGATCCGACGGAAAAGCAAATGCAAGCTTTTGCAAAATCGAAAGGAGTCAATCTAGTTGAAGCATGGCACATGTTGCGAGGAGAACAAATGATTGGGAAACTTGCGCTACAAGCAATTGCTTTCGGATATACACCCACTACTTTCAAAGAAGAGCTTGGTGAAACTGATCGCCCGCCGCCGGGAACTGTTCAACCCATGGTGGAGTCAAGCAAAAGAGCCAAGCAAGATGCTATGTCGAAGATGGTCAGAAAGTGTGTGAATGCGATATACAGTGTCACATCATACTCTTACTTCCAGGCTGTCCAGGGTGACCTGAACAGCAATGACATGCACAAATGCATCGACCCTCAGGACGTCGTGTATTCAAGGCCGGTCAACAAGTGGGACAGAGTAATGCTTTTGGTGATGGACCAGGCAAAGGTTACCTTACTTCCACTGGCGCAGAAGACCTTGGAGGCAATGACACATCATCATGACGCAAGAGCATTTGAAAGATGGCACAGTTTGCTGGACGGAGATCAAGTACAGAGACTGATGGACAAATATCAAGAGTATGGGAAGAATGTTGTGGAAGGAAAATGGAGACCCAACTTTCCCAGTGCCGCTCCTGGACTTGAACAACCGCCATCCGAAGCAGCTTCATCAAGCCAACGTGCTCCTGAGCAAGAAGAACATAGGCGAAACGGAAAAGGAAAAGGGAGTGGAAAGAGTTCCAAAGGTCAAGGCGCTACCTGGCGAAGGATTGAATGGAATCATCGCAGCTGGAACGCCTATAGTACAACATTGAATGATGACGGTTGGAACAACCCACGAATCCGAGAAGCTCGCCAAAGTTGGGACGAATGGGATCGTGGCCAAAGGGCGGGACAAGGAGAAGAACGTTATAATGAGGAAGAACAAGATACCTGACACAAGGAACGGTCAACGCACTGCGTGTGACGCCTTGAAGAACATGTTCAGCGTACTCGCTCTTGAACCTCTGATGAACAAGGTCAGTGCACGTCGCTTGACTTCTGAAGGTCGTAAGAGTATCTGCGTGTGAGCATTCTACAGTTGAAAAGATGCAAAACTCAGTCTACATCAGGGCGAAGAACTACTGAGTGGAATCTGCGCGAGGCACATTTTCACTGTCAGTTTTCACGAATTGACTTGTATAGCCAAAGGATGAGGTGCGCGCTGTATATGTAAAAGACTGCTTAGTTCCAACAGTGCTGTGTAGTTAGAGTCTATTTTGATAGGTCTCGCGGCAAATTATAGCGAACCACTGTACATAGTCCACTACCCTTGAATTTCAAGTGTGACCATTGCTGATAGTGTCGGTCACATGGGGGGTGTCAATAGCAGTGGGACGAAAGCATACCATATGCATGTACAGTATACATTAGCGTGTCACGCCTACATTTGGCCCAAGACTCCCGTAGAGGAAGCGGAAAACAAGAGCGCGCCATCGCTGTCTACGAGGGAGAGGATAGTCTACGTATACTTCACGTTGAGCAGATTAATATCCACACGCAAGGTGTATATATATATATAGGGTGTCAAGTGTATCTGGAAGGGTGATCTAACAAAGACCTTTTGCTTGGTAGAAGACTGGACTCTTTAGTGTTGGCACTGGCGCCATCCAGCATTGCCGCAAGAATGATGAAAACGGACAAGAGTGGATATATAACCGGTAGAGTTTCTAGCTGTTTTAGCAAAGTTCCTGAGTGCACTCTTTCCTACACATTGAGAAGGCTTCAGGTGTTGAATGCTGAAGAAATAGCTTCTTGCTGCTAGTAGCAATGGCCTCCAAACTAGTAGCAATGGCCTCAACCCAAAAGCGATGGCCTCCAACCTAGTAGCGATGGCCTCCAACCTAAACAGGATGGCCTCCAGCCTAAACGCGATGGCCTCCAACCTAAAAGCCATGGCCTCCAACCTAGTAGCGATGGCCTCCAACCTAAAAGCGTTGGCCTCCACCTAGTAGCTTCTTGCTACTAGTGAAACAATATGTATTGAGTGGTTGCCCTTGATGGGCGCCGCCTCTGTGTGAGCCTCAAGAGGCAGCGAGCGGCGGCGCTTTGTCGGTGCAGCCTGCAGCGCCAAGAAGCCGGCTGAGCAGTCGGCGGCTGCGCGGGCATTAGATGAACTTGAAGGGTGGGGCACGAGCGCAAGGGCGGATGTTGCGCAAAATTAATAAGTCTCAAATCTTACTCTGAAGTTGAAACTCATGAACCATTTTAGGCACTCTGTAGCAACATGTGACTTGAGCTGGTTTTCGGCATGCTTCTGATACTGTTCCACTTGACAATGCAACACATGAATATGCAGCTGTACTCAGCGCTGGTGAGTTTCTGTTCCATTGCCACAGGCTGAACATCCGTGCTTCCCCGGCGAAGCAGAAGATACCGCAAATGTTCACCTCAAACTACAAAGGACTCTTCTTTCTTGAGAGTAGCACATCATTCTCATGCAAAGACATGAACAAGTTCAAGATGCAATGTATGAAATGGAATCGCACTGATTCACTTTGCGCTTCCAGGACAGCTGGTGGAGCAGCTACAGTAACTTTGAGATTATAAAATAATTCAGGGTCAAAGTAGGCAGGAGGCTCCGAACATACTTATTATTTGGCCAAGGCCAAAGATGCAAAGAACTTCATTGCAACAGCTTGTCCCTACTTCCCTACACAAACTTCCAATTCCAATAGCTACGGCCAATCGCCGTCCAATTCATTTGATGGTGTGAACTGCCTTAAGCAGCCATCATGCATTGAAAGTCACTCGAGGCAACTGCTGGGGCACACGTTGAACGCTGGAGATCTGGTTTTCAACACCCCAGCAGCTACTTGGAGCTCCATGCTGAACCTATTGGACTGAGGATACGCGTTCAATTTCGTTTAGAATGCTGAGGGCTTGTTAATCCCTGCTTGTTATCGACATGATTTCTTGGTTGAACCATTGTGTGGAGATTCCTGCCATTTGCTAAGGATGCACCGCCATTCGTCACTTCGGTCGAGGTGAATATCATGGAGGCGCATTGACCAAAAGCGGACAAGACTTGTCCTGCCACTGTTTCCATTTGTTGGCTTGACTTGAGATTCGCCATCGGCTGTGAGATCTCGTGATAGCATTGACCACAATGTCTCAAGCTTTGCAAGCCGATAGGAGAAGAAAACCGTGCTGAGCGCGGCTTGCCCTAACAAAAAGGCGGCGGAACAGAGTGCCGCTCGTGCCATGGTCGTTGCTCGTCTTGGAGTTTCAGAGGTCGCATGACCTTCCAACCAAGTTTTAGACTGTGTTTATCTTTAGACATCTTTCCAAGAGATCTGGCTGGGTCTCTCTTTTTGAAAACGTCCGCATTTCTCTCCTGTTTGCAGATCCACATGAAACGATGTGCCAAAATGTGCCCGGCTGGACCTGAGGAAAAACTTCAGAAGGATTTCAGCCAGGAGTTCAAGAAGCAGCCAATCTGTGGTCCTATGGTGCCCGGGGGGCGAGGAATGATGGGGAATGCTGAGTCTTTTGCTAAAGGATTTGACCATGACTTGTAAGAGAAGTTTTGGTAGCCTTAGGGAGAGGCTTTCATCACGCACCTTTTTCGTGGCCCGAAGCAAGTCCTGCGACAGGTGCCAGTTTTCTGCTGTACAGTGCCTTGGCTTGTTCTGCGCGGCGACTCTTGACACCCGCAACTACACTTCAAACTCTTGCAATTTGGTGTTCTGAACTCCGAACCATCAGATGAAGCAAGGTTGAGCATTCTCGAGCGCAAAAATGAAATGCTTTCAATGCGGTGCATTGAGGTCTCCATATTGCTGGGGGACCTCATGATTTGTGAGGCTGCCAGTGACTCGCTAAGTTTTTTCCTCCAAGCAGGCGGCCAAGGACCTGAACATGTGAGAATCAGGAAAGTAAACAGCGGGGGGGCGATGGTAGAGGCTTGCGAAGCCTGCTATTCCGCATGTGATAGGCTTTCAAGGTGTGTTGATTGAACGCACGGACGGAGCTTTTCACAGAATAGGAATTCTTGTGAACCATGTTACTACTGCAGTTGAGTTAGGAAACACATTGGTTGCTTTATAAAGGCACCATTTTCCATCCGCATCACATCTCTGTTTTGTTTTTTTGGCAGAATTGGAAGCCAGGTAGCAAAAGCAAACCGACATACTGCGTGAATCGGCGCGCTGTCTTACCATTAAACACGAATTGGCTACCTCAGAACAGGTAGATCAATCAGCGCAAGCGGAGGGAGAGATTCCAATTTCTCAGAGAGTCTACGAGCTTGCGAGGAGAGTGCTGCCTTTGAGGCGTGTCAAAAACTTTGTCACAAAGTTGAAGGAGATCCTTGAGGGAGCAGTTGAAGTGGCCGAATGCGCTCAGCAGTAGGGACGATACAGCAGTAGGTTCAGGCAACCTCAGCCATGTAATCACCCTCTATAACTTGGGTTCTCAGCAGGCATGAACCCTTTACTCCCCACAGCAATTGCAAGAGCCAAGAGCCACTTCACACCCTGACTTGAAACAATTGAGCCCAAGACCCCTGGATCATCTAATATTGCTTCCTAGATTGTTGGAAAACCTGACACCATTTATCATATTACTAGGAGCAAGAAGCTACTAGGAGCCGGTGCGTCTCATATGTCCTTTTTTGAACAGTGAGGATCTGCTGGTCAGCTGGAACTCTCCGAGCAGATTGCACGTTTCTGTCAAGAGAGACCTGTGGCGGGAGAGAGCGAACGTCGAATGGATGCTGTTCATGTTGTCACACTCTTATGGTGTTCCTTCCATTTTTCTTTATAGACTCTAAACCTTTTGTTTTTATTCCCGTTCTTTTCTATATATGTTCTTTTTGTTTTGTGTAATCATGTGGCTACATGAAGTCACAATTCCATGTGCTGTCAAACATGCGAAGCCCGGACAGGCAGCTCCAATCTTGGTGCAGCCGCAGGATGGCCTACTTCCCCGGCCTGTAGGGTTAGTGATCTGAGGAGAGGCTGATGCTGGGGGTCGATGTATGAAGAATTGGGTCGGTGCTGGGCCGTTATATACAGAGACCTGTCTTGGGCCTCCGGCTTTCTGCACACCTATTGCTCCAACATGCAGCCAGCCAAGCAAAAGTTCTTTCCACTTGACCGCCGTGGGGTTGGTGGGTTCCAATGCAGATACTTTACCTGGACTTTACCATCTCCCTTCCAGTCTCCCACTGCATCAAAAGGTCTTGCCAGGGCTAGAGATCAGGCTTGGACATGTGAGACGGCCTAGCCAAAGTAGTCTATGACGTGGTCAGCGGAGTGTGCCACGACCACAACTATGTCTAGAGTATGTGCTTTGGTTTACCCTTTGCCGCGACCTTGCTGGAGTACATTCTTCTGGCAAGGTGGAGGCCATCGCTATTAGTAAGATTTAACTTTCTAGTAACTAGAAGCTACTAGGTGGAG
Source organism: Durusdinium trenchii (assembly GCA_963970005.1). NCBI lineage: Eukaryota > Dinophyceae > Suessiales > Symbiodiniaceae > Durusdinium > Durusdinium trenchii. The sequence goes on from CAXAMN010006670.1 coordinate 160,536, forward strand.
GCCATTCCAACCCTCATCCCTTGTGATTGCTTCTGGCGCTGGAAAGAGCATTATCATTGGCCTGTTTCATTTACCACGGTCATGAGCCGCCCTTCTTTCAAGATGAATGTTAATTTATTGTAAATAGAGTTTGTGACTTTGATCCAGAGTATGACTTGGTTGAAGAGGATGAAAGCAAATTGGTCAGCTAGGTGGAGACTTGAGTGCTAAGTATTGTTTGCTTTGGGATTTTTGGCCGGAGTAAGCTTAAGGGTTGAATGTTTGCTTTGGCAAAAGGAGCACCAATGAAGAGTCAGTGAAGCAGCGTTCCTGATTGGCTCTGATTGTTTTGCTCGTCAGACTGTATATAAGTAAACCGTAGCTGCAGCTGTCTCCGTCGTCCATGGTAGTGAAACCAAGGACCTTTGGCAGTTGTGCAGTTTGTTTCACATAGAACCCAAACACTCCAACAAAGCAGATTGCAAGCTCCACAGGCTTGCAGATGACTCTCGACTTTAAGGTCGAGGAGTTAAAGTTTAATGATTTGACGTCCTGCCAAAAAGTATGGTGGGGATTGACATGTATGCTGCTGGCTGCGTAGCAAAGCTGCAGGCATGAAGCTCTATCTTCATCCAGAGCCGCGCTGGTCATTAATTATTGTTTCAATTGAATTCAGAGTGGCCTTCTAGATAGTAGCAGGCATAGTGTAATGTTCTCAATTGCGCAAAGCAATCGAAAGAAGTCAAACAAGAGCAGAGCAGCTGACTGGGACTTCAACCGCATGCATTCTGACCGCAGACATGTGAGCGTTGCATGCTGAATGCAGAAGCTGCACATGCAGTGGCTGCACAGACACGCACGCACACACACACACACACACTTTGACATTGGGTTTTCAGTTAACTCAATTCCCCGAGAAAAGGAATGGCTCAACGGCAAGGTGAAGCGTCCGATCACTTGAAGGTGATTGAAAAAAGTGTTTCTCGTGATGCATGACTGCAGAAAATTAGTTACTGATTCCTTAGCAGACCGAATTAACGCCGTGCATGGAAACCTGGTTTGGGGGACGTATCATGAAAACCACCATGAAAGCAAAAAGGAGAGTAGAACAGCTTGGACAACAGTTGATCGCAGGTACGAAGACACCCAGGTGGGGGGGTGTCTTCGTTGGCCGGAGACCCCCCACCTGGCTCCGGCCCCCTGCATGTAAAAACTCTTGGAAACAGAGTGTGACACACACTTGAGTTGGTTGCTCCGTAGAGCGCGATTTCAGGCTGCTTCGCGGAGTGCATTAGCCCTTTAGAGTTACTGCAGATTAGACCTTGACTGAAAAAAGGGTGCAAAGTCGGTCGAACAGAATTGTTGTAACAAATCATCGTTTAAGCAATTGAGAGCAGGTACACACTCAGGCGTCCCTGAATGCTTCCACCAGTCTTCTATAGCTTCGTTGGGCAACGTAAGAAGACTGGCCGTTGCCCCCCTGCTCATGGTCTGTACAAGAGTGCTTGGCTGAAGTAGTAGGAATAGCTAGAGTAGTGCCCTTGGAAACAGGGGTGGACACACACAGAAAGCCGAATCCGGCGAAACTAGAAACCGTCTTGGAAGCCAATCAGTCAGCTGAAGCTTGGTTTTCCTTTTTCTTTTTCTTTTTCTCGCCTTTGTTCTCTCGCCTTTTTCCGCCAGGGGGTGAAGGGGTGTTCGGGCGTGCATTGACTAAACGAGCCTGGATGCCACCTAACCAGCCTGAAGAAAAGAACAGGACAAACGAAAAAGGCAAGGAAAGAAGAGAAAGGTGCAGGGGGTGCGGGGGCCGAGCAGGGCGTGCGTTGACTAAACGAGCCTTGATCATACCTAAAAAGCCTGAAGGAAGGAACAAAACAAACGAAAAGGCAAGAAAAACAAGAAAAGGTGCGCGGGGTGCGGGGTCGGGATGGCTCTTACGAGCGAACGGTACGGGCCCATGGGCACTGTCCGAGAAGCCGAATCAGCGCTTTGTTAAATTTATTAAAATTATGAAAATTGTTTAAAAATTGGAACAAGGAAACATCTCCGGTGTGAGACATGTTTCAGTGAAACTCTGCAGTATATTTCAGTGGAAGTTTCAGTGAAACTCTGCAGTAACACTTCACGTGTGCAAGGTGAGACAGTCCAATCAAGCTGATTTCAAGCAAGAAAATCCAGTCGTGTGAGCTTCAGAAAAGTTTCAGGAAACTTACTCCTGCGGTGAGGAGTGAGAAGGTTCTTGCAGTAACGGCGCCCCGCAGGGATCACACAGCTTACCACAGTGGGAAGAAGCTGCGAAGACACACTTGAGTTGGTTGCTCCGTAGAGCGCGATTTCAGGCTGCTTCGCGGAGTGCATTAGCCCTTTAGAGTTACTGCAGATTAGACCTTGACTGAAAAAGGGTGCAAAGTCGGTCGAACAGAATTGTTGTAACAAATCATGGTTTAAACAATTGAGAGCAGGTACACACTCAGGCGTCCCTGAATGCTTCCACCAGTCTTCTATAGCTTCGTTGGGCAACGTAAGAAGACTGGCCGTTGCCCCCCTGCTCATGGTCTGTACAAGAGTGCTTGGCTGAAGTAGTAGGAATAGCTAGAGTAGTGCCCTTGGAAACAGGGGTGGACACACACACACACACACTCAGCCGCTTTGCGGCGCTCTGGCGCAAAACCTAAATAGGCACCTAAATAGGCCCACTATCACCATTCCTATTTGTATTAGTCATGACCTGTATCGACATTGACATTCAACAAAGTATTTCCCCTTATGTGATGAATAGTCGAATCCCAGGGGTTAATTTTGACATGATCTATTATGCAGGTGACACTGTACTTTTCTCACGGAACAACCGAGCATTAAACGAATTGCTGAAGTTGACAGAGAAAATCTCGAGTGGATACGGACTTGGTCTCAATAAAAACAAGTGTGTTGCTATCACTATGAACAAGGACGGTTGTATTCATTTTCATGAGGGGTCCCCTTTGAACAAAGAATTTGAGGCCATGTATCTTGGAAATGAGATAAACAGGACTGTAAAGATAAAACATGAAATCCTCAATAAAATGTCAGAGGTCGGAAGGACCTGGTTTAAGCTCAACGCCTATTGGAAAGCTTCTGGAGCCAGCAAAAAGTGGAAGCTAATCATTTTTGATGCTATAATCCGGAGTGAGCTTTTATATGGGTTAGAAACTATACATTTAACCCAGGCGCTGAGCAAATCACTAGATGCTTTCCAATTAAGAAGCTTGAGAGAGATTCTCAAAAGACCGCCTACTTTCATAGATCGGTCATGTACGAATCAAAAGATTACCATATGAACAGACGATGTAAATTACTTGGGCATATAATTAGAAGCAGTAATGATGACCCCATGAGGAGTATCGCTCGTTGATAGCACTGCATCTAGAGTTGATTACGGCACCAAACGAGTTGGCAAACCGAGGCAAAACTGGCTGCGTATCACAAACAAATTTGCGTACGAAAACGTTTTAAGACATCATAATTTCGATGAAAACACCGATGATGCAAGAATATATGCAGCCGCATTGAACAGAGATTTTTAGTTACCGTTCTTTGGCTGTGCCAACGCCTTGCAATAAGCCCGTCCGGACCAGGTCGGCGCGAGGTATGGCTGAAAAAAAGCCTTAGAAAAGAAAGAAAGAAAAACGGAAAGAGCAGCGTAAAAAGGGCAGGAGAGAAAAATAGGTGTAGCAAAAGGTGAATACTTAGCCCTTGACTGGGGCAGGGAAACGAGCCTCAAGAACCACCTAAAAAGCCTGAAAGAAAGCCCAAGAAACGACGAAAGAAAGAAAGCGGGGGGCAGGGAAGGGGTGTGTGTCCATGTGTGTGTACATGTGTGCGTCTGAATACTTAGCGCTCTAGAGTTACCGAATACTTATCAGAAACTAATTAGGCGCAATAGTTAGGGGGCGTGACTTTAGTCTTAGACCGCCCGGGTAGAGTAGACTAGAACAGGGACAACAGAGGGAAAGGCACCGACGCACAAGTGTGTCGAGTACCATTTCCCTCAGTTACCCTAATTAGGTGAGGTCATTCTCCGTACCCGGCGGCTTTGACTTTCCGTATACCCGGTGGTCGTAAAAACCGTGGTACCCCGCGGCTTGGATTTTGGGAATACAGTGGTGAAGCAAAGTCGGTTAAGATAATCCAACGTGTGCGGAAAGCAGCAAAATCCTTTAGTGATACTCCGGCATGAAAACAGCGCCCCAGTGACGGGGATCACACCCTGCACCCAAGGCGGACGGCAGAGCGGCGCACACTTTGACATTGGGTTTTCAGTTAACTCAATTCCCCGAGAAAAGGAATGGCTCAACGGCAAGGTGAAGCGTCCGATCACTTGAAGGTGTTTGAAAAAAGTGTTTCTTCTCGTGATGCACGACTGCAGAAAATTAGTTACTGATTACTTAGCAGCCCGAATTAACGCCGTGCATGGAAACCTGGTTTGGGGGACGTATCATGAAAACCACCATGAAAGCAAAAAAGAGAGTAGAACAGGTTGGACAACAGTTGATCGCAGGTACGTTTGCACCCAGGTGGGGGGTGTCTTCGTTGGCCGGAGACCCCCCACCTGGCTCCGGCCCCCTGCGTGTAAAAACTCTTGGAAACAGAGTGTGACACACACACACACATGTTTTCTCCAGACTAAGGAGCAGCTCCAAGCTTGTGAGAACAGATGTGTGTATACCAGATGAAACGCGGTCCAGTTTAAAGCCAGTTTAGTTTTTCCGGATCGTTTTTTGTCAAAAAGGAAGAGCAAATTGATGCGAATCCGCTTGAGAGGCTTTGTTGTGGAACTGCTTTGGTTGCCTGAGACATATCACTACCAGGCTGGCATCTTGCAAGCGGACGAAATCGCATTGAAACAACCAGATGCATTCTTGTTGGACCATAGATTCAGTATGGCGCAATGTCTTTCCACGCTGAGAGAAATGAATCTTTCCGAATGTAGGAAAGTTCACTGTCATTCAGGGTATCTCACATATCTTGCTTCCCTTTCCAGGTCAGGAAACACCATCAACACGAAGCCTTGGGGGTCATTGATTAGCTTCTCGTAGGCTGCAGCTCTGGCAGACTTGCCGCAGAGTGCCAAAGACTTAGTCATGGGTCAAACTTATCCTGTGGATGGGCTTCACAATTGTTGTTGGAAAGATACCTGGGCCTACTGAGGCTCCCTTGATCCAAGACCTTGTCTTGCTCAAGCCTCAGTCCATTCAGGGGAGGAGAGCTCCTTCCTTAGACCATGAGCCCCAAACAGTATCTGGGCTAATCCTGAACTATTTTCATTTTTCAAACTCTCTGGACATTTTTGAGTGACACTGCGCTAAACATGTTGTATTAGCGCAGTTTCACCCGGCACGGCTGAGGCTGGGAGGCGTCAGAACCTCTGCCGAGCCAGTGGAAGCGATTCGGGAGCGATTCCGAGCAAAGGTTGTGATGTAAGAGAAGGCAAAGCGACAAAGATAATTCTTTAAGGCTGCAACATGGACCTCTCAGTCAGTTCTTTCCTTTCCCATTCACAGTAGGAGCCCTGCCAGTACCAGCTGAATGACTCCCAGTCGGAGGTGTGAATGAGGGGAGGATGGAGAAGTTACTTGGGTGTTCCTGTCCTTCTTCAAACTCAGCAGCAATCTGGAGTGTCTTTCAGTGAGATGTCACGGGGCGACTGAAAGCTACACTTTGCAGTGACACCCACCGCTGCTACCTGGGTCTAGCATATTGCAATATGAGGACAAAGTTCATCGGCTGTTCCACTCTTGTCAGCAAAGTGTTGCAAAACATCAAAACTGGTCAAATGTTGCCAGGCTGTGCGATCGGCTTTGACATGGCAGGGTCTCCCTGGGGGTTAAATGCCTGAGAGCTGCAAGGATGTTCAATGATGGCATGCTTTTGCCAGATCATGGTGGGTAGCAGCAAGGACGCTACTAGGGGCTCCTGGCATCGCTACTAGGAGCACGGACGCTACTAGGGGCTCCTGGCCTTACTACTAGTAACAAGAAGCTACTAGGGGCTCCTGGCCTCTCAGCTTCTCAGCCTTGGACATTGTTATCTGAGGCCAGTGACTTTGATCCATGGCCCACCTGGTACAGGCAAGACCAGGACATGGGAAGATGAATGGCTTGGGTACGGCCAGGAGCCCCCAGTAGCGTCCTTGCTCCTAATGCTTGGGTGTTGAGGCGAAGCTAAGGTCAAAGTGCTTCTTTGACTTGTGAGTCTTGTTCCGCGACTTTCCCACTTGTGCTTGCCGGTAGGGTGCATGAAAGGCCTCAGCTTTGAATGACACCCTGTCCGCAGACCAAGTGGCTACAGGACTGCAGCAGTAGTAGCCCTGACATTCGCCAGTCAAAATGCACAGAGCTCGGTTCCAACCTCAGGAAGATTTTTTGGAATTCCTTTGAACTGGCTGGCTATTTTCTGGCTATATAGCGTTTCTTCACTTGGCCGTATTTGCGTACAATACTCTTTTGGGAGCACCGATGACCACTTGCAGAGGTTGCATTCATACAGAACTATGCATCCGAGGTGTTTGAGATTTTAATGTATGTATGTATGTATGTATGTATGTATGTATGTATGTATTTCTTTTTTTCCTAAAGACTTTTGTGTCTGCAGAACGAGAGGTGCTTTGACCTATGCCGCACGGCTGCCAGCTGCAGGCTAGAAGTAGTCGACGTCGAGGACCGGGTCTTCTGTGCCACTTTCGGTGTCCTCGCCATAGGAATCGGAGGAGCTTGACCTGCCTCTTTTGGCAGCATGTGGCAGCAAAGCCTGCGGTGCATGCGGCATTTGCCAAGGCGCTTGGCTTTCAGGCTGGGGTTCATGGCCTGTGTCG
>CAXAMN010006670.1:167377-174877 GCA_963970005.1 Durusdinium trenchii
TGTATGTATGTATGTATGTATTTTTTTCTTCTAAAGTGTGTGTGCTCGGGACCCTTTTGGTCGGTCTGCTAAAGCAGGGTGCTCACTCGACTCAGAAGTAATCTACGGTGAAGTCTTCTTGTAGGTCACCTTCATCGTGTGGTGCCGAAAGCATTGCTGATGAAACGTGGTTTGAGCTCTGAGTGAGCATCTGCGCTGCCTGATGGCTGGGGTTCATGGCCAAAGCAGCATTGTCTGCCTCAGTTCCTTGCTCCTGAAGGTCCATGTCGGTAGGAAAGTGCAAACGCCTCGGTGTAGGCCTGGGTTGGGCTTCCTTGCCAAACTGGTTTGGCCTTCTGTGGTCGAGTGTCGGTTTGTTGACCATCTCTGCCTTGGCTGGATGTTCTGGTTGTGGCATTTGGCTGGAGTCACCTGAGGACTCGGGTGAGCTGTGTTGAGAGGCTTGCTCCATCTGTTTCCTGAAGATCTCAGTCAGGGGTGTGGAGCTCTGACTACCGGAGCCTCTGCATGGCTTTTTGACAGCTGCCGTGAGGATGAGCCGCTGCTGTCCATCAAGATGCAAGGTAATGCCACATTGTGTGCAAGTGACCTTGCTGCCCTTTTGCCATAAAGCGTGACTGTTGTGGCCGGTATGATCGGTGTTGTAGGGCTGATCATAGCACATGCCTTGAACAAAGGCTTGAAAGGCTTGTTCATTGCTCCTTTTGTGGACATTGGTGCCACACCTCGCGCAGCGGAGATAGCCTGCTGTTTCTTCAAGCTCATGTTGCTGTGGTGGTGGCTTCTCGTCTTGCTGCTGCTGCAGGAGTTGCTTGATGACTTGAGTTCTCGTCTTCTTCTTTGGCATGGGCTGGTGTGGCTGCGCTGGCTCCGGGAGGTTTTCCTCAATGGTGAGCTGAGGACAGTCTTCATTGAGGCGCTCTTCGATGACCTGTAGGGTCAGCCCCTGGTGCACTCTAACCCCACAAGCTCCACATTGATGCCCACTTCGATGAGGTGCCCAGCGGCGGGAGGGAGCTGTCCAGGGCTTGCTGCACTTGGCAATGAGCTGCTTCTTGTATTGCTTAGTTTGTTTGCCCTGATGCCTGTTTGGCTTTTGGCGGATGTAATGCTCTTTGTCACTGTAGATTTTGGCCAGGCGGCTGATGGCATGGGTATATAGATGAGCTGATGATCTTCATCCAAGACCCTTTGCCATTCGGTTTTCTTGCGGTCCTGGTACTGCTTGGCCCGTTCCCACGCTGCCAGTGCCGCATCCCTCTGCCTGCGGCGGAGCTGTGGTTCGCTGCCTGGGGCTTCTGGTGACCGGGTGTTGCGGGACACATACAAAACCATGACCCTGTGGTAGTCCTGCTCTGTGAGATGTTCGAGCTGGTCTTGAAATGGTCCTCGGTGACGGGGCTGGGCCCAGGCCTCCCAGACACTGACCAACTGGACAATGACCCGTACTGCCGTGGTGGTGTGCCTTGCCAAAGCAACCAATCCCTCCATGAGTGCTCTGGCTTTGTTGTGTGGCGGAGGTGGTGCTCCTGTGATGGCCCCAAGTCTTTGCAATTGTCCCAAAGACATCTGGTGCACGCAGAGTCCAAAAATCCATTGGTCCATAGCTGATCTCGCTGGTCATAGCTCGAGGGTGTGGCATCTATAGAGTGAAAGCCCACCCTTGATGCTGATGTGGTGCAAGAGGTTGGAGATCTTGCCATGCCCCATGTCCATGGTACGGTTGCTGGTCTTGCTTGTGCTCTTGCGGTTCAAGTGGGATCCAGCCGGCTGTCCATAAAGGTGTTTCATCCTCACACAGGATCCGCTCCGCCCATTCTGGAGGCATTGGCTTGTGCTGCTGATTGTGGTGCCACTTACACAGCCACACAATGTGCTTGGGTGTGGCAGGGACACTGCACATGGGACATAGCTTGGCTTTGCCATCTTGCTTGTAATGAATGGCGGCCTGTGTCCAAGTCCGCAGGTGTGATTTGTGCTCACCAGGGATGATGTGAAGCATCTTCCTGTATATGTGCCAGTCGAGGCCAGCCACTAGATGTTTGTGGTGCTCTGTGCTTGCCAGCCTGGCTGTGCGTTGTGCTTTGGCCTCGTGTAGCAAGGTCCGTTCAAGTTTCCACCATGGATCTTGCAGAGTGAGCTCGGCTTCAACGAGGTATGGTCCACGAGGCCTCTGCCATCGATGGAGGTCTTGCACTTGCCAGTCCCATTCATTCATGTAGGCTATTGCCGCAGCCATGGGTCCCTTCACCACATACCACGGATGTTGCTTCTGGCTGAGTTGGTGAGAGATTTCAGTCCATGCCTGCTCGAGGTGTGGTAGTTGGTCTGGTGGCCAGGTATGGTACAGGGTGTGAATGGCCTTGATGTGGTGCAAGATGACTTGGTCGCCTGGGTCTATGTATGTGTTGCTGTGCAAATCGTAGGTGCTGTCCAGAAGGCCTCCCGCATGATGCCTGAGATGGGTGGCAAGGGCTTGTCTGAGTGCTGCGCGGTAGCGTGGTGCCAGGCCCTGTGCCTCAATGCCCCACAGTGCTACTGGTTGGATGCCCCCTTTGTGCAGGCGAAGTCTGATTTTCAAGGCCGGTATCTTCAATGTCCTCAATTTGAGCTTTCTTTGCTTGGCCTTTTGGAATCGTTGACGCAAGACTGGGATTCGCCTTCGACGGGCCGCTTGATGATCCACTCCAAGGTCCCTCATCACAGTGGAGATCGGTGGTTCGTGCTCCTGGAGTAGTCCTTTGAGGGCATGCTCAGTGTCACGATCTGTGGCTATGAAGGCTGTCTTTTTGGGATTGACCTTCAGTCCCAAGCTGGTGAGCCGATGATGTAGGTCTCTATAGGCCTCAACTGCTTGTCTGGCCACCTGCAAGGCAGTTGGCCCAGTGAGATCGAAGCCCACATCGTCCAACCAGCTGGACAGATTTGCCTTGGGGTGCTGTTCCTTCCATGGGATCAGCGCTGGCGCCAGGACCGCCTTGGCGAGTAGAGGTGCTTGCGGGCATCCAGCTGGTACGCCATGATCGACATGGAAGAAAGGAGTCATTTCCTGCTCCGCCAGGATGGCCTTGGGACCACAGTACAGCTGCATGGCTAATTCCAGCAGTAGTGGTGGGTAGTCCAACTTGAGCGCTTCTTCCTGCAAACTGGCAAGATGAATGGTGTCATAGAACGTGGACATATCCATCAGCACAGTGGTGCCATGTTGCTTTCTAGCTTTGGTGACTTCCTGACATGCTCTGCGGGAGCTGCTGCTGCCATTGATCCAGAAGTGGTTTTCTAAGCCGGCACCATACTCGCCACATGGTGGAGGTGAGCGTGATTGGTCGCTCCAACCTCTGATTTTTGGGCAGCGTGACCACCAGATGCATTTGCAGTTGTGTGGGCAGTTCTGCAGTGTTTTCCACGGTTTGGAAAAGCTGGAGCAATGGTGTCAAAGCCAGTGGCGGAATGCTTTTGAGCATCTGGGTGGACACCGCATCTGGTCCACTAGCTCTGTCCGGGAGTGCCTTGAGGACCCGGAGAAGCATGCCTTGTGTCAGTGGCTCTAGGGCTGCGGCTTGTTGTATTGCTTCTTGGTGAAGACTTGGCCTCGGGCTCGGGTTGTTGTCCTGTCGAATCTTCCAAAGGCCTCCCCAGTCAGCAAGCCTTTGATCCATTCTTTGCGGCGTTGGGGTCATCCGGTAAGGTCGTTCCCAGGCCAGCTCGCTGCTTTTCAAACTTCTGAAGAGTCCTTTGAGGCCTTTTTGGTATCCTTCTTGTAGCCATTGTCGATATTGGAGAGCCGTTTCTTCATGGGCCTCCTGTTGGGCCTCCTGAAGTTGATGATTGATTGTCTGAAGTAGTAGCTCAGCTGCATGGGGATCCCTGTATCGATGCCAATGATGACTTGCATCAAGGAATTGCCCCCAGGTTGGAGCCCGTATACCCAATGCCTGTGTGCATGGCGGATTCTCTGCGTGTAGCCTTGGACTGGGCCATTGCTGGTGGTCGCAGGTTGTTGGAGTGCAAGTTGGAGAACTGCCCTAAGCTGCTCCCAAAATGCTAGTCGGCCCTTGCGCCACGTGCGCGCCTTGGCCTGAGAGACTAAGGGCTTTGTGACCACTTGGAGCTGGTATCCACGTCCTTGAGACGGTGAAGGGTTTTCCTGTAAGAGGTACTGTTCTGTTTTGGACAGCCAGTCTGCCCAAGCTTGTGCTGGCTTGTTGGGTGGATTGCCGTATAGCTCGACCACATGTGCCTGAGATTGGTAGGTTGTCCAAGGTCTGAAGTCAATGTCAGGCACTTTTGGCAGCGGTGGGAAGTATGGCATCTGACGATACTCCCTAGTGGCCGCCTCGATGTCGAACTTGAGCTTGAGCAAGGCATGGGGTCTCCATGGAACTGACCACTCCGTGAGAAGGGAGGTAGTTCCTGCCAGGGTGTTGTGGAGAATGGCATAGTCAATGGTGTTGCCTGACAGGACACTGTGATCTGGTGCCAGAATGCCAAAGTGAAATTTGGAAGCCAGGACCGTGCCAGCTATGGAGCTTGGGGAGTTTTGCCAATCCCCTATGCGCACAAAGGGGTGTGCAGTGTGAGTGAGTAGAGCCAACAGCTTTGCCATGATGGCCGCATTTGTCTCACTTTGAAGAGTTTCTCCCGTTCGAAGGTACAAACCAATGACCAGTATCGTGGTCTCTGTCGCCTGCCACAGAAAGCTCTGAAACCCACAGCCCTGGTTGGTGTAGGCTTCAAACTGAGTGACACCACTGGCCGGGTCAGCAATGACCAGCATTCCACCATGTGTTCCGGTGTTGTCCTGGTTTGGTGCCGCCGGTGTGCCAAATGCTGTTCTGCCTCGAACTGTGAGGTATTGACATGTCTCGAAGTGTTTCTGTGGGTCCAAGTGGGTTTCAGCGAAAATGTAGATGCCGCTGGTGCGCGTCCAGTACCACTCTATAGCACTTGTCTGCCGAAATTCGTGACATTGCCAAAGTGAAGCACATTGTGGTCTTGTTCAAGACGAGCCCTTTTGTTTGGGCTTGGGTGCAAAGGTGGCTCATAGTCTGGCTCTTCCGGTGGTGGTAGGTCATGGAGGACTTGTTGAGGTGTTTTGATGCTCACAGCCCAGACTTGAGTGATCTGGCTGGCCAGGCTTGGTGTCAAGTTAGGCAAATGGGTTGGTACCTGCCCATCATCAGCTAGCCACATGAGGTCGCGATAGATGAGGATGGCAAAATAGTGCCCTTGCTGATGAGATTGCCCACGATGGCAAATGAGCACTGCAGGCACAAACTCAGTTGTCGATCTTGCAAAGCCATCCAAGGAGCGTGGCATAGTGAAGGTGCCATAAGGGTTGAAGGGCTTCTGGTGTTTGGTCATCACACCGTTAATGCAGGTGTTTCTCGTCGCGTGACATACTAGGAGCTTTTTGTCATCCAGCAAGTATTGACCCATGCCTTGGTTGGCCCAGTTGTTGATAAGCTGCTGCAGCGTCACATCATCTGGCCAGTCATCTGGGTATGGAACCAGGATGGGTTGCTGGACATGGTCCGTGAGGTAGCCGCCTTCCTTGATTTCAGCAAAGCGGTAGTGAAAAGCTCGGCTTTGAGACAGCAACCACAAGGAGTTGACGAAGTGGCTGGCGTCTCCTTGAACATTGAGATCGTGTTGTTTCCAGAGATCTCGTAGTCCTGGCAGAGCTTGAATGTCCACTGGTTCAGCCGTGTCTATGGATTCTTGCACTGCCTCCTGTAGAGCTCCCCAAGGTTGCGTGCTGGTCTCTTGGAGAAGGGCGCAAACCCACGTGAAGGCTCGCCATGGTGCATTGGCTTAGCGCCTTACACTGGGATTGCCAACAGCCATTGTGAGATTCTGCAAAATGCAGTCGGTAGCTGTGGCATAGTTCTGCATGCTTGGAGTCTGCTGTGTAGCACTGCCCCAGGTGTCGTCAAAGGATGCCGCCCCCTAGAATGGAGAGATAGTCAATGCCATGGGCGGTCCCTGAGGTTGGCTCAGTAGGCTCTGAAAGGTGTACTCTGTGAGCTTCAAAATTGGTTTGGTGTTGCTCATGTCCACCATGAAATGACTGTTCCCCGTCATTGGTTGCGTGGATCTCCCCTGAGGTGTTTGTTTCAGCAGTAATCTGTGCATGTTCCCCTGCACACATTGGAGCTGATCTGCCTTGCTGCTGCTGTGAGCCTGAAGCAGCACGGCAATCCCATTGTGGTGATTGTGAAACTCTGTTCAACTGAAAAGCATCTTCAAAGGTTGTGATCTCTTCAAAAACTTGCCCATAGTTTGGACTTTCAAGCCCTTCACATGACATGATGTCATCGTCCGGAACTGGGAAAGTCCACCCCTCAAACAGCGAAAAGTGAGTGTTGCCGGCAATGTCCTGGAGGTGTAAGCTGTGTGCCCTTGGTTTTCCTGCGCTTCATGGAGTCTTCGGCTTCTTGATTGGGCCGTTTCAAGAGGCCATGAAGCTGAGTTTTCTGTTCCTCAGTCAGTGAAATGCCCAGACTATGGACAAAGGATTCAACTGCCATAGGAATCTGCTCGGCCTCCCCAGACGTAGAGGGTGCTGGCGTCTGATTGACAGCTTTCATGTACTCCTCCGAGAGACTTTTGAGGGCTTGCTGTCCTTCTGTGAGCTTGACCTGAAGGTCTTGCATATCTGTGAGGAGTGCTGCATATTGGGTTTTGACCTGGTCGATGCGGCTTTGCAACTGCGTTTTCTTCATCGAGAGGTTCTTCAACTCCGTCACCCTGCCTTTGAGTTTGGCAGCAATTTCTCTCTCAGTGCATGGCTCTGGTGTTGTCAATTTGGTGACCAGTTCTTGTACTGGTTGAGGAAGTGCCTCCATGTGGGATTTCAACACATCCTTGAGTTCTGGCGCTTCGGGCTTTGTTGGCCCAATACCAATGGCCTGCAACTTACTCTGGGTGTCCTCTGGCAAGGTCGTCCATGCTGCTGCAAGAAGTTCTGTAGCCTCTTGTTGGACCTTGGAGATCTTCATAGGCCGGACCTTGGAGAGTCCTGGTGGTGTCTCAAGTCGTTCCAGGCGTTGTCCTGCCAGACGCCCCAGCAGCCCTGCCGCTGCCAACCTGCTTCCTGTGCTGTGTCCCACCAGCGGCCCTGCCGCTGCCAAGCCGGACTCGTGCTCGGCCTCCTCCGCCCAGCGGCCTTGCCGCTGCCAATCGGCCTCCTCCGCCCAGCGGCCCTGCCGCTGCCAGCTGGCCTCGTCCGCCCAGCGGTCCTGCCGCTCCTCCCAAGCCATGCGCGACGCGTCTCGAATTGCTGTGAACCAACACTTCTGCGCGTGCGTGCGGGTGGTGACTTTTTGTAATTTTGTATGTTATACGTTTTGCTAATTTTCGTCTTCAAAATTGCACTTTCTCTGGAAAAAAATAGAAAATAATTCCCAGTAACTTCCGGATAACTTCACGAAAAAAATTGAAAATCAATACTCTGAAAATCACGAGTAAGTTATTAGTAAGTTAACACTTCACTATTAC
>CAXAMN010006670.1:177377-190952 GCA_963970005.1 Durusdinium trenchii
ACCGCGCGGTGCACTTTTAGTGTCTATATATATATATATGTGTGTGTACTACCATATGAGTTTGAACCGTTTGAATGCTTTGCGGTGTTTTACTTTCTACACGGTACAAAACCAAAATCACAACCACTGTCTGTAAGCAATGCCACATAAGCATCGATCGAACACAGGATTTTTTCCGATGCTTTGCTTGTGTCCGATGTTGTGAATGTTGTGTTTTTTGTCGATCGGTCGAATGTGACCACCTCTCCGACCCAGAAGGGTTTTTTCCATGGCAATCTCAAGGCTTCGGCAGTGGGCCTTTGGCCAACACAAGGTTTCAGTAACTGCAAGTCAATGGATCAAAACTTCACAACTCACAACTATGAAATGAAATCATGGTTTGAAGGCGTGCTCCTGGGAGCGCTCCAGGGCCCTCTTGCACATCCAAGAGTTAAAAGATGTTAAAAGTCTAGGTGCCAGCCGAGACTAGAGAAAAATAGGCTGATCAAGGGTCACTTGGATCCTTCATCATGGCCCTCATCTTCCAGACCCACGGACCAGGCGGGGGGGTTGCAAAGGGGGCTCGAGACCATGAATCAGATATATATATATATATGTATACAGTATACAGTTCATGTCTTCTAGAGAGCACCCAACTGTTTGTATACATCAAATCATCGATCTAGAGGGCCTTCGAGCGCTCAGACTTCTAGCAACAGGCTGACGCCGATGCTCTCAGCTTCCTGCCACGTTGAGGCGTGAACCGCAATTTGAGGGTGTCTTTTCTGGGTTTTCGTTTTGCAGCCCACGCACTGCAGGAATGATTTCTGCTTATATATGAATTGGAAGGAAGGGGCTCAAGTGCGGGGTCCGGTGGGCCCGGGTGTAGCGATGATGTTGCGGCTAGCACGGCGGTGGGAAAACCGTTCATGCGTCCGAGCCCGGATTCGCAACGGTGGTTCTTGGATCCGCGAGCCCATGAAACAACCAAAAGAGACAAATGAGGGGGCGGGTGCGGGAGACCAGGATGCTGATGATGAAGGCCCTATCATCAACACGGAACTACTCATGATGAACACGGTGATTTTGCGAGAGATGTTCGATGCATGGGGTATGAAGCCCAAGGTTTCAAAGAATCGGATCCAAAAAGAGGTCGGTGTTGCAAAAAAAATGTTGGTACCATATATTGCGCATAAGTGCAAGTATGTTCGAAATGATGTTAATAAAGCAAATATATGCGTCTATATTTCCATGCCCCCCTTCCCATGCAGGTGGAAGTCTTTTACAGCTATGTTGGCCTGGCGCCTAGCAAGAACCAGAGCTACCGAGATGCATGGCTCTTGAAAATGCTGTGGGGGTTTGCGCAGCGGCGGCAAAAGGATGCAGCCAAGCGGAGTCAAACCCCAAGAGAAACTCAGAGGGCATTAGTTTTGATAACGTTTTAATTGCTGTCTTTGAAGGCTTTTCCAAACAAAGCTAAGTTTTTGCGTGATGATCTACTCATGTTCTCGATCGCTTGGCCAAGAACGCTGATGTCCACCGGCTTTTTGAACTTATTGGGCGCCTTCGAGAGCAAGGGGGATACGCAGACTGCTATGTGGCCAAGCCTGCTGAGAGAGCTGGAACACCACCGCCGCCGAGCGATGACGATGAGGCTTTAAAGTGATGAAAAACTGTTGATCTGCAGGATGGTATTCAATCTAAATGTTAGATACTTTGCTTGTGGGGAACACTTCCAAAAAATAAAGGGATATAGAAAGCAGTAACCAGTAGAAAGCAACGCACGTTGTCTGCCCTCTTCTCAGGAAACATCGGACGCGGCGAGTGGGAGCGATCGTGATTCTGCAGGGGATTGTGATGAGAAGCCCTCCCCAGTGGACCCCGCAGAGCTGGCAAACCCAGACCCTTCTTCAAGTTTGGTTGAGGGAGTTCCAGCGGAGGATGCCGATGAAGTTGTGATCACTTCCGTCTCTGAGCCCCCGCACGTGAACAAAAAAGCGAGCAAGATTGCGGAGCTCCAATTGGAACTGCAGAAGTTGCAAAATGCGCTTGCTCATCGAAAGGCCAGTCGAGGCCATGTGGAAAATATTTGTTTGCTGAATCTTTTGTATATATATATATGTATATATTTACACGTGTTAAATATGTACATGCATGTTGCCCCGGTCTTCTCCCTGTCTTGCCACCCCCTCAGGAATGGCCGGGCCTTCATCAACCGTGGAGTCGGCCGACCATGTGAAGCCTGCCTTGGACCAGGCGTGAAGTTGAAACATGCGTTTCCAATAAAAACATTTGGAAATGGTTAATGTCTTTCCGTGCTTTTCCATTCGGGGCTAAGGCTTTCCAAACAATCGAAACCCATTCCGCAGGATGAGACGCAACCATATACTGGATCTGGCCCTATTTGCCTTGGGGACTCACCTGTTCCTGCCAAACCGGAGACTCGGAGGGGGTACTTTGCTGGAAGAACTTTCAGTGAGGACATGAAAGCAAAGCGCAACGCTCCCAATGATCCATGTTCTTACAAAACCAAATGAAGTTTTCCATAGTTTTACTTTCGGGGTTTGTTCATTCTTTTTGTTTTCTTTTTGCTCGTGACGTTTCCTGCGAGGAATCTGAGCCTCCCGCACTGCAGGAGGTTGTGAAGGGCAATGAGAACGCTGGCAATGAGACACCTGCCAGCGCTGAGATTGCGCGTGTCACCCCTGAGATGCAACGTGAGTTGAAGCAAAACCCGGGGAATAAAAAGAAACAGGGGAAAAAGAAAAAGCAGCGCAAAGGTAAGTCCAAGAGGACCATCCTCAAGGCAGCATCTTCCCAGAAGAAGCAAAAGGCAAAGCGCAAAAGCAAGACTAAGGCTGATCATGAGAATGAGCCCGAGGTTCCATGCGCTGATGCGAAGCGAGCCAAGAAAGTGAAGACAGCCAGCAAAACTGCCGGCGAACACGAAGCAACCCCAGATGCGCCGCCCAAAACCAAAGCAGAACACACAAAGCTTTTGGCCAAACTGGGGCGCCCATTGGGTTGCCCAAAGTGCAAATGGAACCCCAAAATCGGATGCAAGCAATGCAGGAATCCAAAATACACTCCCCGCAGTTAGCGGCCCTCCGATGACTAAAGTCTTGCGGCCGTGTGATGTAGGTTAGGGGTTCTCTGCAGTGTTCAACCGCTGGGCCATGCTTGATCTAACCAACGCATAATACTTGATCTAATATTCCTTAATATGTTTCCTGAAACCTCTTCATGAAGTATCGAAGCAGTGGTTGCACGATGCTTTGGCACTAGACAGCTGCCATCAATCATCTGGGGTCTAGTTAGTGGCATCTTAAAAGCGTTGCCGACTGCCGGAAAATGATCGGTCTCTGTTTGTGGGAAATCACGCGCCGCTTTTACATTAGATTTGGGGTTTGACGTATGCCCTCACGTGCTCTGCCAGGCCTCTTCATCATGAGCAAGGCCTGGAGGATGAGAAACTCGAGGCCGATGCCTTCCTCCAGCACAGGCGGGCTGCATGTGAGGTTGGAAGCAAGCTCACTTACAAGAAAATTATGCATGAAACGCATCAAATTTTCCACATGAGGCTGGCCCCAAAGAGACACACCCCCTACATAAAGAAGTATTGCACAGTATACCTTGCCCTCTTTAACACATATATATATATGTGTGTGTGTCTTAAGGGGGCCGCCTGTAGTGGAAAACAATCTGACACAGTTTTCCAAACGCTGACCGCAGGACTTGCTCGTTGTTGAAATCGTGTCATTTTATACAGCGTTAAAAACAAAAACAAAGAAACCACATGTTTGCTGTGAATGGATGGAAAACACACGGGGTTTCGCATTGTTCCAGCATTCTGATTACGAACCTGCCGGCGCCATGGTTATGCAAACTTTGAGTGGCCTACTGCAGAACATGCTGCAGATCAGGGCTCCAGGGGTCTTGTCCTCAATGCCTTTACATTGCGCAGCAAACCTATTTTAGCAAAAAGGCTTGTTTCTTCTCCGGCTGTAGGTTTTGATGGGGTTGATCATCATGCTGTGGTCCTTGGGCTTCGCAGCGACGTTTGGGCTTGGCGAGGCTAGCTTGTCCCGATACTTTGGTTTTTTGAATGGACCCCATTTTGTCTGCCAGGGTATCCAGTGCCTTGAGCTGTTCGCGGGGGCTTCAATAGTCACCAGGGTGCTCCGTGCCACCGGCTTACGCACTGCTGCCTTGGACATTGAATATTGGAATTCATACAGGAGCAAAAGGATCAAGAAAGGCAAAAAATGTCCAAAAACAAATATGTTCGATCTCACGACTCCTGGAGGCTTTGTCACAGCCCTTCTGGCTGTCCTAGGCTGTGAGGTTCAAGATCACATTGTTGTCATTGCAATAGTTTGTTCATCCTTTGTGAGCATATCGAGAGGGACAACACGCAGAACATTTCTGAGCCCGCTCGGGGACACTTCTGTGAAGTCGGTCCGCTTGGGAAACCTTCTTGCAGCGAGGCACGGGTTCCGAGTTGCCATTCTCACCTTTTTTGCTAAGTTGCGAGTGAACGCATGGCTTTAGTTTGGCTTCCGGTTATATATAGCACACTCACTTGCGCATATTCAGGGTGGCCCTGCTCCTATACGTGATAATACATTCACGTGGTGGGGTCTTTCTGGTGGAGCAGCCGGGATCTTCCCTGTTGTGGCGCCACCCACGGCTTAAGGAGCTGGCGCGTGTCATCAAGGCTAGCGTCTTTGAACATTTGGAACCAACGCAGGGGAAACTGAGAAGTGTCACAAAGCTTACAAACAACACGCGTGATGAAGAGGGATTGCGTGCGTGCACTTTTGAGAATCAATTTGTGCTCAGTTTCAGCGTCGCCCATTGAACATCTTGGCAGGTCTTCCGCCAGGCCTTCTGGATGCGGCTCTATGGATCGCCCACGGCTAAGAGAACGAAATGCTGGTCCAATTCAAGAGCTGTGCGTTTACTTCGGACCGGGAAGCTGAAGAAATCAGCTAGGCCAAGTCGGGCCCCACAGCTTGCCAGAAAGACTGTATCTAAGAGCGGTCGCAAAGGATATTCAGGATCCAAAAAAGAATTGAAGGCCAGTCAGATCCTAAGCCTATATAAGCTTGCTTGTCTAAAAGCACTGAAGCAACCCCCCATTTATTGGGGGTGAATGGGGGGGTTGCTTAGGTGAGTTTTCGATTTGTGTTGGTGAGATGAGATGCTTCTTCTTTGTTATTTTGCTGACCTTTTCATTTTCTGGGTCAGCATTTGGATGGACCCCAGGATCTACCCATGTGGATTTGCGTTGCAGCTGGCGCGATCCTATGGGTCTTTTCTCCATGATGGGCCAAAGGTGGAAACCGAGGATAGGGGTGATATAGAACTGATATTTTATTTTTGTCATATATATATATATATTTCTTTATTCTAACTTGCGCTAGCTGCTATAGTGTGTCTTGCTTTTCCAGCGCCCGCAGGACGAGCACTTGCCCAGCCTTTTGGCTGCCATGGCCCAGACCCCAAGTATCTATTTTGAGGATTTGTGGCTGGACGCTCAGATGCCCGACATCCTTATTTACTTGGCGGGTAAAACCTCACACTGGACTGATGAAGCGGCAGAAATCATGGCCCAAATGCCTTGGGGACGCCTTCAGGAAGAAAGCGCAGTGATTGTTGATGGAACTCCGAGTTATTAGCTATAGCGGGATTCAACGATGTTCCGCATGCAGTTTATTTGCCATTTTTTGGCACACCTATAGATCGTATAGATGCCCCATACAGTGGCGTAAATCAGCGTAGAGTGGCGTAAAAAAGCGTACGAATCGTACACCTCCAGTGTTTGAAAAATTTGTTCACAATTGACTTGACCAATATGTATGTTTACGCTGTTAGCGCGCTTTAGTGATAGATTTGTGTGTTCGCAGTTTCATCGCAGTTTGCGCAGTTTCATCGCAGTTTGCGCAGTTTGCGCACTTGCGCACTTTACCTTTTTGTGAGCAAGCTCGATCGACCATGCTTCGTGCTGACCATGGCTCTAGGCTTGAGACCAGGCGTAGCTCCAAGCCGGCCAATTATACTTAGCGTCATGAGTGGTGAGACTTTGGCCGCTGCGACGTCCTTCCTGAAAGACCAGGTTCTTCAGGTGAAGACTGAAGCGGACCTAGAGGAGATGATACAGGCAAGGCGCTTATCACTTATCGCATATAATACAGTTTTCTCTATTGTCACGCGCCAGGTTGCACACCGTCAACTTCAGCGCTTGGGAGGTTCGTCCGATTCCATTCATGAAGTGTCAGCGCATATCAATGGTGTTAGTGCTGTTCCCTGGGATGACGATACTCTCCCGGCCACAGAGGAGGAGATACAGGCCAATTTCAAGGCCACCAGGACTCCCGAAGATCCAGCAGCGGTTGAACCTCCCAACACACCAACCCACCATGAAGGTGAAGGTGAAGGTGATGAAGGTGCAGATGGTGAAGTTACTGAACCTGATGATGACGATGATGATGATGATGATGATGAGCAAGAGGACAGGGCAAGTCCGGGTGATGAGATGTCGCCAACCTGCACAGCCGACCCCTATACTTTGGATTTGGACTCCGACAACGAGGCATGTGGGTTTGGAGCTTGCAAGATTTCTGCGTGTGTTTACTTCGTCTTGTGTTCAAATATATACTTATATATACATATATCCGCAAACATCAGTGCAACCCAAAAAAGAGCTATCCAGGAGGGTCTTATTACGGACACGGACATCAGCAATGTCTTGAACAAGTTTGTGCTCCAGACCATTCCGACACCTGTCAAAAATGAATCCAAAGCCCATGACTTAGCTTTCCACGCTAGGCTCATGGGCTTGTGCTGTCTGAAGTTTGCTCAGGCCCGTGCTATGGAGACTGGTGGGAACCAGGCTGAACGTCGCTTTGTCCAAGCCTCATCTAATGCGCAACGTGTTTCTTTGCGCCTTCACATTTCATCTTAAGACCCTGCCCAATTGGAAGAGTGGTTGTCGACCCTAGGCATCGCTCTCTGCTAAAGAGAGGGCCGCGGTGACAAACCAGCTTCGCAGGATTTGTATGCCAAAGACAGGAACTGGATCGTTAGAGGTTCCAAAGCACATTTCAGACAAGTGGAAAAGCAAAGGTGCTGGTCGTGAAGAACTATTAGACCACTACCTCAACGAGTGCCAGGGCAACAAGGCCAATTTTTTCATGTCACCCTCACTAGGGCTCCTGGCTTTCGAACCTCCTTCTGCAGGAGAAGTTCCTCAAGACCGTCGTGCGGAAGTACAAGCGGGTCCGTCGAGGCTCTTTCAAGGTCCACGCTGGCTTCTACACAGAGCAGCAAATGAAGGATGTCTTGCACTTCAATCCGCCCATGCCTCAAACCTCAAACCCTTATTTATAACATTGATGGGAAGTCCTTCAACTATACCTGTGCCATGGTTTCACTTCAGGAAACGCATCAAAGCGATCAAGAAGTTCTGCACCGACCCACGTCGCAAGAGAGTCTTGCGAGGAGGAACCTCGCCAAGTCGAAACGACCCAACCAGTCAAGCGCTTGGCTCCGGGCCATGGGCCGCCAGGTGGAGCCAAACCTTTGCCTCCTGTTCCAGACGCAGCCAGTGGTTCGGAACACTCTGATCGCGAGGACGCTTCTGGGGACGAGGCAAAACCCACGACTGTGAAGAGGCCTCGGAATAGGGATCGCTGTCGAGAAGAACGTGGTCATGATGATGGTGATGATGATATCGAGGATACAACAACGAATAACACAGTAGACACCAGAAAGTAAACTTAAAACATTGCACAATGTCTTCCAAGAGAGGTCAAGTCTGTATGAATTGTGTCCTCTCGATCTGTCTGGGTTAGTTTTCTGTTGTAGAGGACCCTGACAACATCGATCCATTCTTGGCAGAGCTGCTGAAAGAGCAGTCTAAGCTCTTGGCTATCCAGCGGAAGCTGAAGGCTCCGGGTCCTCAAAGGTAAACGATACAGCTATGGGCAACAGAAATGAAACAGTGTTTCCAACAAGCCCTAGCCAAAGTTCACATGTGAATTCCAACCAGGAATGCAAGCGTGAAGATGCGGCGACGTTGAGCTCTCAGTCCATTCTTTCACTTGGCTCTGACTTCTAGTGGTCGCAAAGGTCTGTCAAAAACGTCGAGAAGTACCGCCACGAAATGTTGCGCCTTCATGACGAGTTGGCGGAGATGAAAGGCTTGGTCAAGGCCTCCGATTCAAGGCGAGGTTTCTTCACCATTATTTTTGTGTTGCTAATCTGATCATGCGACATGATGGCGACATGTCTGATATTGCTATGTTCCCTGCCCGGAATCCAGGTCCAAGAACGCGGAGCCCCTCGCAAAGCTCCGGGAAAAGATGGTAGAGATCGAGAAATTGTTTGGGCCTTCAACCTTTTTTATGATCGACGTGAAAAAACACTTCTGCCAGGACCAGTCGGGCCCAGTGCGAAGCCAACAAGATCAAAAAGTTTGGCCCTCAGGATTCCAAAGCCGGTCAATTCCACGCTGCAAATTCATCGATCGAGGACCGTGTTGAATGATGCCAAAAGGAAAGGGCGTGATGGATCTGAGAAGGGCACCAACAAGGGAACCAAGACGAGGGCGGACAACAAAGATAAGCAGGATTCGAAAGATAAGAAGGATCATAAGAAGGATCAAGGCAAAGGTAAGAAGGATAAGAAAAAAGAAAAGAAAGCAAAGTAAATTGGCCTAAGCCTGAATCAGGCTGATCTTTCTGGGGTGTGCATGCCAAGAGGGGGCCTTACGATACAAAGAAACAAGCGACATATGAACCTTGTTGCTTCAAAGCCCTTGCAGCGCATGCCAATGGGGTAGGTTGGAACACGGCCGCGAATCTGGCTGTGAGACTTTAATCTGGTCACTGGGCGTTCGTTCAAGCGAAGCGATGAAAAGTCTCTCCAGTATGCAATGTGGAAAATGACACAAATCGCACACATGTTCTTTTCAAAAAAGATGAGCTCTGCTAAATGTTCCTTGACAGATTTGCCAAAGAACATTTAGCAAAGCCATAAGCTGATTCAGACCACCCGGAGGTGCACCTTCATCGTCGACGGCATCTCTGACGCCTGTGGCCAAAGCAGTTTCAAAAGCGATCAGTTCTGGAGCACTTCAACTGAATAAGACATTTCGCAACATTAATCCAGAGAGAACAATACAAGAGAGAACTAAAGAAAAAGATGGTTTTTGAGACTTGAGACGCTGGGATTTGCAAACCTCTGCTTTGCCTTCACCTTTAAGGTACCGGATCGAATCACTTGCATGCTCACTTCAGCCATCTTGGAGGAACATGAGGCCGCCGCCGGTGAGAAAAACATCGCGCTCAAGAGTGGCAAGCTCCTGCAACGAATGAAGAAGCTCAGAAACAGGGGCAAAGAAAGCGATTCCAACTTTTTGGAAACGCATGGGCTTCAGGTGGATGTCAAGTTGTCCTACATTCACATTGGTCTCAAAGAGACACATCCTGTGATTAGATTGGATGATTACGTGCAAATGCTTAGCAGGGAAAACCGCTTAGATTTGTTGACGGGCGGGCATGACTTTTGCAGCTCTGTCGGCCTATTTTGGACACGGTTTGAAGAAGAGAATCCCGGGCTGGTGCAAAAGCTGAAAGACGAAAAGGGAGACCTGGAGTGTTGTTTGCCTTTGGCTGTCTACGGGGATGAGGGACAGTCCCATAAAAAGGCTCAGTTCTTGATTTTCGCCACGCAACCGACCCTGGGGTTTGGCACCTCGTTCACCCAGCAAAAGGACGGCCATGCTTCCGACCTTGGAGTCAACATGATGGGGGTCAGTTGCCTGACTCGTTTCGTATACAGCGTGATGAAAGCATCTCTATACAATCGAACTCCAGATGTCTTCATGTCTCTCCTCACGCAGTTTTCAAATCATGTTGAGGAGCTCTACAGGGATGGAATTAGAATTTGGCATTCGAAGTATGGCAGGCACATCGTTATTTACCCAACAGTGCTTTTCGTGAAAGGCGACTGGCCATGGTTGAAGAAGGCGGGAAATCTGGTACGCACGCACCACCAAGCTGTCGCTCACCCTGGAAGGGGGCGAGGTATATGTCACTTATGCCTAGCTGGCACCCCTGACCACGCAGACTGGAGCGACGTGAATGGGAGCTGGCTTTGTGAAAGCCCACTCCAGACTGATCAGGCACCATGGGTGCGTGAATCTCCTCTCTTGAAGCTTTGTCAATTTTCTGGAACGCCGGCCAAGGCCTTGTGGTTCAGGCCAGACCTTTTCCACACCCTGCACAAGGGGGTTTTGTCTGAGCTCGCTGGGAGTGCCCTTGTTTCTCACATACATTTAGGTGATGGATGTTTTTTGGTGTGTGTGATTTGCTTTGCACTTTTTGCCGCACGTTTTAAGTCTGGAACAAAAACCCCAAAGTCACGTTGGAAGAGTTTCTCCCTGGTCCAAGGTTGTTCTTCTAGACCATAACTTTGATGGGTTCTCTGGAGACATTCCGAGCCGTCTTGCTGAACTCCACTCAGAGCTCAGAACTTGGTGTCGTGGCCACCAGGTCCCTCTCCACATGTCTGGCCTGTCCCGAACAATTTTGCACTTTGAGAAGTCAGCAGATTTCCCAACTGGGTTTCTTGTCTTGACGTGCCCATGTTTCCAAAAAACATTTGTCTTCTGAACCTGTTTCTAGTCGTGGGTGATGGTGCCATAAACTGTTTTCTTCAAGTGTTTTTTGCCGTGGAAGCGCTTCGCATCTTAGGGGATGGTTCAAAGGAGCAGACACTTCTGCAGTCTGCCGCTTTCTGGAAGCCAAGCTCAAGGAGGTCTTGCTCCGGAGCGATTCTCTTCACGAATATATCGGTTCTATCTTGGCGGCCGTGACAGGTGGCAATGCATTCTTGCGAGCACTTTACAATGCGAACCTGTTCTTGGGAAAAGCGGAGGCAGGACTTGTCGCATCTCATGGACGGCAGTTGCTTGAGGGCTACATGAAAGCTGCTTCTTTGAGTTACTCGCTGGGCTACACGAGATTTAAGCTAATACCAAAAGTGCACATGCTAGCGCATTTTGTCCTTCTCATGGAAGAAGCCAGCCGGACAAGAACATGGTGTTTGTCACCTCTATCCTACTCATGTCAGATGGACGAAGACCTAGTCGGTCGATGCAGTGCAATGTCTCGAACATCTTCGATTAGAACGGTGCACCAGCGCACTTTGCGCAAATACCTGGTGAATGTCAAATTTCATTTACAGCAAGAGCCCCGTGAGTGCAAAAAAGCACTAAGGGCTGAACCGTCGAAGCGTCAGAAGCTGACGCGTTGAGAAAAACGGCTGCGTGAGACGGTACTGCGCTGAAACGCAACGTTTTTGAGACCCTAAAAACGCCTTGGGGTGTGTGTGTGCCATATGTATTACTATATATATATATAACTAATATAAAATTATGGCTCGAGCTTGTTCAAGCTACATCTGAAAATGTACTGTGCACTGTGAAACACACAGCGAAACAATGTGGCTCAAGGCACTGTGCTTAGTGCTCGACTTTTGTACTTGAAGGTCTGGTTCAACAGTTTTCGCAAGCACAAATTTAAGCAAAACACAAAATTAGCAAATCCTTGTTATAAGCCAGTGGCGACTTTTCCTTCAAAAGTCATCGCAGTGGCGAGTCCCAATTATTCTTGCCACTAGGCTTTCCAGGTACTACTACTACTACGACTACTACTACTACTATACTACGACGACTACTACGACGACTACTACGACGACTACTACGACTACTACGACTACTACGACTACTACGACTACTACGACTACGACTACGACTACCACTACCACTACTACCACTACCACTACTACTACTACTACTATTACTACTACTACTTACTACTTACTACTTACTACTTTCTTACTACTTACTACTTACTACTTACTACTTACTACTACTACTCCTACTACTACTGAATGTCACGCCTGTACTTGTCGGAACTTGTAAGTAACTTAGGGTAACATATATGTAACATAGCCCGTAAACTTATTTTCCACTCACCTCTAACTTATAGGTAGAACCTAAGTAGGAATTAAGTAGCCGACCGCTTTTGGAAATCTAGGTTTTTAGACGATCCAAAAATGCCTGCGCGCGGAGTCTTTTTCTACAGCAAACACCACATCTGTCGAGTGTCTTCATCGACGCGCCACCACATGGCTATTTTATAGCTACTTCGTGGCTGTGGTGCGTACCAACGGAGTTCGTCCGAAAGTTCCCAACGGCTACCCCAGGGCTCATGTGACAAATGCCGGCGCCGGAGGCGCATCAGCTGGAACCGCAGCCTCGCCGTATCGCCTTGTACGATACGCTTTACATGCCCCGCTTCCTCCGACCACAACAGAACATCGCCCACTTCAACCTTTCTTCGCCCTATATCGGCAACGAGACTCTCGCAGAGAGTCGTCCCCCAGGTCCCTCTTGGTTTTGTAATCGGTGGGCCGCGCAGGCTCACGCAGTTCACACGGCTCGAAGCAATGCGTTGGTACAGCAGACAATTGCAGCAAGCGGGGAAGCAATGCTTGTTGCCGTGCATCGAAGCGGTTGACCTGCATGTGTGTCCGGTCAAGCAGGCCACCCGTC
This sequence comes from Durusdinium trenchii, assembly GCA_963970005.1. Classification (NCBI taxonomy): domain Eukaryota; class Dinophyceae; order Suessiales; family Symbiodiniaceae; genus Durusdinium; species Durusdinium trenchii. The sequence continues at coordinate 189,982 of CAXAMN010006670.1, forward strand.
TTCAGGTGTCTGTGCTTTTTTTCTTGCGCGCAACAATTGGGCAAGCGGCCCAAAAGCATGCACGCCTTCGGTATATGAAGACGGTGGTGATGCTTTGGCTTCACAAAGTCCAAATCATAGGCGCGGAGCACTTGTTCCTGGTGCTCTTGCTGCAGTAAGGCTAAAGGAAGGACTTCAGAGTGGTCACTGAAAGGCGTGAGGTGATTATACTGCAGTCTCCACAACTCTCTGCAGACGCGAACCAGCGCATCAAAGCATTGGAACTTTGGGTCCGGGGAATGTGTTCTGGATGCCACCAAACACATATAGTAATTCAGAAGGGGAACTAAGAAACAACAGTCGCTGCCGGAGCCGCGGAAGCCCCCCCTTGTCAAAATACTTCTCTCCAAGCATCCTACCCAAAGTGTTGGATCTGAAGCTTCGTCCTTCTCCCTCCCGATGCCACTGACTGGCAACCGCGGTGTCAAGGAGGGCGGCCACTGAGAGTCCGCGTTCTTGGAGGCGCTCCAAGATAGCGCCGCATTCCCAGCTAGCCACCCCGTAGCAGAAATAATCGTGAAGAGTGTCCGTGCAACTCCCTTGTGGGGGAAGATGCTTTCGAGTCTCTTCGCAAAACATAAGGCTCCTGAGCCCATCTCAGACCGTAAGCCTTCTCCAGCACAGATCTTCTGGATGTCGTGCGTTCGGCCTGAATGGCAGCGGCCGCCTCATAGTACGCTTCGTTTGTTCGACACAGGAATCGCCGGAGATCAGATTCAGCGATGGTGACAAAACCAGGGGGGATCGAAGTAGCGTGCTTACTCACAACATTGCAACAGTTGATGCACGGAAGCAGGCCTGCTGATCCCTTGATGCCAAAGGTTGCCCGCTGTGCCTCGTGGTCCGAAATCATCAGGCTTGGAGACAACAGCCTCACTCTGAAGCGTTCGCCAGCGAGTTCCAACTCAAAGCCCTCTGTCAGCAGATCGTCG
>CAXAMN010006670.1:191352-230785 GCA_963970005.1 Durusdinium trenchii
CGAGCTGGCTCAAGGATTTGCTGGCTTTGTCTTTTCCAGGCGCCGCTGTGAGGAACTTGAGGGTCACGATTGTTTAGCACTAGCTTGGCTTTCCAGGCGCTTAGAGAGCTTTGGTGCGCCAAGAGCTGAGAGACTTTTTGTTTCTTTGGCGCGCTCTCCATGTAGTGTGCTGTCCTGTCCTGTCTATGAATTTGTTTTGTTTATGCATTTGTTTTGTCTATGCATTTGTTGGATTTTGTTGGAAAGTGCGACCTAAGAAAACAATCGTGGGTTACATGGGTTCGTTGTTTGCTGGACAGAGCCAACCTGATATAGGTTGCAGCCTTTGAATTCCAAAAAAATGGCGGGCTACCGCCTGCTATGTGGGCACTATATGCAAAAGACATGTAGTACGTGAGCACTTACTTATATGTACCTTTACACCTGAACACACCCCACAGTTGGTCCATCCTAAGTAGATAATACAACATCACTGATTGGATAGACAAACACGGCGGGCAACCACCTTGTTTTTCACTTAGCGCACCACAGAGTTAATTAATCCTATAAGTGGGCCCTCACCTCAGAGAGTAGTTGTTGAACAGGCCATAGCGCATCGAAGAATGCCTTGTTCTCGTGCACCCTGAAGAATTGCTGCACCGTCCCCAAGTAGCCCACGCATTGGCTCACCTCACTTCGCTTCAGGGCAACACAGCGACCATGTGCTTGGGAATATGCTGCAATCTTCTGTTGTATGCTGCGCCCTGGTGGGTCTCCAAATTTCACATAGCCTGAGTAGGCATCCTCATCCAAGGCCACACCAAATTCGAAATGGCACCGCAAACAGGCTAGACACAAAATAGCCTTGCTCAGAAGTTCTGCTTTCGACCAACTGTCCGTGTAGAAATCGACAAGCCATACACAGGTTTCCTTCAAGTTCTCGAGCTCAAAGTTGGCCACGTAACCCAGTTGCTCCTTATCATATTGGTACAGTGCCGAAAATCCATTTGCCAGATCCTGCACCACTGAAGTTTCCACTGTAGTGTCATGCATGGAGACGACAGGGAGCATGATACCTAAAAGGACAGAACTGCACGGGCACCTGATGTTTTGAACCAAACCTATAGTATATGAATATATGGAGACCATAACTATATTCGGCGGGCGACCGCCAAACGTTTGACAAACACAAAACATATAGTATATGAATATATGGAAACCATGAACTATTCGGCGGGCGACCGCCAAACGGTTGACAAATCTGCAAGACTTGAACTTCCATAGAATACAAATGTGACTTGCCACAGTTCAAGAGAGAGAAGGTGGCGCACTAGAATCTACACGCATTTGTATTCCCACTCTTTTACCCCTCCGTTTGAGCACAGGCTTCATTGTAATTAGACACCTTGCGTGATCTGGGACATGCCAGGTCACCGAAGCAAGAACCCCTATCTCAAAGCCACTCAGTCATGGTCACCCGTTCTTGGCTGCCCGCTTTGCCAAGTTGATGGACTTGATCACGTTGTTCATGGACTTGATCTCGGCAGCCAATGCCTTGTCCGAAGTGATTTCAATCTCAGACAAGGCAACTGTTTTTCCAGAGCCGACTTTCTTCAGGATGTCTTGGGCCTGTGACACCACAGTCTCAGCCAGGCTCAGCTTCTCCTCCATTTGCTCCAGGGTTGCCGCATCAGCATCGCCCTCGTTCAGACCCTTCTTGGCCTTCTGCATCCTGTCCAACACAGGCTGCAAGCATGTCAGGGCCTTGCTAGCCAAAGTGGTGGCAACCTTGGTGTTTTTTGCTGCCTCTGCACTGGCCTTCTTTGCTGCTTTTGCAGCTTCCCTTTTCTTCAGAGCCGCAAGCTGCTTCTCAGTCAAACCTTTCCCACCAACGACTTCCACCTCGTCTTCGCTCTCCAGATCTACCAGATCCACGAGGTCCTGGTCGACAGGAACCTCTTCGGCTGGCTCCTCTGGCTCATTGCCTTTGTTTCTTTTGTTGGACTTGGCCTTGGCCTTGGGGATCCGCTTGCGCTTGGCAGCCTTGTCAACCAATTGGAGGGCCTCCTCGACCTTCTGAAAGATGGTGTCGGTGGACACGTGAAATATGTCCACACGATATGTGCGGCCTAGCACTGGATGCTCCATGGACTCTGCAAGGGCCTCGATCTTGGTCACGTCGTAGCCACGCTGCTGCCAATAGCCAAGGGGATGGAACTCTCCGTTGAAGCCTCGCTTCGTCTCCTCCATGTGACGGTGAACAAGGCAGGCCTTCATCTCGGCGCGCAAAAGCTGAAAACGCAAAGGACCATCGCCTTTCTTCTCCAACATGGCCTTGTAGAAGTTGACGCTTTCCTCGTGGGAGAGCGTGTCCCATCCGGCTGGCATGCCATCAAATGATCTAGCCATCATTGTTTGCACGGCGTGGCAGCTTTTGCACAGAACCTTGTTCCGTGGGCCTTTTGTCAAGTGCTTCAAGACCATTTGGTCAGCTTCCACTGATGTGTCACACTTCTGACACCTTGGACCTTCGCTATCCTCCAATGGATCTGGAATTTGTGCCGGAACTGTCTGGAAATCCTCATCCACTGCCATGGTCTCTGCTACAGCATCTGCCATGGTGCAGAACCAACACAAAGACAGTGACCGGCTAACTTTGACTTTGAGATCTCAAATGATCACTCAATTGGTTCATAGATCGAGGCCACCCCGGATACATGCGGATACCATCCGGATACATGATCGTAGATGTATCCGGATGGTATCCGAATGTATCCCCATGTATCCCCGTGTATCCGGATACATCCGGATACGCAGGGATACAAACGGATACCGTCCGGATACATCAAGGATAATGTATCCGGATGGTATCCGGATGTATCCGCATGTGTCACTGCAACCATGGCAAAGCAGTGAATATTTTGTGACAACGTTTCATATCTTCCCACACCATTGACATTGTTTGATGGTGATATGTCTTCATGCATGGAACAGTCACTGTAGCCTAAGTCCAACAGACCGTCAACAAACAAAAACATGACTTGCACGGGCTACCGCGCTCATCACAGAACCCAACATACATGACTGCGACAGGCAACTTCTTTTGAAGACAGTTTCTGGTCCATTGTTGGCGATCACTTCTTTGACGGCTTCTTCTGGGCCGCTTTCTTTACACATGCACGCGGCTTCTTGTCTGCAGCCACCTTGGCACTCGATGGTTTCTTTCTCGGTGTCGACGCCGCACTTGGCAACTTCTTCATCACAGCCACCTGGCATTGCCTGCTCCCTTTATTTTCCAACTCCTGGGCCTGGACCAACTTCTCTTGCTCATCAAGTCTTTTCTCTTGCTCTTTGAGGCTTTTGCTGCGCTCCTTCTGTGTGGCCAACATGTCATTGACCCTGGTAAGCTCCTGGGGTTGATTGAAGAAGGAATCCGAACGGGTGCGCCATGAGTTGCACCCAACAAATGTCTCACCGACACAGAAACGTAAGAGTCTCTGATCATGTTGAGGACACGTCAAATCATGTAATCTAGTGGCTGATGTAATTGCGTCCATCATTGAGCTGGAGAAATCGAAAGCGCAGCGCCCGAGCACTTCCCCAGTCATAGTGTCAACCTCCAGCTCATTCTCGACTTTCCTCAGGATCAGAACCCTCTGAATCACCTGATCGTGAAAACCATAGTTCTCACGTGGCAGTGAGACAAGGATAGTAGCGCCACCCTTGGTCACAAAGACCCGGTGCTTCTGGTAGTGGTTCACCACCAGGTGTGCTGGAGAAGAAGATCCACCAAGAGACTGCAAGTTCAAATGGATCCTTGGATTAAAATCGACCATTTCAGAAGGTGGCCTGGGAAGCCCGCTGTTGTACCAACAAACAGCCTCTCAGGCCACCTTGGAAACAATGGACACTTGCATGTATACACTATTAGGGATGATGACAACAAAAGCATTGCAGGTGACCCTGGTGCAATGACAAAACGTATACTTGGCTCCAGCCTACAACAGCCCACACCAACCAAAGCAAAACACACAAGCACATGTCCAAGCATCGTTTTTGCCCCGAATCGAAGGCGGAGCACCTGACCTTTGGGTAAGGGGCCAATCCAATCACACATATTTCCGTCCTCGAAGGTGGCTTCTGGGAAATTTTGCCAATCTTGCGGCGCCACACGGCCATAGCGGTACATGGCGCCAGCAAAACGGCGACGCCGTGGGGCCTCAACAAACTGTCAGCGGTTTGCCCTGGAGCGAGCACAGCACAGACGAAGTGACCAAAACATAGAAACTATTTGCAGAAGATAAAAAGGAGTTACCATCTTGATGACAAAGCTGAAAAACCCAGCATTGAAGCTAACAGAGTTACACTCTTGATGACAAACAGAGATGCGTCTCTGAAAGAATCTTAATTAATTACTAGAATGGACTCTGTGTTGGAGGGCTTTATATATGAACCTCTATTATGGAGTATCTTAAACTGAAACAGCTCTGCGGGCTACCGCAGCAAGTGCAATGACTGGCTACACGCTTTTTCTCAGTCACACTGTTGCCATGGTCGGGAATTCTTGCCGCGTTTGCGTTTCTCCATTCCGCAGAACTGCTCTAGAGCCCTCCTAGACCAGCCGAGCTCTTCGGCCAGCTGCTTCATGTCCTCTCGAAAGTTGGCCAGCTGATCATCATGGACGATTTGCTCCTTTGGCCTTGCCATGCTTTTAGCATGCAACCCTGTGTGGCCATCCACATCCATCTTTGCAGGTCTTGACGGCTTTGCCATCCGCTTTGGCCACAAGCCTAGGAGAGCAGCGCCGGCAGGGACACGTTGCTCCTCCACTTCCTGCTTCGGCTCAGGCGCCTGCTCCTCAGCTGGTTCCTCAACTTCCTTGGTGAAGGGCGCCTGCTCCTCAGCTGGCTCATCCTGCTCTCTAGCCCTTTTGGCGCGCCGTCTCGCTTGGCCCCATGGCGGCACTTCGCAAACATCAGCTTGAGAGGGCACTTCGCTTGTCATTGACCTCCATGGTGGCGTTACCTTGCTTTGGGCGTTCTGATCAACAACCTGCTCATTGCTTTGAGCCTTCAGCTCAGCATCGTTCTCCTTGCTTTGGGCCTTCAGCTCAACATCCTTCTGGCTGTGGGCCTTCAGCTCAACATCCTTCTGGCTTTGGGCCTTCAGCTCAAGGTCCTTCTGAATTCGCCCATGCCAATCGTCTCCCAGCATAGCCTCCAAAGGGTTCACTTCTGAAAGGGATGCTGGCGACATTGCGTCCTCTTCATCGGAGAGCGCTACTGACGTGGGAGCATCGTCGTCCATGACAGATTCCTTAATTGATTATGTGATGCACATTATTCCTTTCGGGGGCCACAACAGAGCATACATATAAAGGAAGGTGAGCTATACTTCTGAACCGCAAAGACCCATCTCCGCCCATCCAAAAGTGTTTGGAAAGTTTCTATTTCTCACCCAGACACCCTCATCCCAGCATCACGGCACATCAATGCGTATTCGGCGAGGGTCATGTTTGCGCAGGTCTCCATGGCTTGATAGCGCCCAGCTTCCACGAGCGCGCCCAAAAACGTAGGTACAGTGAGCGCAACTTGGGATTCACAAGCGGTGCAAAAAAACTGGATTCAAACAGCTAGCTGTCCACGCCGATTTCCACCCTACTTGGAACCAGCTATATATATGAAATTAAGTGGTCCCACAAAAAAAAGGTTTGGGGCGCGGGCGACCGCGTCTATGAACTATATATATATATATAAGCTCTTTCAACTTGTGGCAACCTTTGCTAGGTGCGGGCGACCGCATCTATATGGGTTTTACCAGTTCTGTTTATATCTTATGGGGCTTGAACGAACCGATCAAGAGTTGAAATCGCGAAACAATGACTCCTCCACAAGCATAGTCGATTCTGTGCCACGATGACTTTTCTTGGCGACATTCTACGGATGGTTTCACCCGGGATCCATTGCCAGGGCCCAGCTTAGGCAATAAGATCCAAAATCCAAGACTAGATCAGTACCCACGGTACTGCCAACAAGACAAAGTGCATAGTTTGCGCCAGCGGCACTTTGCACACCCGTCCTTGAACTTCTTCCTGGTGGGCACGTCCAGCTTGGCAATGATCTCTTCCCTCAGCCTTTTCCTCTCGTCATTCTTGGCCTTGTGGTTGGAAGCAGCCTTTGCGATGCTCGGTCTCTTCATGACTCCCTGTCCAAAGCCTTGCTTCGGCTTTTTTGGTGGCTGCGTGGCACACTTGGAAGCCAGGCTGCCCAAAGACTTGGACTTGGGGTTGGAAGGTCCTTTGGCTGGCTTCTTCATCACAGGACCATGTGACTGGTTTGAGCCTTCCTTCAACTTCACCCTTGCTTCCTTCATTTTTTCCACGCTCTCAGCAAGAGAGATGCCACGATTGTGTGGAGCCATGTCATTCACCTTCTCGTCCTGCACCTGCGAGGTTGGCAAGCCCTCCGGCGCGCAAGAAGGCTTCGAAGGCAAGGCTTCCAAGGTTGGCACGCTCTCTAAAGGCTGCGAAGACGGTCGGTCACAAAGCGCAGGACAAGGGAGGGGTGGATCTGCTGACGCAGGCGGCTTCTCTGGCAACACGTCCTTGCTTGCTGGCAATGGTGGTGCTGGAAGAGCAAGCTGGGGTTGCTGAGTAGTACCCTTGCCCTCAGCTCTGTCAAGCAAGGCGCCCAAAGCTTTACCTGGTTGCCTAGTCATGGTCAGCCTGCACTCCTCTGAAGGTGGCTTGCCCCACTGCTGCATCATCATCATCCACGCAGACTGCATAGATGCCCAGAACGCCTCCGGGGAATGCAGTTGAGGACCCTTGTTATTCACCACCTTGCTGTTGGTCGAGCGTAGAGAGATCTCCCTGGCAACGTTGGCAAGGTCCATGAGAGAGAACGGCGCTGAGTCTGACTCGCTCTCGTAGCCGTCTGGAAAGGCCAGCGAGAGAAGTCCAGCTGGCGCGTCCTTTGGATTTGCAGGTAGTGCAACTAGGTGTCCATGAGGCAACATCTGATCGCCATCCTGTTTCGCTTTGAACATAGATGTATGGACCCGAGCTTTCACGTTCAGGAAGATGGATCTGAGCTTCATCGCATCGGGGATTTGCTTGGAACTGCTTGAGTCATCCCTCAAATCCCGCAGAACACAAAGTGCGGCCAGCATGGCCTGAGTTTGCTCTGATGGACTTCGCAAGCCCAATTGCACAAGGTGGCGAAGCACCACATCTAAGGCAACCAGGGACCCAGGAGCCTCCAAAACTGACGTCCACGTCTTCTTGTTGATGTAAAGCGGGAAGGAGCACCAATCCTGCATTGCCAGGCGCCCACTCTTTGCGTGCTGGTGGGGGGGACCTTTGTTGGCATCAGTAGCGCCCGCCATGTTACTTACTTCGCGGCAAAGTACCGGCGCGAAAATCAAACCTATATACATTGAGCATCCACGAAGACCCCGCGAGCGAAAACGAACGGAGCAGGAATATGTGCAGCGGGACCACCGCCACAACTGCGACTGATTCAGGGAACACATCCACAATGCGCAAACAGCAACCGAAAGGAAACATGAAAACTGTTACACGTATAACCAGTATATGATACTGCAAAAGGGCAATGCCATGATGTGTGTAAATAGCAATGCGCAATACAGCGTTTGAACATGTAATACGCACTACCAGCCTGGAGTCGATTAACTAAAATCCAAATGATTTTTGTCTAAAAAACTGATCGAAAACTAAAAAACATTGATTTTTCCAAATGTGTTCAATGGTTTCTTAAAACCTTTAAAAACAATAACAAATTTTGTAAGTTCTGTAACTTGTTTGTAAGTTCTGGGGCCATACCAGGCTAACTAACTTACAAGTTCCATAAATATTTATATCTTAGTTATAACTCTATAAGGACCTATCAGAAGTTAGCCAAGTTAAGGCATGTTATAACATAGGTTACACTAGCTTATAACATATGTTAGTAAACTTATAACCTATGTTAACTTGAGGGGCCCATCACTGTAGGGGCGCGTGGGGGAGACGCGACATCATATATATATATATAGCCCAGAACCCGATGCCAAAAAACTAAAGAGCCGAAAGATTGCTACAGAGAGGATAGAAAAGAAAAAAGCTAAGCAGACGCAGCTCTGTGCTTACGCAAAGCTTTTCACTCCACAGCAAGTGTATATAGTTCTTCGCAATACATTGCATATGGCTGCAAAACCCCCTCAGTTGTCCTTCTTGGACTTCTTGCTACGCTCTCCCTTCTCAGGTTTGTCAGGTTTTAGAGCTCGCATAGTCGAGCGAATGTCGCTGACCACGCGGTTGGCAGCTTTGACAGTGTCCTTGACATCTACATTTGGTGAAGTCCAGGGGACCCAGCGGCGTGGCTAAGCCCTTGGTGGCCTCTGCCAAATGGACGATGTCCTGACAGGCCTTTTTCCAAGGCTGGAGCTTCCCCAATGCATCAACAGCCTGCTGCAAAAGATCTGGCTCAAGCTTTGCCTTCTCCCCTTGGGCGTGGGCTTTCTCGAGCGCAGCCACGCAAGTGCTCAGGGTTCCCACATGTTGCGCAGCAAACAAAGCGCACTTCTGGTTGTTTGTCTCTTGCTTGCGACGAGCGGCTTCCATCTGGCGCGGTGTCTGACCCGTGAGAGCAGCTGCCGGGGCACCTTTTGGTGCTTTCTTCGGGGCTGGTAACGCCTTCGGCGCGGCGGCCACATCCAAATCCAAGGCCTCTGCCTCTGCGTCGCCCTTCTTGCGTTTGCCACAAGATTTCTGTGATATGGCCTTTCCGCGCTCCAGGACTTCCTTCTCGACCGTCTCCTGCACCTCGCGCCATATGTCCGCCTGGACTGGCACGGCGTACAGTTGCCCCAGCTTTGGATCCTCTTCGGTCGCAAATTGCAGAACTGCCTGCTCAGTATAGCCCCTCTGAAGCCAGACGCCAAGAGGCAAGGATTCCTGTGTCACTTGGGTCACTTTCTGCTGCACCCGCGAATGAGTCTCTGTCTCGATCACCACCGAGCGAACGGTCTCCCAGGACACACGCTCATCCACACAGGCTGCACAGCGCTGAAAAAATTTAACCTTTTGCTCAGCTGACCAACGATCCAATGTACCGGGTCCTTGGTTGCGGTAGAGCAACGTGGTCAAAGTCAAACAGGAGCGACACTGGAAAGTCTTTCCCTTGACTCGTCCTTTTGTGTCAGCAGGCAGCTCGTGGTGGCATAGGCGGCGCGTTCGGACGCTGGGACCTTCTGTCCCAGACCTGTCCTCGCGGCGCCTGCTCTGCCGCCGCGTCAATGGATGCCATGGCCGGAGATAAAAGTACGTCGGGAGCCTAGAACATGTAAGGGCGCGTGAGCCAGAACTCATGAAAAAACAAAAGCTCGAAAAAGAGGGGCCGACATTGACCGACATGGGCCGACATTGCGCGGAGCGAGATCGAACTATGTAGGCTCTACTCTCCTAGGTGGACCGACGTCGGGGCCGACGTGCGTTTTCTAACTTTGGCCATCCATGGGGGCCGACAAGTGGCCGACGTCCGACGGTCCCGGAAACGAGCGAACGCTGTAACGCACTTTTTTCTCACAGCGCATCTGCGTGCCCACATCACCATATCAGTTGATGGTGATGTGGATGGGTCCACGGCGCCCATCTCGGTGTCCATCACGGCGTCCGCGTTGGCGTTCATCTCCCGAAGAGTCTGAGCTCGGAGGTCGACGATGGGGGTCTTTCCGTGGCCTCGCAGGCGACGGAGATGAGCTGACGCGACTGACACTTTTGGGTCTCTTGGACTTCTTCTTGTTCCGCTTCTGCGTAGAAGATGCCTCGCGCACAGACTTCACCTCCTCCTCCCCCCAGTCTTCCACCTCCTTCTTTTGGCGGGCAGTCTTGCGCTTGCAAGCATCCCATGCCCCTTTCTGTTGTTGCTGACTCTTGGTCAGACGGTTCCAGGCCTGCCAGCATAGGCACTGGAAATTGCGTTGCACGTGTTGCGCGCGCCCGGACGCATGGGATGTTATCCACTGTGCACAGTGGCTGCGCTGCACCTTGGAACGTGGAGGAGGTTTGTCCGGCGACGCCGGCCTCTCCGACCTCTTCTTTCTCGCAGGTTCCTCGCTTGACTTGGCCTTGTCCTCCTTTGGGTCCGCGCGAGACTTCCTCTCGCGAGTACGGCCCTTGCGCCTGTCGCGGTCATCCTTTCGGTCCTTTCGGTCCCGCTTCTGGCTGTCCTTTCGGTCCCGCTTTCGGTCCCGCTTTCCAGCCTTGTCCCTCTCACTTTCCTCTCGAGAAAGGAGTCTTGTGCGGGGATCTCTATCTTCGGCCTCCGAGGCCGCCGCCGTCTGTTCTTCCCCCTCTTCTTCGTCCGAGTCGTACTCCGATGACACTGGCGGCGCCATGGTGTACCTGCGCAGAGAGAGGGAATCGAATTATCTATACTTCTAAACCGCGAATAAGAGTTACTGATATATCTCTGCGCATAATCTATTTTACAACGAGACATACACGAAGTAACAACACCACCCCGCACAAAGGAGATGAGTGTATGCCGACTGGGCTCCCACCACGCAGGTAGGAGACCCACGCGCTCCCACCACGCAGGTGGGAGACGCGTCGCTCTCACCCCGCAGGTGAGAGACGCTTGGCTCCCACCACGCAGGTGGGAGACCCACGCGCTCCCACCACGCAGGTGGGAGACGCGTCACTCTCACCGCGCAGGTGAGAGATGCTTGGCTCCCACCACGCAGGTGGGAGACCCACGTGCTCCCACGGTAAGAGATGCTTTGGCTCCCACCACGCAGGTGGGAGACCCACGCGCTCCCACCACGCAGGTGGGAGACGCGTCACTCTCACCGCGCAGGTGAGAGATGCTTGGTTCCCACCACGCAGGTGGGAGACCCACGTGCTCCCACCACGCAGGTGGGAGACACGTCACCCTCACCATGCCGGTGAGAGATGCTTGGCTCGCACCACGCAGGTGGAAGATCCATGTGCTCGCACCGCGCAGGTGGGAGACACCTCACTCTTGGCTCCCATCGCGCAGGTGGGAGACCCACATGCTCCCACCGCGCAGGTGGGAGACACGTCCTCACCGCGCAGGTGAAAGCTTCGTCGCTCTCACCACGCAGGTGGGAACTTCCCTTTCTATAGATAATATATATCCAAATACATTAGTGTATAGACAGACCTACAAGATATACAGTAGATTAAAAGAATGTAATATATAACGCGAAGAGCGCCCGCCCCAACCCGCCTGTAGGCAGTCCACGCTGTGATGACTCGCCGCTATAGAGCCCAAAAAACGGCAGCGAAGATAGACGTATATATATATATTAGTTGCTTCGACGGTAAAACACAAATAAGTTATTTAGGAACAGCGCGAGCACATTTTCTCAGGACTTTGATCCGTTCCGCGCGTTGCTTAAGGATATGCGCGCATCCTCCAGCACGTCTCGGGTCCAATTCAACTTCGCCTCGGTCATCAAATGCTCCACAAACAGTATCGACTCGTCAAAGGCATCCTGCAGCTTCTCACCGTCCGGCAGTTCTTGCAGTGCGGTAAAGGAGCGCTTCGCAGCGGTCCTTCCTATATCTGACGTGTCGATCCAGTCATCAAACCCTGAGCATCGAAGATTGATTGTAATCAAAACTTCATAGTTTTTTGAATTGATTTTTTCAGATTGATTTGAATTGATATTTTCAAAAAGTCTCAGATTGATTTGTTTGATTTTTTATTGATTTCTATATTGATTTACATATTGATTTACAGATTGATTTTGAAGGCTAAAAACAGCTCTTTTCCTATTGATTTTGCTGGTTGGTTTTCAAGATTGAAAAGTGTTTGTATGTCAGCCTTCTAGACCTTTTTTTGGCCCAAAAGAACCTTAACTTCAGTTGCCTGTAGGTTTTCTGCACCCTTGTGAAAGGGAACTCAAAGAATTTCTTGTGAAAGGGTGCCTACCTTTGTAAAAGGGTCATGGCCAGTGGGAGAGGTGGCCCTAGACACAAGTCAAAGCCCTACATAGAAACAGGGCTTTTGATGAAGCTGCTGATGGGCCATGAGGAATTGCTGGTGAATTTCAAAGGGTATGAAACCCGGTCCAGAAACAATGGTGTGGACCCTAAAGGCTTGATCCATGCCTTGGACTTCATCAATGATGTCTTGGAGCTGGAGCCAACTGCAGAGGTGCACCCACAGCCTCTCAGGAACAGTCTGCTGGGCATGCTGACACAAAAGCCCCAGCTAAACAACACTTGCCAAAGTGGAAGCCTGTGGGTGCACATGAGATCTGAAAGGATCAATGTGGTACTTTTCCACATAAGAAAGCTGGCTAGGACTGGGCCAACTCAGGCCTGTGTCAATGCCCTTTCTGGGCTGGAGCTCACCAAGCTTCAAAACACCTTGAGAAAGGTGGTCCTCCAAGAAGATGATACAGCATTACCATTGGAAAAGGGAAAAACCACACCTTTGGAAAAGGGAGAGGTGAAGCAAGAAGTGGCTGGCAGCAACAAAAAGAAACTGAAGATGACTCCCAGTGATGTCAGCATGGATTCACATGGTTTTCCAGCAATGTTGAAAAGCCCAAAGGAGGACAAAGCAAATGAGGGCAAAGGAGCAGGGCCTAGCAGACTCTTGAAAAAGAGGGTGGGGCAAGCGCAGCAAATTGCAGAAGTGGAAGCAGACCCTGGCCTGAGAAGCAAGCTGGGCTTGGAGAGAAGGAAAATGAGCAGGCCAGCAGCTGTAAAAGAAAAAAACAGCAAAGGCTTCACTCAAAAGGCCTGCTACCTTTGCAAAAGGGACCAAGAAAGAAACAACCATCTCCCCATTGGAAGGCCCAGGGCCATGGGTGAAGCTGCAGAAAGTTACTGGCAGTAGGCCAGAAAGATCATATGTTTTGGGCAGCAAGGTGGCAACCCTGCCTCCCAAGCTCATTGTGGAGGTCACTCAGAAGATGAGCAAAAAGTACAGCTGGGTCCTTGACAGGATCATTGACTCCTTGGAAAAGGAGAACCTAAGCAATGAAGAAGCAAGGGAACTCAGAGCCAAGCTGTGCAAACAATACCCTTGAAATAAGGGTGCAGGCAGGTCACACCACCCCAAGAAAGACATACCAGGGCCTCAACAGCAGCACCTGGCTTTCCAACACCTTTGGGAAAGGGTGCAACCCCACCCTTCGGAAAGGGTGCCTTGAAAAAGCTGTGGCCCAGCTGACCTTTGAGAAAGGGTATAGGCAAAATAACCTTCGAGAAAGGGTGTGCCTGTTGGAACCTTTGAGAAAAGGATTGATTGCAAAGAAGCTTGGTGCAAAGAACCTTTGAGAAAGGGTTCACCTTTGGGAAAGGGTGTGTAAAACAAATTGGAATAAAGAACCTTTGGGAAAAGGACTATAAACAATGAGAAGCAACCTTTGGGAAAGGGTTTTGTACAGAACATACTGAGACACTTGCATGTGTCAAAAACATGTGCTGCCTGTGTGGGGAATGGTAGGTGGGTGTGGTGGTTTTCTGTAAAGCAATAACCCCTGTAATGGGTTTGTTTATGCTTTCTGTTGGGGTATGTGTAGGTTGTTCCTGTTTTATGTTGTGTATGGGTATGTGTAGGTTGTTACTGAATGTGTAGGTGTGCTGGGTTGTGTTGTGGTCACTTGTGTTTGGCAACATGAGAAGGCATGTTCCTGCTGCAGCCCTTTTGTGAGCTCAAACATTTTAGAGACTGTGTTTTCATACCCTTGATAAAAGGGGGCATCTTGCCCCTTGTGAAAGGGATGAATCGCATCAGCTTTGGCATGGATGATGCTGAAGAGAAGTGGTGGCCCAACAAGCCACTGGAGAAGAGCAGCCCTGCATGGATGTGGAAACTGCAGAGGCAACACCTTGCAAAAGGTGAGAACAGGAACAAGGCTGGGAAGAAGAAGGGGTCTGGGACCACTTCCCAGGCCAGAAAGCTGGTGAGGCAGAACCAGCAAGGAGGTGGTGGAGGTGGAGGAGGAAATGATGGAGATGATGGTGGGGACCCTTGGGAAAGGGATTGGTACTGGAACAACTCTTGGGAAAGAGATTGGGGCAGGCGGGGCACTCACACCTGGGCCAGCTGGAACAACTGGGATGACTGGGAAGAGGACTGGCACAGGAGCGCCAGACAAAGCCCCAGGACAAGGAGTCACAGCAGGAGGAGTAGGAGGCAGAGCAGAAGCAGGGACAGCAGAGCCTCACCTTTGAGAAAGGGTCGATCTTCCAGCAGTGGCAGTAGCAGGGCGAGCCCAGACTGGAGCAGATCAGCCACACCCAGCAGAAAGGTGTGGAGGATCAAAGAAATGCCCATCCCTGAGGTCCCTGATGAGGAGGGGCCACCTTTGGAAAAGGGTGATGTGGAGATGGAGAAGGAAGCACCTTTGGAAAAGGGTATGGGTGACAAGGTGGGTGAAGTGGAAATGAAAAGAGGAAGAACCTGTGGAGAAGGAGGGAGCACAGGGTGGTGTGCAAATGAAGGAGGAGACACCTTTGGAAAAGGGTGAAGATGATTTGATGAAAGGCACACCTAGCACACCTTTGGAAAAGGGTTATTTGGGCATGCACCAGCCCATGTCTCTCTTCCCCAAGCCAAGTGAAGGCCTCTCCATAAGACAGAAGAATGAAGGAGAAGAACAAAAGGAAGAAGATCATGGTGGACTACCACAACACCCTGGCCATCAATGACCACATCAGCCAGGAAAGTTCTGATGCCTTGGAGTCACTCTTGGAAAAGGGCCATGAAGTGCTCATTTGCACCTGGTGTGGGAGGGACAGGGTTGCCAGGGTGAGGCACCACCTTGAGCAGATGCCTTGGTGGGGGAAGGTGGGCTTCATGGCAACCCACACCAGGAGAGGTGTTGGCTCCAAGGCAAGCCTGTGCATCCAGCATGGCTGCACCATCATGTTTTGATGATGCTGGGGACATCTTGCAGGAGGCTGTCAGCAAGGGCATCCAGGTGTACCCCATCAGGAAGACCATGCACTGGCACTGGTGGGCCGACAAGGCTGGGATTCCACAATTCAAGACATTTGTGGATGCTGTGGCTTGCTTCCACAAGAGTCAGGAAGCAAACCTTTGAGAAAGGGTGCAGTACAGCCCACCCTTGGGAAAGGGTGCCATGAGAAGTCCCTGAGCCTGGACCTTTGAGAAAGGGTTGCAGCCCACCCTTGCGAAAGGGCCTTGGATAACCAGCACTTAACCTTTGAGAAAGGGTGTTGAAAAGAAAAAAACCTTTGAGAAAGGGTGTAACCTTTGAGAAAAGGTGTACAGTAATTCAAAAGGCCTGTGAGAAACCTTTGAGAAAGGGTTTGCATGTTTTTGGCCACAAGGTGCTGCCACTGAACCAAAAGAAATACTGACCAAAAGAAACACTGAACCTTTTTTTGATTCAATCATAATTTGTTGTTTTGTAAAAGCAGTGGCAGCACCATGGCACAGAGACCCAATGCCTAAGACAGGCCAAACAAAACCAAAGAAATATAAACTATAGATATAATACTATATCTATATATATATATAAATACATATTTGTTCACATATTTGGAATCCAAATAGGTTTAACAGCAATGAAAGACACCTTTGGAAAAGGGTATGCCCACATCAAAGGCACCCTTTGGTAACGGTTTCAAGGGATTTGAGGGGTATTTTGTTTTTGTTTTAGAAAATCGAAATCTGATGAAATCTAATGAAACCTGATGAAGTCCGATGAAAACCATGATTTCATCAGATTTCATCAGATTTCTATTTTCTAAGAAATCAGTAAATCATCACTTCAAATCACAACCTACAGCCTTTTGGCTCAGATCTGTCAAAGCCATGGGGAAGGCTATGAAGGTCATGAAGGCCATGAAGGCAACCTCTGCAAAGAGGAAAGTGGTAAAACCTTTGGGAAAGGGTTCAACCAAAAAACCTTTGGGAAAGGGAACCAAGCCGATGAAATCAATTCTGAAACCCAACAACTTGAGAAAGTTGGGCCAGCTGACTTTAGCTGAGAGAGTACAACAGATCTCAAGCACAGCAGAAGATGAAGAGGAGGCAGCGCAAGAGCTTCAGCAAAGCATGACACCTGCAGAGAAGTCAAGGACATGGTCCAAGCACCAGACCCACCTCAACCAGCCAGAGAACAAAGATGAAAAAGAAGCCTATGACAAGGCAAGCAAAAGTGAAAAGGGACATATGACTGCACTCTTCCTGATGAGGCCCCAAAGTTCTGCAATGTCACCTGGTCCATTGGGACCAAGCAGGAGATCACCATGAAAGAAAAATGGATGAGTGAGAAGGAGGCCCTTGACAAGTTTGGCCAAACCGACCTAGACAAACACTGTGCCTCAGGCAGGGTGCACTGGAGAGAGATTTTGAAAGGAAAACAATTGGTGCTGCCAAGAGGACCTGGGCCCAAGGCCAAGAGTACCAACAAACAGAAGAAGAAGCTGGTTCTTGGGATAACTTCTTGGAAAAGGAGCTGCGCTCTTTGCTCATGGAGCAAACCCCTGGAAAGGGGACTGGGAAGTTGACTCTTGGGAAAGGGAAAGGCAAACAGGAAGGTAAAGGAAAGGGTGGTAGAAACCCACCTGGTGGCCCCAAAGAACCAAAGGCATTGGAAGACATGCCTGAGCAGGAGCAAATGGTTGAGGGCCTAAAGAAACTCAAGAAAACAAGGGATTTGTTGCAAAGCACAATGACCAACTATGATGAAGCACTTGAGAAAGTGAAAGGGATGAATTACTTAGCCAAGAGTGCTTTGAAGGACAAACAGCAACAACTGGTTTGTTTGGAAACAACACTTGAGAAAGTGAAGAAACAGGTGGCCAAGGGTGACAATGGCAGGCTCCAGGCCATCAAGGATTTGTTGAAGGAAGCTGTATCTGTGATACAGCAAGCCAAGGAGGAAGCAAAGGAATTGGTCCAAATCAGCATGAGCACCAAGTCCCAAGCTTCTTCCAAGAGGTAAAGGAAAAGAAACCTTTGAGAAAAGGAGTCCATGAAGAGACCTTTGAGAAAAGGATCTATGGGGAAAACCTTTGAAACCTTTGAGAACCTTTGCAAAAGGGAATTTATGAAACAACTCACCTCTGCAAGTATGTGTGAATACATATACTCGTTGAAAAATGGCACCTTTGTAAAAAGGAGCAAGTGGGTTCTTCACACCAACCCTTTCACAAGGGAAGTCCTTCCAGGCTCACCAGCAGCCCTGCAGACCAATGTTTTGTGTTGAAAAAAATGCTGCTGGCTTTGTTCTACTGTGGGGTGGGTCGGTGGGTGCCCCCAAACTATGGTTTGGGAATACCTGTATCTATTTGGGTTTGGGCAGCCATCCCCCAGGTTGAGGTATAAGTATAAGTTTCCAATGTTGGCACCAGCAAAACCCAACAACAACTTTTGCAGCCTTTTTGGCTTTCAGCAAGCCATGTCTTCAAACCTTTGAGAAGGGGTTCACCTTTGGGAAAGGGTGTGTAAAACAAATTGGAATAAAGAACCTTTGAGAAAAGGACTGTGAAAATGAGAAGCAACCTTTGGGAAAGGTTTTTGTACAGAACATACTGAGACACTTGCATGTGTCAAAAACATGTGCTGCCTGTGTGGGGAAGGTGGGTGGGTGTGAGGGTCTTTCTGTAAAGCAATAACCTTTGTAAATGGTTTTGTTTATGTGTTCTGTTGGGGTATGTGTAGGTTGTTCCTGTTTTATGTTGGGTATGGGTATGTGTAGGTTGTTACTGAATGTGTAGGTGTGTTGGTATGTGTTGTGGTCACTTGTTTTTGGAAACGTGAGAAGGCATGTTCCTGCTGCAGCCCTTTTGTGAACTCAACCATTTTAGAGACTGTGTGTTGTCATACCCTTGACAAAAAGGGGGCATCTACAGCCCCTTGTGAAAGGGATGAATCGCATCAGCTTTGGCATGGATGATGCTGAAGAGAAGTGGTGGCCCAACAAGCCACTGGACAAGTACAGCCCTGCATGGATGTGGAAACTGCAGAGGCAACACCTTGCAAAAGGTGAGAACAGGAACAAGGCAGGGAGGAAGAAGGGGTCTGGGACCACTTCCCAGGCCAGAAGGCTGGCTCGGCAGAACAAGCAGCCTCAAGGAGGTTGTGGAGATGGAGGAGGAAATGGTGGAGATGATGGTGGGGACCCTTGGGCAAAGGGATTGGTACTGGAACAACTCTTGGGAAAGAGATTGGGGCAGGTGGGGCAGTCTGGGATGACTGGGAAGATGACTGGCACAGGAGCCCCAGACAAAGCCCCAGGAAAAGGAGTCACAGCAGGAGGAAGAGGAGGCAGAGCAGAAGCAGCCACAGCAGTGCCTCACCTTTGAGAAAGGGTCGGTCTATCAGCAGTGGCAGCAGGGGCAGCAGGAGCTGGTCCAGGGAGAGGTCCTCCAGCCCAGACTGGAGCAGATCAGCCACACCCACCAGAAAGGTGTGGAGGATCACAGAAAGGCCCATCCCTGAGGCCTGTGATGAGGAAGGGCCACCTTTGCAAAAGGGTGATGAGGAGATGGAGAAGGAAGCACCTTTGGAAAAGGGTATGGATGACAAGGTGGGTGAAGTGGAAATGAAGGAGGAAAAACCTGTGGAGAAGGAGGGAGCACAGGGTGGTGTGGAAATGAAGGAGGAGACACCTTTGGAAAAGGGCGAAGGTGAGATGAAAGGCACACCTGGCGCACCTTTGGAAAAGGGTTATTTGGGCACGCACCAGCCCATGTCTCTCCTCCCCAAGCCAGGTGAAGGCCTCTTTATCAGGCAGGAGGTGGAGGAGAGGAAGAAAATGAAGAAGATCATGGTGGACTACCACAACACCCTGGCCATCAATGACCACATCAGCCAGGAAAGTTCTGATGCCTTGGAGTCGCTCTTGGAAAAGGGTCATGAAGTGATCATTTGCACCTGGTGTGGTGGGAGGGAGAGGGTTGCCAGGGTGAGGCACCACCTTGAGCAAATGCCTTGGTGTGGGAAGGTGGCCTTCATGGCAACCCACATCAGCAAAGGTGCTGGTTCCAAGGCAAGCCTGTGCAACTCACATGGCTGCTCCATCATGTTTGATGATGCTGCAGACATCTTGCAGGAGGCTGCCAGCCAGCGCATCCAGGTGTACCCCATCAGGAAGGCCAGGCACTGGCACTGGTGGGCTGACAAGGCTGGTATTCCACAATTCAAGACATTTGTGGATTCTGTGGCTTGCTTCCACAAGAATGAGGAAGCACACCTTTGAGAAAGGGTACAGCCCACCCTTGGGAAAGGGCGCCTTGAGAAATCCCTGAGCCTTGATCTTTGAGAAAGGGTGCAGCCCACCCTTGGGAAAGGGCCTTGGAAAACCAGCGCCTAACCTTTGAGAAAGGGTATGGAAAACAACCAAACCTTTGAGAAAAGGTGTACAGTAATTCAACTCTTTGGAACCTTTGAGAAAGGGTTTGCATGTTTTTGGCCACAAGGTGCTGGAGAAGTTCAGCATAGGAAAAAAGAGCCTGGTGCATGTGGTGATGTTTACACTATGTTTTAGGTCCAAAATTGTAAGCCTGGTGCATTTGATGTTTACACGGTTTTTGGTCCAAAATTGTGTGTATATATTGATTTGTATATTGATTTGTATATTGATTTCTGTATTGATTTTGATCTCCAAAAACATTTTCAATATTTTCAATCTGTGAGAATTGATTTTGAAGACTCAAAATCAATATTTTCAATAGATTGATTAGAATCAATCTTCGATGCTCAGGGAATGGTGGACACTGCCTTCGACCAGCCAGATAAAACAGCCGCAGAGCATCTGTGCCATGATGCCACCCACACTGTTGCAGGACAACGCGAATTAGATCGCAAGACGCCTCTACCCGCTGATGTCCTCTCCTCTCCACCTCGCACTTCAGCTTTTGATCAAGGAGCGTGAAGCACTCGTCCTTGTGGTCTGTGCGCATACCAGAATAAATATGAACAGATTTCACGTATGCAGAACGTATAAGCCGAAACAGCTACCAGTAACAGCAAGCCAGGATCTAAAACGAGTAAACACATGTTGTAACGCGGTCCGCGCATTCGTTTCCTTTTGCTCTCCAAGTCAGCCATGTCAACACTGCAACAACTCTCGTTGCGAAAGTAGCTCTTCTCGAGAGCAACCCTTGCTCACAAATGGAATGAGCTTCTT
The DNA here is from genome assembly GCA_963970005.1 of Durusdinium trenchii. Lineage (NCBI taxonomy): Eukaryota > Dinophyceae > Suessiales > Symbiodiniaceae > Durusdinium > Durusdinium trenchii. The sequence continues at coordinate 211,483 of CAXAMN010006670.1, forward strand.
GCAAATCTGCCTGTGATTCGGAGCAGTGCTCCCAATCACCAAACTCCGCCCTGCAGGAACCCCATCGCTTCGCACTGAAGGATATATTCCCCTGGCCACTCTCACCGGCGGACTCTGCAACGATAGTCCCGCTCGTCTTCGGCTTCTTCGAAGACCGGTCGCTTCAATGCGGCCGGACGTTTCATGACATGCCCGGTACCCTGGCCGCCCAGCTCAGTGATCATAGCAGAGGTCAACGCTTGGGCCTGCGCATCTTTCTGTCTAGATGGCTCGGCGTCCTCGTCACGTAAAGCCTCTAGCAGACGCTGCTCTGGACACTGGTGTGACGGCATCTTCGATGGCTCAGGTGGTTTGACAGGGCTAACCCCCTGCGGCCGCATACCTTGCTCTGGGGCCGTAGGTGCGGACGGTCCATTTTCGATCGCCAGCAGCGTCGCCTTGCGCGGCGTGGTCGTGTTCCCGGTGGACCGCTTCTCTGTCTCCGGTGAAGCCATTAACGTCTGCCTGCCGTCGCCAGAGTTCCTGGAGAACGCCCCATCGCGTCGAACGCGCTGCGAAAAAATCTGTAGGTTTGTTAGCCTCCCAGCTCGCTCAACCATGTGCTGGCCAGTGCCCTCCGCTAGCCTTTGAAAGATGGTCGGTGCTGAGACCAAACTTCCCCCACGCAGAGGGATCTTGGCAGCTGCCAGACGGATCGCATCCACATCAAGCGACCTCTGACGCGGCAAAGCCGGTCTCTCTTCGCCGAAGGTCTCTCGTATGGACGCGGGTAGATCCTCGAATGTGAGGGGCAAAACTGGCAAAAGTTCTTTCGGATCTGGGTACTTGCCACTCAGTGTCAGGCGACCTCGAACCTTTTTCCATTCGCTCTTGACTTCCTGCAATATACATTGCAGCGCCCACTGGTTGCCCATGCAACCCGTCAAAAGACCAACAATGCCAGCCATTGCGCCATATGTGAGCTCCGTCGGTAAGCGAAGCGCCAACATGCGAAAACAACACTCCGCCAACACCTCTGCCTTGTCGCGACTGGAGTAAGCGCGTTCCAACGCTTCCCACTGTGAAGGGGGAAGGAAATCATCTAGCTTGGTGTAGTCCTGGTTCGGCCGCCGCTGTACCGACTTGGATGCTCGGGCCGCCGGCTTGGCAGCTGCCGAGTGTGCTGGAGCGCAAGTCTCACCTTTCGGTTGGTTGTCATCCAAAGGCTGCTCCTGCGACACTCCGCTGTCTTTGACCCCTTCTTGTAGACTCAAGAGCAGCTTGACCTTCTCTTCAGCACTCAACTGCTTTGATTCTGTGATAAATTCAGAGAGCTTTTGCTTTTCCATGTTGATGGCGCGCTACGTACAAAAACCTGCATTTCCTCGAGCCAAAACTTGCGATAAAAACATTAGTTTTTGCTAGCTCCTAAGTTCAACCTAAGTTCAAAACAAGTTCAAACTAAGTTCAAGTTCAAAATAGCTAAACCCATAACTAACTTATATCTAGACGCAACTAACTTATATGTTCTCACATCTAGATGATAAGTTACTTACGCAATAAGTTAACTTATAACCTAACTTAAAGAACATATAACTTAACTTATAACCCAACTTATAAGTTCATCAAGTTCAAGCGCGACTACTACTACTACTACTACTACTACGACTACCGCGACTAGAACTACTACTACTACTGCTACTACTAGCACTACTAGCGCTACTAGTACTACTACTACCACTACTAACGACGACGACGACTACTACTACTACTCCTACTACTACTACTACGACTACTACGACTACGACTACGACTACGACTACGACTATACGACTACGACTAGTACTAGTACTAGTACTAGTACTAGTACCACTACTACTCCTACTAGGGCCCCGGAAGTTTCCAAGGTTCGGGCCCCGAAGGTCGGGCCCCGAACTGCGCACTACTATTGCTACTACCACCGCAGTATTACTACTACTACTACCACTACTACTACTACTACTACTACTACTACTAGTACTACCCGACAACAACAACAACTACTACTACTACGACGACTACTACTACTGCTACGACTACGACTACGACTACTACGACTACTATGACTACTACGACTACTACGACTACTACGACTACTACGACTACCACGACCACGACCACGACGACTACTACTATACCACTACTACTACTACTACCACCACCACTACTACTAGTATACCGCTACTACTCCTACTAGGGCCCCGGAAGTTTCCAAGGTTTGGGCTGTGAAGGTCGGGCCCCGAACTGTGCGCTGCTATTGCTACTACTACCGCAGCTGCTACTACTACTACTACTACTCCTACTCCTGGCCAGTTCATCTCAGTGACATTGACATTGTCAGTGGCAGTGGCAGTGACTTTGAAACAAAATCATTGTCAATGTTCAATGACTCTCAAAACAATGGGCAATGACAATGACAATGACAATGCGAAAAGTGGTCCTGGTCAATTTTATCATTTGAGTTAATTGGTTGCCAACAGAAGGTTCTACCTCCAAAAATGTAAAAATGTTACCCACCAAGCTCCTAGCTCCTAACTAAGAAGGGGCCAGGCTATTGCTACTACTACCGCAGCTGCTACTACTACTACTACTACTACTACTACTCCTCGGGCCCCGGAAGTTTTCCAGTTTTGGGCCGCCCAGTACGACTACTACTGAAGTGATCTGAGTTGTATTATTAGTTGGGTCTGTACTGATTGCGTGTCCCCTGCAACTGAGTATGGTGTCCCTTGATCACAAAGCCCTGAGCCGGTGCGCGACAAAAGATCATCTTACGGAACAGGTGTGATCAACCCCAAATTCATGGAAGGGCTGGTGTGCATGTTACCCACACTGTCCAGGAGTACCTGGTGCATGTATGTATGTATGTATGTATGTATGTATGTATGTATGTATGTAATGTACGTAATGTGTGTATGTAATGTATGTAATGCATGTAATGTATGTAATGTATGTATGTACGTAGGTATGTATGTATAGTATGTATAGTATGTATAGTATGTATGTATGTATGTATGCATGGATGTATGTATGTATGTATGTATGTCCCTTCAGCCACAATGGTTTGGTCAATTTGGGGACCCTGTTCTTGACAAAATATCCAACACTATCGAGAAAAGCACGGTGAAATTAATCCAACGCGTTCTACCTGCCAAGGCGAGTAGGATGGGCTGAAAGGCAATCACCCTCTCAAATGACTCTCAAACTTCAAATGAGGCCAGGGGCTGTGTTCTCTACGCCGCCAACAGCAACCGTGCTGTGGATGTGGCTGCAGAGGCGTCATTGAATGGTGGGCCACTTGGAGCAAGGGCATGTCACAAGGTCAACACAACAGCTTCGTAGTCAACACATCAGTTGTTTGTGCCTATACTGCCTATGGCCCCGGACCAAAGCCATGCATGACAAAACAGGTGGACAAACATCAAGTGAGGCTTAAATTCAAGCTGAGCAAATCCTGCCAGGCCATCACAGAGCTCAGCACTGAACGCTTGGAGGATCTCTTCGAACATCAAGATCAGGAGACATGAACCCTTTCAGCCCATTTGGCTAGTATTGGCAACCATCTGCCAGTCTACCCATGCTTTCATTGCAAATCGTCCCTAGTTCGCGACCGCTGTATCTCAAAGTAGCTTTGGAAGGATTAGTTGCTGTCAAATCACTTGTGAGGTAAGCTTAGGCGAGCTTGACATCCACAATTCGATCAACGTAGTGCATGCTACCTTGATTTGAAGGGTGCCACCCATCGCATGTTTCATTGCTTTGGGCGCCTATTATTGTAGAAGGCACCAGCCTGCGTGTTTGCAGATCGTTGGTTTGGCACGTGCGGCATGGATAGTGAAGGATGAGAAGTGCGCCATATGCTGGCAAGAAGGCGGGGTGCGGAAGGAGAGAAGTTTCTACAAAGCAGAAAGCTAATTTGAAACTAACAGCGATCTTTTGCGGGCTTGGCAACAGATCCTGCCAACAGACGTTGATGTGCTCATCTCTTGTGTCAGGTTGCAATGCGATCACTTTCTGCGGGCATGTTTTCCACCGACATTGTTTCGATCTCGGCAAGACCAGCATAGTCTTTGAGTTTTTTTGTCCAGGATCTTGATAATCCCCAAAGGAAGTCCACATTCTTCTACCTAGGACTATTCAAGCAAGAGTACTGAATCTAACCTGATTCACGTCCGGAACCCTCTTTATTACATTGTGCTTTACTTGTCGCCTTCTGAGTTTGTGCTGGCTGCTGGCCTGTGTGGCATAGCGTAGCCATTCCGCTCCAAGCTCTTTGACTCGCTTGTTTGCTTCTTTGTCTGCTGGAGGTGCTAGCAGCATGGTGAGGTACGGTCTACTGTATCCAGTGACCTAGTGACTAAAAGACAGATATGAATAGTGAATGTTATATAATATTATATAGTATTTATTGTACCTAGGATTGAAGTTTTGCATGAACTCCACACAGGCAGCGAGCTAAGAAGTGCAGACATGCAGCAACCAAGCGCCACCTTCATGTCTGGCAATTGCTGGGGCAAAGTGGATCAAGAGTGTTCAGTCCAGCAAACACTTCGATGGCAGCAATGGCATTTATGCGGAGGTTCATGCCTTTGGGAGGGTGGCTTGGTGGCAGGAATGAATCAGCTCAGCTGCGACAGAAAACTCCTTTTGACGCTCTTAGACTTAGACTGTGAATGATTGGTAAGTCCACGCTCCCCTTGTTTTTTACGTTGGACAGTAGAGAGGTCTTACAGCTTTGCCTGTCTTTCTTGTGAACGAAGCGGCCTAGGCATCTTGGGCGGTCAGTGTCGGTGATGGCCGAGGCCATTCGCATGCCAAGTGCAAAATTGATCAAAATTGCATGGTTTGATTGACAGCCAAAGAAACGAGCCTGTTGAGGGTACTTTCCAACCTTTCCTGCTTCATACTTCGTGCCAGCTCTCCGGTGACTTGTCAAAGTGCGAGAAGGCATTTTACAGAACGCCTTGGTATTTGTTTGGCAAATTTTGCTGAAGGCCACGCCGAATCCCAAGTCCATGAAGTTTGTTCTAGAGGGTGGCGAGGTCCTTGGACGTGGCACCAAGACCGCCCAAGAGCTTGGCATCAGCAGATGTGCAACACTTTTGCATATATATATACATATGCAGACAAACTGTAGGTAATAGGCAATTATGGTTCGACTTGGTACAACAGTATAGATTGATACTGACCCTTTCTGGAATTGTGAGACTTTGTCATGTTCTACTCACTTGGAGCAGTTTGTATCAGTGCACAGAATAGATTCAGGTAGTTGCAAACGCTTGACTCGTTAATGCCACGAGAGATCAGCATTTTTTCAGCACACGTCAAAGCTGCAACAGTTTTAAGGGATGTAAACCATGATATCTGCATGCCTCTTCTGCCGTTCACCCACAAATGCGTGCAGGACCATGCTTTTTCGCAGTGCCGAAGAGGCAGAAGCACTCACAAAAGACTGGACAAGATTGAATCACCGTTGTTTCATTGTTTCTAGGGACTTTGAATGCCTGACACTTCTTGGAAGATGCATTGCAATGCATTTGTAGCCCGCGTGCTCATGCTCACATAGCAAGAATATACATATATATATATACATACACAGTATATCTGAAGCGAGGCAGACCTTTGTGTGACCAGTGCATAGCGCCACACGTACACAACATTTCCTTGTAGAATTTGCGTGCACCACCAGTTTGCATACGGACGCTTCAGCTTGATGCAGGTAAAGGGGACCAAGAAGACATATACAAGCACAACCCTTTTGAACAGTTGAACAGTTGAACAGCCGGATCAGTTGTTTGAACTAGCCCGAGTACGGCTTGGTGTGTTGATTGGGCTTGCTGTGGAGCCACAGGCCCTCGCGGCACCTTTGGCCAAGTCACTCTTGAAAGTAGACGGAGTGCGAGAGGCAGGGTCCAGTGCTTCAAGCAGTGTCGATGAGACAGGCATTTGTATTTCACATTCTGCTGCCGCGAACTAGCATGACCTTAAAAGGATTGCGCCGATGCATACTGTATTTTTTGCCACCCTTGGCATCCAATTGTAGTCTTCTGTAGCTATTGTGAGTGATTCTAGGATGCATTTGGTCCAGCAAAATGGCACGTGACAGAATTGACAAAATGCTCCCAATTTTTTTGCTATTGGGCCAGCCGTTTCATGAGTCTGTTGGGGTTTGCCGACAATTTTTATATGGCACTTGTCAGACATGGTGCTCCTGCTGCTTTCAGGTGCTTCTCGCTGCGGAGCATGTGACTGTGACCAAAGCCACCTTGGCAGACTGGGAGGAACTTCAGGACATCGCAGCAGATGCATTTCGTGCTTTCGGCGTGCCGTCTCAAGTCCTAGATTTTGCAGCACGATTGCCAATTCCATGAAATGTGAACAATAGAGTGTGTAACCATTTGCTCATGGCAGCCATAGGCCATAAATGTGCTGATGACAGGGAGGATGGGAAAAGTCTTGACTGAAACATCCACTATATATATATATAAACTCTTGTGCAACAGGCTTTTGAACGCTCACATGGCCAGGATGTGGTCGAAGCCGAAATCAGCAAGTTCTTTGAGGCGAGCCCCGGAAGCAAAGATACTTGTAGCTTGGTCATTCCAATCCCAGAGCGCTTTGCTGATTCGCGCGACTAACTGGTTTCTCAGCAAGTTGGCTGGCTTCGCATCCCTGTTCACAAGGCTGGACAAGCAGCTGTTGATCCTGATGCCGTGGAAACAGTTGACCCTCAGGAGCTTCACGCAGCTTGTATCGTCGTATCGCAAAAAAAGATCGTAGTATTTGCAGTTGTATCCTTCGATTCTGGCAAGAGCAGGCTGGAGCACCCAGAAGGTTGTATAATCGTGGCCATGACCCAGAAGTATGTTTTATTTTCTTTTTCTCAAGGCCGCTTAGTATAAACCTTTGGTCTGGCATTGTTTTCAAATGCATTCAAGGGTTACTTCTGCGTAACCTTTCCCGCTTTTCCAAGTTCTTTCCGTCTCTGGAGGACTTTGAAGAAGGAAGCATCGAGGCGCAGATCCTAGAGCTGCTTGAGGTGGGAGAATGGCTGAAGCCGTCGCTGAAGGGTTCTCGACTTCGAGCCCGATGTTTGTCGCGGTCTCCGGGTGGGGCTTTTGTACTTGTCACAAGATGTCCCGGGACTCCAGTAGGCAATCCTCATCAAATGTCCGGTGATTGAGAATCAGGGTGTCCTCACTTGGACGCTGCTATACTTTTCTTGTTTCCTCAGGTGCTGCATGTGTATCACATTCTATCACCCCATTCTATCACAATATCAGTTTTTTCTTCCTTTCTCAAGATTGGGTCCAATGCCAGCCCTGTTTGAGTAGAATGACAGTCAAGGGCACCACACCAGCCCTGTCAGATTATCCGACTTATCGTTGCTTAGTGTTCCGATGTGCTTCGACAGGAGCGGGTCAAGCCGTTTGTTCAGCAGGATGGCGGAGACGTCGAATTTGTACGTGGCCCACCTGCAGACACTGGTAGTAGTCATTCCTGATATATAAGCTGCGAACCATGTACCAAAGTGTGCCTGAACCAGACATTGCAAACCACTATATAGTATGTTCATAAAGCTGCAGGATGTAGATGAGTAACATGATGATCCTCATCTCTCAGGTTTTGATCATGGAGATGGTTCCCTCTACCTTCGGATGGTGGGTTCTTGCAGTGGCTGCTCTCAATCGCATGCGACTCTACAGGAAGGGGTCAAAAAGTTGAGCCTCGGATAAATTTGGTCAACCTGGTTGAACCATCCAGTCTCTACAATGACTGTCTTTAAAGGTCAAGGTCAGCTTCACAGTCTCAAGTTCCTCAAACATCTCTTGGAGCAACTCCATGCCGAGAGTGAGAGGGGAAGATCGGCAGATTGGAGAGAGAAGCAGAGAGGAATAGACACACACACATTGGTGGAGGTGCTGCGTGGATAAACCGCGTACAACAGAGAGACTCCAAGCAGAGCCCAACAGCTTGTAAACAGCTGATTGCACTTTGCTTAGGATGGACCACTACTTGCCGGATGTAAAGCAGATTGTGGGGCTGAACGACGAGCTGGACCTGCATTTGAGCAAGCATAAATCCAGAGCGCACTTGAAAAGAACAGGCAGGATGTACCATTTCTTTCGTCAACAAGGCAGGCAGGCAGGTCCAGGTGGCTTGGGGGACCCAATCGACAATCTGCTCACCTGAAGGACGAAGATGTCCCACGACCCAACCGCTGACAGTAGAGTGGGCCGAAGACGCACAGGTATTTTCCACTCTTCACCTGAGTGAGAACCAAAACTGTGATGACATCTTCTCCAAATCTCTTCACAACGTGTTGTTTTGACACCTTCTCACCGGTGACATGTTGTTTTGACTTCATCCTGATTAAACTATTTCAGGGAGCGCAGAGAACAGCTCGCAATGTGTCAAGATGCACCCTTCTTGGAAGATTCCAGTTGATGGTAGGGTCCCTGGGACGTGCGAGCAACAGGAATTTCCTGCACAGAAGAGAAGGTGTGTTGAATGCCCAGACCCGATAGCTTGAGCAAAATGTAAAAAGATGCAAGATGCCAGATTTTGTGCTGCGTAGTGTCGTGCTATGCAGCAGCAAGTAATCAACAAGCTGCATACGAATGCCGATCCAACACACACACACAGATACAGACAAAGACAAGCATGCACATCATAAGCACCGTTCTTTTCCTGTCCTGGCTTTTGGACACAGTGCCCGTGGCAAGCATCAAAGAGTACACAAATATCAAGTAACACATACAGGACATTCATAGAACTTAAGATGCTTTCTTTGCTTGACTGCTGGGGAAAGGACAAAGCTCTGATAGTTTTCAATGGACGATCTTTGCCCAAATATATACTATGTTACTATATACATTTCCTGGCTTTCGCATGACTCTTTGGTGTGCGTCATTCTGTCTACTGCAAAATTTCAATTGATTCTGATTCAGATCAAACATACTTCCTTCGCAAGTTCACTTCTCGGCTACCCAAAGGCTCTCTTTTTTGTGCTTTAGGCATGCAACCATAGTAGCCTTTTGAGGCCTGATGCAAGCGCTGCGTGCTTCAGTTGGAGGTTCGATACCAAGACACGTGGGCCGCGTGGGCTGTTCAGCCACACTCCTGGGCTGTGCGTTGCGGTTGCGACTGCGTTGTTGGAGCATTGGGTTGAAAGATGTGACCCTTGAGCAGTGCAATCGACAGGTCGAAACTGTCCCATTTGTCGAGCAGCGTTGAAGAGCATCGAAGGGATCCGTCTTCTGAGAGTCGGGAGACCAAGCACATAGTTATGTATAGAATCACATGGAACGCTAGTTGTTTTGTGAAATTTGCTCTGAGATAATGTGAAACCATGTCAACCCACTTCGATATATTTTCAAGTTTACCCGGAGTGGCGGCACATATTTAACTGGGAGCTGATTTTACTTTGACAAGTTCACCACCAGTGCCTTCAAAAGATTTCATTCAGATAGTGGCACCCAAGTTTGCATCATGACTCAAGAGTAGTTTGCCAGTTCAGCACTGCTTTCAAACCCCTCTCAGCCAAGTGTAGAGGGTCATCTCAGAGATCCTTCACAACAAGCAACACTCGGGTATCATGATGTATCATGTACAGTATTCTTTTGCCCCAGCAGATGCCGCCCTTAGAAGCTTAGGTCTACAGCAGCGATACTGAGAACCTTGAGTTGTGTACTTATTGCTGTTTGCGGATGCAGAACGTCTTGCGGTGTTTGATATTGAATGGCTTTCCGGAGTCTCAGACAACCGACCAGTTGCAACAGTAACTACGGTACTTGCAGGTGGCATACACTTTAGGCTTTTTGGGGAATTCAGGAGCAGGAGTGGGAAAGCACAGGCCTTGACTACGACTGCAACTGCCCACTTCTTTCTCCTTACAGCCTTACTGCTGTGCCTCAAAACAAAAAATGTGAATGCTATATTGAGTGGGAATAGGTGTGGTTCAAGAAATTCAAGCTGTTCAGATCAAAGATCTGGCTTTGAGGTTCCCCATCCCACGGCCATACCGCTACGATGGGGTTCGGGAACGGCGCCGCTTTGCAGTACCTGAGGAGCTTTGCTCTCGAAATTTGCCAAATCAGAGGTCGACAATCACTCAAAACCAGATCATTTTTGTGGCACGTATTTTCTCATTCCTCACTGCCACGTTCTCAGCACACATACAGATGACTCAATTTGCAACAGTTGGGTAGGCGGACGGGGCTATGCCCCCTGCAAAGTTGGATGACAGGAAATGCGCAGATTTGCTTTGCACTGGCGCATTCACAACAAGGCCAGAATCCGTTCTGGATGTTCACTCCTTCTGAATGGATAGCGGCTAACGATGGCTTACCTCAACTTTTCCTTTTCGATCTTGGAGACAACAGCTTCTAGCGAGGCCGGAGTTGATACATGAATTATTTGGCAACAGTTATCATTGTCCCGATCAAGGGCAAACAACATTGCATTGTATTCTGTAAGTATGACATGTGGGGTTTTCCTTGAGAATCGAGACTGCAATGGTGTAGTACTGACGGGTGCCTCTCAGGTGTCCAGCCACTTCAATCCTCGTGCTGCTGCATGTGAGGCAACTGCTCGGAGCAAGTTTCTTTGGATGGAATCAAAGAGGACATTGGTCATAGCCTTCTTTTGCTCGATGCTACTCAAAGGCAAAAGACTGCGACCACCACGAACCTGCATACACTCCTTAGAACTTAGAACTAACATGGAAGTGGAAGACCCTCTGTTTGTAGAGTAAAACGGCCTTCCGAGGGGCCATTTTCCAGGGAGTGTACCTTTTCGCATGGCTTGGCCCCTCTTCCCTGGAGCACTTTTAGTCCGCCGTCACAGCCTTCGGTACAAGAATGGGGCATGAACCGAGCAAGCTTAATTCCGCGGTGGAGGGATCTTTTTCGAGCTGGTTTTAAGGTATTTCATGCTGACAGGCGGCCTATGAGAAGCTTCTCTCCTGCAGTGCTCAGAATCCTGAATTTGAGGCTACCAGGACACCGGACTCGGGTGTTCTTGATTCGAGGGAGCTATCGATTGAAATCGAACCCTGTTTTTTCCTTTGTCATGTGCACTCCCAAGTAGGGCCGGAGCGAATCCTCAGCTTGCTTTGTCCAAAAGTGCCAGAATCCTCAGCTTCATTTGTCCTCTGGCTCCATGATGCTCCATGCTTTCGTTGAGAAGTTCTCAAGAAAGGTGCAAGCAGGAGCACATCGATGGGAACGGGACATATCCACAAAGATCCACCCCACATTGTCACATAGTTGCAGACATTAGGGAGACAAGTTGCACGTATCAGACATGCCAAGCAACTGGACGCAACTGCAGACGGAGCATTGCTTCGCTCAGTGAGTTTCGCTCCATTTCGACTTCGTTGTCACGCAGCGCACGCTTGAACTCTCGCTCCCATGGCGAACATGCCACGGAAGAGGCCCCATGAGGCCATGGGGAATCGACTGTGGACAAGCTAGGCAATCGAACATGGGGCCTGTCTATGCGCTTATTTCTCCCTCGCGAAAGATTAAACTTATCAACAAACAAAGACAATGGTTTTAGGCAGCTCAACGGCTCAACATCACTTTTAATGCTTAGACATCAATTTCAGACTCTCATAATAACTTCTCTCTATGGCAGTATTGTCATCAGCCGATATTGAACTAGTTCGGGCAAGTATCCATGTTGTTGCGCCAAAAAGGATAGCCTACCTGAAGACCTGCAGAAGCTGGTCGCGCACCAGATCGAGGTGAGGGGGGATGTTACCCGAATCCATGGAATCCGATAGAGGCGACCATGAAAGCAGTCAATCTAAAGAATGCGTGAAACGCTGAACCCTGCTATGCAGTGAATAAGCATATAGAAGGTGCTAGTGAAAAAACGGATTTCCATCTACATTTTTGGTATTCAACCAGGATCGCAGTTGCTTTGCTGTGAGGCCAGCTTGTCGGGGCGCAACAAGTACATCATTTTGGCGCACCCATCGATGGATCATATCAAGTATCCTGGCTGAACGCTCTAGGCTTAATGACCTTGTACTCGAGTATTCGCATTGTAATGACCTTGTACTTGAGTAATTATTCGTGTGAGACAGATGCTTTTTCTGCAAAAGCGAAAGAAGAAAGGGCTGGTTGGCTTGCTGATTTTCGCATCTCAAAAGTTTCGAATCCGCAGAAAGTTGCAAACTTTGTGCTTGCCTCTTTGAGTCCCACTGAGGAAAGCATTGATCGAGCTGGATCCGCTCTCTTACACTGAGGTGGGATGTCACCGCACCAAACAAAATTGTAAAGGATGAAGACATCCAGCAGGCAGTTGAACGCAGTGCGAGTTGTTTGATGAGCAAGTTGTTTCTACTTTCTTGCTTGGTGCATGTGATTATGATGCAAATTTTTATAAATTTTTGTGGCCGAACCATTTGTGCCTTGGCAGGTGAAAGTGGATTGGCGTAGCTTGGCCAAAATTCCCAGAATGTGCAGTTTTCTCAAACTTTGGGAGCCAAATCAATCATGCAAGGGGTCTTGGAAAAAGCATGAGCTCTTCTGCATTCAAGCATCTAGCCGCTTCCAAGGTCTCCTACTAGCTACTTAGCCTACTAGCTCGCTACATTCTATAGCTCTCCTTGGCTCTTACCGACCCTTTTTGTGAAGTCCTGCAGCCGAAGCTTTCCTCCTTTTCCTGAAGCAGATCACCCTCAGGTGAGTTCGAATCAGGAATGCCCAACATTTTCATCGAGGAGGTCCACAAGCTTCTCCCTGCGCACGTTTTGCTGCTTCTGAACATGCGACGTCCGGCTGCCCAGTCAAAGTAGATGCCTAGAAAAAGACTTGGCACCGTGACCTGTGTGTGTGTGTGTGTGGCCCGCTGCTTCTGCATTGTTCCCTTCATTTTGTTGTCGAACATTCTTGCTGCAAAACTTGGTGATCCGTTCACCATCCAGGCACCATGAAGAGCCATCAAAACCCTGAGTTCATCAACCAGACTGAAGCAACGGAGACTTCCCAAAGCCTTGAAGACCTTCTACATTTGATCCCTCCTTGTGGGAACAGCTTGAAAAGGGAATGATTGTTTTGGGGACCACACGCTGAGGAAAGGAGATCCTTTTGGATCAGTCAGCCACTGAGAACAGAGGTTGTCCTCTTGCATGAGCTTAGTGCCTTGCGCCTTGTAGCACAAGGGCTGCAATTGCCATGCACTGAGTTCCCTAGGCTTTCGCTGCTTTATGCCATCCCACGTTATGGCTGCAGATCCCTCACTGTCCTTCTGCCTTTTTTTCCAACTGGAACCATGGAGATGCTTGGCGTAAACGAACCAAGCTGTGATACTTGCTGTGTTGCTTCTCATTTTGAGAAGATATCATTGTAATTCATGGTACCCGTCATCGTATAAGAATTGTATTCCGAACGCAGCACATCCCACCGAACGTCCTCATGTACTCGACAGATCGGACGTTTTCCCTTTCGTGAGGCGCGTGGATCGAGAGGGCGAGGTGGCGACCGCTTCAACCTTGAGCCGAATGATCAGTGCTGTGCCCATGACTCCTGGTGGGCCGGCACGTTCCCTGGTCTCTCCAAATGGGCTCATGAATGTATTTGACTTTCTAGATCCATGAGAAATGGAACAATGCGTGGTGGCTTCTGTGCCCAGCAAAGGTTCTCGTTTAACTCTGGGGGTCTGGGGGTAGACTCCTGTTCGCGACTCGTTGTTGTAGCGTTCGCAACCGTCCGCAACTGTTCGCAACCGTCCGCAGGTGGAGCGCTATGGTGCTGACAATTGGGCGAAGCTTTTGGAGAGGGTGTTTGATGGAAGCATGACGTGTCAGATTCCTGCCACGAAAAAGGGCACTTCCACACCTCAAAACCCGCACAATGTCACAAAGTACTGCGCCTGCCACGAAATGTGACAATATCATAGCTTTGTAGATTCAGCAAAACTTGCACCACACCACACGTTTGACATTTAATTAACACCCGTTCTGAGCGCCTGTCGCTCCACCAAGCTGAGACTTGTCACGAGAACACAGCTTCGAGGCAACACCTTGAACATCAAATCCCAATGTCACAGCCACATCCAACACCCCAAAGACATCACCCTGCAAACCTGACTGCGAAGAAAGCTGTGAATCTCACAAAACGCTGCGCCTGCGCAGTGAACTCATCCTCCAGACTTCATCCTCTCACGTTTCCACACGTTTCCTCGCTACTTCACGCGCGCATGTAGTTGCAAGGTGTGGTGGAGGTAACATTTCGTTGCAGGCGCAGTACTTTGCGTGTGTTGGAGGTGTGGACGCGCAAATTCTCGTGGCAGGTGCAGGGGATCGTGAGGTGGCGAGTTGTGGTGGAGGTGAATGTCGCTGTGACATTGGGATTGGTGTGTGAGCGGGTGTTGTTTGGAGGGGCTGGAATCGCGAAGCTGCTTGGAAGGGCTGCTTGATGTGTGTGCTTCGATGGGCTTCCCGCTTGACTTTTGGAGGAAGTCTCGCACGAAATGCTTGCTCGTTTTGGAGACTCGACGCGTGAACTTTGGAGGAAGTCTCGTACGAAACGCTCGTTTTGCAGACTTGCAGAGTGAGTTTTTGAGGACGTCTCGTTCGAAACGCTCGCTTTGGAGACTTGACGACTGAATTTGGAAGAAGTCTCGAACGAAACGCTCGCTTTGCAGACTTCACGTGTGACTTTTGGAGCAAGTCTCAACGAAGCGCTAGTGTTGGAGACGTGACGGCTGACTTTGGCATGGAGACTTTAGTAGTAGTGCCCCGCAAGAGTGTCCTACTGAGCCCTACAGAGTGTCCCACAAGAGTGTCCCGATAAGAGTGTCCCGATAAGAGTGTCCTACAAGAGTGCCCCACGAGAGTCCCACCTACAAGAGTGTCCTACAAGAATGTCCCACAAGAGTGTCCTACAAGAGTATTTCGCAAGAGCGCCGACAAGAATGCCATACGTGAGTGTCCCAAAGGAGTGACCCACAAGAGCATCTTACAAGAGTGCTCCGCAAGAGTGTCGGACTCGAGTGTCCCACAGAACTGTTCCATAAGAGTGTCCGACAAGAGCGTCCTACAAGAGTGTCCCGCAAAAGTGTCCTACAAGAGTTCCAAAAGTGTCCCGCAAGAGTGTCCTACAAGGGTATCCCGCAAGACTTTCCTACGAGAGTGTCGCACACGAGTGAGTGTCATACAAGAGTGCCCCACAAGAGTATGCTACAAGAGTTTTCCACAAGAGCCAAGAGCGTCCCGCAGGAGTGTCCCACAAGAGTGACCTAGAAGAATGTCCCACAAGAGTGTCCGACAAGAGTGACACACAAGAGTGTCGGACAAGAGTGTCCCACAAGAGTGTTCGACAAGAGTGTCCGACAAGAGTGTCCTACAAGAGATTGCAGCAAGGGTGCCCCACAAGAGTGTCCTGCAAGAGTGTTCCACAAGAGTGACATCCAAGAGTGTTCCGCAAGAGTGTCCCACAAGAGTGTCCTACAAGAGTGTCCCACAAGAGTGAGTGTCATACAAGGTGTCCCGCAAGAGTGCGCAAGAGTGTCCCACAAGGGTTTCCGACAAGAATGCATCCCACAAGAGTGTCCCACGAGAGTGTCCGACAAGAGTGTCCTGCAAGAGTGTCCCACAAGGGCCACAAGAGTGTCCTACAAGAGTGTTTCGCAAGAGTGTCCCACAGAGTGACGAAATTGTCGCACGAGAGTGTCCCACAAGAGCGTTCTACAAGAGTGTCTCCTACAAGAGTGTCACAAGATGTTTGGGATTGTTTGGGCGTTTGTTTTCGAGTACGTGTTTGCATTCGGGTTCGTGGGTTCCATCTTGTTCTTTGCGTCAACGTTGAGGTTTCTTGATCTTCGACATCCATGCTCTTCAGATTAGGCTCGCATGTATCTGTGTGCGATCACCACATCAGCATGACTTACTTTTGCAATCGCCACAAAGCAAAGAGAACCTGGTCGCTGTGCCGGAGATTGGACAAAAGAGGATATGACCTCCAGAACTCTGTGCGGAGGGTTTCAGACTTTGCCAATAGCATCTTTTGTTTTGCTGGAAGGTTTTATTTCCAAGACAGCATCCTGCCAGTCTTGCTTTCAGCTATGCCACTGTTGCTCAATCTTCTCAAGACACGCTACTTGGCTGCTCTCAATGTGCCCCTCCCGTTTCATCAAACTGACAATCTGTTTGCAAAAGAGAAGGACACAGGATGGTCAAAGAAGTTCCATCGCAGACATCCTGTTCCATCCACAACCTCACCATTCACACCAAGTTGCGGGTCATGCTTGGGTCGCCATGGTTTTCATGCTTTTATCATGATTTGCAACAGCTGTTCCACATTAGCTTTGCTGTGAATAGATCATGAAAGAACTAACAGTTAGTCGGCGAGGAAATGATATATATTATATATACAAACGACGGCACCGTCGACGGACCGTACTTATACAAGGCCTCATGAACAGCATCAGCAAGATTGAACGATGTCAACTTGTGTTGTGGGCATTGATCACAAGCTGATGCGGCCTATGTTCACCAGCGCAATCAGCTTTGTTTCCTCACCCACTTGATTGCCGGTGTGTAAGGCTCTTAGACCAAAGGATCATGTGGGACGTCCGGTAGGCCTTCGCATTTGAGCTACAGTCACTTCAGATCCAAGGTTATGCTTCAGAGGAGCGGGAGAGTGAGAAACTTCGCATGTGTTTGCCTTCCTTCACACAGAGAAGGATGAGACTGCCATGTGAGGATGTCGCCGTGGCCTTCCCGGATGAAGGCGCGAAGAAGCGCTTCGGAGGCTTCTTTGAAAAGGAGGGCTACCCAGATTCTTGGCACCAACTGCGTCAGCAAAGACGCTATTAGGAGGCCATCGCTACTAGTAACAAGTCGCTACTAGTAGCTTCTTTGGTGCTCGCTTTCTATGCCTGTTGAACTCCCTCAACTAAGTCATTGTGCTTGGACTGGTTGACCCTCTCCATCACTCAAAGAAACAAATGCTCCCCCTCTCATTCCTAATTTTTGTTTTGAGCAAACATGTCGACGGCGTTGAGGTCCTATTTTGCAGCAAGGTTCGAGAAGGAGACAAGCGAGTTGTGCGAGTTGCTGAAGGTGACCCTCAAGGGAAGCACGTCTTCATCGTTGATGACCTCTGCAACACAGGTCGGCAAGTTTTCAAGGAGTGGAAGTTGGTCACTTGATGGGACTTTGCAGGAACTGCGGGGGTCCACTGGTTGGATTTCCGTTGCCTTTTGCACCTTTGGCTCAACCTTGCCCTGTAGCTGAGGCACAGGATCTTGTGGTTTGCGATGGCAAACGCCTGTCTTTTCAGGACATCTTCACCTTTCCGTCTGAACTTCCTTCCAGACCGCTTCCACCACTTTCCCTCCTATTTTGTTACTCCGATATATAGTAGCATGTTTGCTTGCACGCCTGGCCACCTTTTGTGGATTGGGGCGCTTGTGATTCTTTTTGCTGCCTTTGTCATGCGCCGCTGGCCGATTCAGCCTCCGCCCTTTGTGTGGGTGGCTGTTCTGTCTCGCCGTAGCGCGGTCCGCCAGCGGAGCCTCATTCGCGGAATGTGGGGTGCGATGAGCTGTGGACGGGCCCAGTTTGCAATATGTGGAGGTGCATTCAGTGCTGGGTGAGTGTGCGTGTGCCAGATTGAGGAAATATGTGGGGCTTTAGGATTCTTTAGGTCAGGCAAGTGTCACAAGCGTGACCTCCTACGTATCTCTTGCATGCTGACTCCAGGTGCAGATGCTCCGGAGATGTCCCTTTTGCATGAACAGACGACATTTGGAGACTTGCTCCTGCTGGACTGCGAAGAAGGCTATGGCGAAGGCCGGTTGAGGTTTGGGCAGCTTTGCACAGTACTTGATCTGACAAATGCTTCTATAAAACTAACCATATAGAAAAGGCGGAAGGGTTTGGAGCAGCATCAACACATTTATCTATAATCTTCATCATCGTGTTTGCCACGGGTTGAATCGCATTTGAGATCTTCCAAATTGTGGATTCAATACAGTCTTCATGTAACCTTACATGTAGTTTGTCAATGGAATGAGAGGTGAGAGGTCATGTCTTTTTTGGTGGAGATGTGTACATTATCGTATTCAAGAGAAGGTGGGCACAAGGATGTATCCAAGGAGCCTTGCTTGTAAGCAACGTCGTCTGTGTTGAGCACTTCTTCTTTGTGTGCTCTTGTTTATGAAAGGCAGCTGTAGGTCGGGTTTGTTCCTTCAATTGAATGGGGGAGAGGGTTCATTTTTGACTCATTTTGGATTTATTCTGGGTGTGTTGAGGGGCTTAAGCAATGCTGGTGTTGCATGAAAGAAGAAAACACATTTCCTGCATCATTGAAAAGTGTCTTTAGCAATGTCCATGAGAAGTGGGAAGGATCCATTCATGTCGTCTGTTTTTATCGTCTAGTTTGCACCAATGAGAGAGGCATGAACATCGCTGCATGAAAAGGACTGCTTTTCAGTGTTGCCCTGGCTTTCGTCACCTCCCTTCTCACATCAGCAAATTGGTACCATCAGCACCATGCAGAAGCGTTTCCCTGAGGCACCGAAAAGCAGCGTCGAATAGGGATGTCCAAGACCCAACGTAGCAAAAGTCTTTACGCCAAGCGAACAACACTGAATGACACCAGCAATCTTCCGACTCCCTAAGTGGCACAGCGTCCTGAAGCAGAGGTTTCTCAAGATCTGATACAGCAATGTCCAAAGTTCTCTCGAACAGCAATGAGGGGCCTCCGGGAACTGAACCACATCAGGCCCATCCACCGTGGCAGCAAACAAAGTGCTTTGCTCTCTGCACTTTGAGATATACTACTGACTAGTAACTTAGGACTTGTCGGACATACACGCCAATTCCAAAAGCCTATGTCATCAGGATTGATCCAACATTGGCATTTCCTCTTAAGGCCTATGTCATCAGGCCATAACCATGATATTCATAGAAATATGTATGAGGTATTCAAGGAAGCAGCGCCCGCAAAAAACACATAGTCGCACCCTATGTCACCACTGTGTCACCAGGGTGCCAGGCAGTGGTATCTAGCATTATTTAGCTGTTTTTTTTGCTTTTTTTGTCGAGGAGGTGTCCACAGGTCCTATGACACCAGGTTTCCCAACCCAGACATTTTTTTTGCTCGATATGTCAGGGCACATGACTTAGCCCTGGGGGTAGCCAGATTGGTATGTCACTTGCATCACGTTGGCCTAAGTCATTAGACAGTAGTATATATGTTTTATGTTTGTGGCGATGACCTCCAACCTAATAATACCGATGGCCTCCGACCTAATAATAGCGATG
>CAXAMN010006670.1:230795-279071 GCA_963970005.1 Durusdinium trenchii
CCTAATAATACCGATGGCCTCCGACCTAATAATAGCGATGGCCTCCAACCTACTAGCGATGGCCTCCAACCTAATTGACATAAGTCAATTTTTTTCAAGGCTTTTTGATGTGATGTGAGTACGGCGACATGTCTAAGTCAAAATGTTCAAGCCAGTTTAAACTAACTCATGGCCTAGATACTGTACGTATGTTGACACATGTGAGTCGATGGCTTTAGTCGAGAAGCAGCAACCCCGCACAAAAATCAGAGGGGAATAAGCTCTTGATTACCTTCTCTCCTACATTGGGGCTTCCAGCAGACGATTTAGCCGCCCACAGCCGCCAGGATTGCTGGTAAAGAAAGTCTTGGCAGCCTTGGAAGTCTTCCTCATTGAAGTTCGGGCACAGAAAGGACGCCAGCCAATGCTCTTCATGAAGGCGAGGAGGCAGAAACACTAGAGAAACAGCGCATTTGTGCTCAAACCATGTTTGGCACTTGGTTCGTGAATGGTGATATATGTTGATATTTCCTTCCCTTTTGCTAGGTGGACGATGATTCGTTCGTGGCTTGGAGCCACTTGTGCCCGAAGATTGAATCTTTGGATGACCCAACAGGACTTCTCTACATGGGGATGCCGGATATGGTGAACCGTACCGATTGGTGGTTCAACAACACGGAGGCTTCGGTTGGATTCATATTCGTTTTTGCTGATCTGGTGGTTAAGGGCGCCTTTTGAGAGTTCCTGCTGTCCAATTGCAAGAATATACTGTATGCTCTTTAGTTGTCACAGAAAGCAGACCGCAGAAGTGTATAAAGCAAGGCACCCCTTGTGGTTGGTAAGCTCTGGGTGAGCCAGCTAAAGATCACAGCAAAGTTGCCACACACAGCTATGGAGCGAGTTAGTGTGCGTCCAAGTTTTGAGCCAAAGCGACGAGTCTTGTGCTCCAAACGAGTTGTGGGAAGTCGCCATTCCAAACGCCAGAGACATGAAGTGGAGGAAGCTCAGCATAAGCACACAGCCACACGCACTGGGGCGAATATGGTTGTGCGAAACAGGAAGATAAGAACCAATATGTTACTAATAGCTTCTTGTTACTACTAGTAAGGCACTTGTTACTAGTAGCGATGCACTTGTTCCTAGTAGCTTATTGTTTCTATTGGATAGAACTGTGTCAGTAAACACTGTTTCAGATTACAGGCCTACCGTGTGGAGTGCACTGGCAGCGCATGCTCAAACCATCCAGCATCCGCAACGTTGCATAGGTTCCCTTTTGTGGCTTGAGATGATGAGGCATTGTATGAATTATGTAACAATTATGCCATTGATGTGATTCAATTGCCTCGTTACCTGCCTAACCAGCCCAGGAACATGCTATAAAATGCTGTGAAATAATGTACGTTTGCCAAGGAAAGTCCGAACTATGACCCTTGGGAGAATTGGCCGTACAAGTTCTATCCCTTCCACATGGCTGGTGGGCCTGGCTATCTGATCGGAGAAGACTTGGGAGCTGCACTGTCAAAGCGATTCCTGGGTCAGCCATTGTCTTGGAATGAAGACAAAGCTATAGGCATTGGAGTCTTCAGGGCGAAGAAGAGCGGCTTGCCAGTGAGGTATGTCTATTTGCATATGGATGATGGAGAGACTGAGAGCTTGCCCTTCAGCGGAAATTGGAGTGAATATCCATTTTACTCCCAACACCAACTAACAGGCGATTCTATTCAATGCCTTCTCGAGCTTGAAAGGGCAAAAAAGATGGGTTCAGTGAACCAGTGCTACCTATTCACGCCCAGACTGCGAGACTTGCTTGGACAATGAGGATGTTGCAGTGCACTCTCACCCAGCCATGACCCATGTCAGAGTGCCCCGCCTCTTCATCGTGACTTGACTCATGAAGTGACGAACTCATAGCTTGGAGCTCCAAGAGTCAACAGATGTTAGCTTGGTGCAGACTGCAGACCTCTGGAGTTTGCAAACCTTGGACTTCAACAGAATCAAAACTAGAGAATACGAGCAGCACCAGGAGCTACCATGCTATGGGCTGACATGCGACTTTCTTACGTGCAGGAAGCCAGCGACAGCTGGGAGTCTAGTGTCTGCTCTTCACGACTTTGCGAACGGCCTGCCATTTGCCCCTGATGCTTTTGTCGGGTTTGCTTGTCGTTCATCCAGTGAAATTTAATTCTTCGCAAGTGTAAGCAGCAGATATTCATACATTCACACAAGACGCTAAGGAAGGCCAGGCTTGCAGAAAAAAAAAGGGGCGGACGTTCTCCTAAGAAGAGCAAACAGAAACAGTGGCAACATACATTTCTTGCTTTTGATAGAATCAACAAATCGAGTTGAAATGCATACTGGAACCAAAAACACTTTTGCTCAAGTACTCGTGAAGAAACAAGGTTGCGCTCCTAGTTTGCTAGGTTAAGAGCCTTGGCATTCCTGTGGTGGCGTTAGAGGGACTTTGTGTGTCTAACGCAAGTGCTGGAGTTGTCACCATAGCGGAGGCAGGAGAGCGAGAAGTTAAACGCCACCGTGGCGAAAGGGGCGGTGCAAAACAAGAAAGCAGAGAGAGTTGAGAGACAAAGTCAACTCAGGAGAATACACTCCTAAGAGGCACTTCCCAAACACCCCGAACTACGGGTCACAGCGGTC
Source organism: Durusdinium trenchii (assembly GCA_963970005.1). Taxonomy (NCBI): domain Eukaryota; class Dinophyceae; order Suessiales; family Symbiodiniaceae; genus Durusdinium; species Durusdinium trenchii. The sequence goes on from CAXAMN010006670.1 coordinate 233,427, forward strand.
TGCCCGAGCATCTTCCTCCAAGTCTTCTCAAGGGGGCCACACAAGCACTGCCGAAGTACAAAGGGAAGAAGACGGCGCGACTGCACCAGCTTCACAAACTCCGGTGAGCTTGACAGAGGCCATCGACCCGTGTGTTGCTTTGAGACCTAGACGGCAATCTGGTGATACGTTAAATCCTGCTAGATCTTTTCGAGCGCCATCGGAAACTCGAGTTTTGATCATCTGTGATTTTCACGGTGTTCTGGACACATTGGAATACCTCAGACGGCATCGTGGTCGGAGAGAAGAAACTGAAGGCACAATAGTACAGGAGAACCAAACGGCCGTTCTGAGAATCCTTCAGGAACCACACCACCAAGTTGGAGTGCTTTCGTACGTAGGGGCGAGATCCACTCAGTTGAGGGATCAAGTGACCCGAGCGGTCAGGGATGTCAACCGCTTCTTGGAGGAACGAGGGCGCACCAAGCAAGTTGGTTTGTCGATTTGCGACCGGCCAGAAGACAAAGCCTTCGTCGTCCAGTCGTCACGGGCAGCTGCGTTTGTGGACGACAAGTACATCTGTTGGTGGGTTACCGGTCGTTCAGAGCCAAGAGTCATCTTTGGAGAGAAGTAGGAGCTCTTCATCCTCTGGGTCTAGGGTAAAGAAGAATAGGCAAAGCCAAAAAGCTAGACCAAAAGGGTCGCCAGCGCAAAGCGCGGGACTCCCAAAGGGACGAACTTCCTGGAGAGAAATGATGACTAGAACGGGTCAACAACCACGTATGGGTGATCAAGGGATGATTTCTGTTGACGAGCCTGGGGCCACTGTTGCAGAGTGTGATGACCAACGTTCCGGCCTTAACGCGTTTGATGGCCGGAGCCCTAGCGACAGAGGTCAGGGGGTGTTTCAGCAGTTCGTGTATGAGGATCAGCGGTAAGTTCATTTGACAGCGCCAGGACCGGTTCCAGCTATTGTGGCTGGGGCTGCGCGGGAAGTGATAACAGTAAGAGAGCAAGCTGCTCAGGCGGTCGTCGAAGCCGGAAGTCAAAGAGCAAGCCGCTCATGCTGTTGTAGAAGCCAGATCTCAGGCAATGGAATTTGGCATTGCATCGCAAACCCAGCTAACCTCACTACAGGGGGAACTCTTGAGTAGGGAAGCTGCCTTAAAGACTGCCAATGAAAGGTCCCGCATTCTTGAACAACAGTTGCAAGAAAGGGTACTTGAAATAGAAACTTTGAGAAACAGCCTCACGAGTGCAATTGGCGAGCAAAACGGCACGGGAACTTTGCGATCCATTATTGACTCGCGAATCCGTTCAATCGAGGATGGACTAAACAGCTTGAGAAGTACATCCACCACCAACTTTGTGCCAAGATTGGACCAGACAGAAAGACAGAACTCACTGTTGATTGCAAGGGTGGATCAGATGGCGACCAACATGTTGGAAGATAGGAATAGGCTCCAGGACCTTCATGCTGAGTTTTCTGCGTTTAGGCACACTTGGGCAACTCCTAGGGAACCTTCCCTTCATGTTGAATCCCCGAAAAGGGATGTGAAGAATTTTGACTTGTGTGAAGAGGACTCGGACTGTGACTTGCGTGGATCATTTTCTGGACACGGTTTGGACATGAGTGGTGACACTGAAGAAAAGTCGATTCGACTGAAAGATCTTCACCATTTTAAGGTTCCATCTCTCCCCACCGATGCTGGAGCATTCCGCCAGTGGAAGAATTCGCTAAGGACCCTGATAATGAGCTATGACAGGTCGTCAGAAGGACTCCTCATGAAATGGGTCGCTGAGGCACTGAAAGCTAGGTCACAGGCAGAAAGGACCAGTTGAGGCATTCCTCTGGATCATTTCCACGGTTTGATAGAGTCTTAGCTGCAGCCCTTTGCAAACCCGAACATCTGCGATCGATCTTTGGTGTTCGTTTCAATTCCTACTTGGAGTCTTGCGAACTTTCGGGAGACGATGTCAGAGGTAGAGCCATGCTTAACATGATAGCGTGTGAATACGACACAGACCGAAATGCAGGCACCATTTTGACTGCCTTAGAGCTGTACAACCTCCCACCACCTCAAGAAAATGGTGCAGCGCTGAGGCAATGGAGGGATCGTGTATCCACAAGACCAACCAGAACCCAGGTTGCTAGCCAAATGGCTATATGACCGTTTAAAGCGACATCCCCTCATGCGCCGACATGTTGACAAAGTTCGGGATGCGCCTGCCGACTCTGAAGCCCGTACATTTGCTTGGTTGTGGGACAAGCTAGAAACTTGCCTCCAAGAAAGCCAGCAAGAAGCTAATGCTCTGTCCATCCAGGAAGCCCTTAGGCGAGGCCCAGGTAAGGTCAAGAAGGAGGATGCCAACGCAATGCTTGCAAAGCCGGGTAAAGGGGCAAAAGGGGATCAGGATGGAAAGGGTAAAGGTAAATTGGGCAAAGACGGTAAAGGTTCGCCAAAAGGAGGTGGGAAGCCCAAAGGTGGCGATCAACCCAAGGGCAAGCATCAGGATGACAAAAACAAGACCACATCTAAACCTTCGGAGTTGACCGCAGCCCAAAAGGCAGAGATGCCTTGCATCTACTTCTCTCAGGGCAAATGTTACCGTGAAAAGTGTCCTTTTAAGCATGCTTCCAGCAACCTAGAGCGGCCCCTGCCAAAGCCGACTCCAAACCCAAAATTACTCCTCCCAAACCAGGATTGGTTGCGCTTTTGGCCGTGTCGGTCACAGCCGCTGCTGCCACTAGTGTGCCTCCTCCTTCCACCTCTCAGTTGCCGGGGAATGGTTGGGGAGTGGCACAGCTTTGGAACGCCAAGGCGTTGATGCCTCTCAGCTGGAGGAATGGATTGGGACCTCTAGCTATCCGCTCCGTTTCTCAAAGGGGGGGGGTCTCAACCTGCCACCTCCACTGTTGGTGTTTGGTCTTCCGAGTTCCACCGGGTGCGCAACCTGTATTTGTTGGATGAGTGCCCCTTGGTAATGTCTATCGGCCATCTTGTTTCCAACTTTGGGTTTAGTTTTCATTGGACGCCCTCCGACCTTCCCTGGTTGGCGAGTCCTGATGGCGACTATCTCCAAGCCCATCGTGTGGACCACAACGTTCCTATTTTCCGCCTCCATTGTGGCCTCCACTATGGTTTACCTTCGCTTCCCACGCCGGGGGGGGGATTCGGACCTTCCCCAGCTTGAGTCTCTTGAATCTCCAGAGCCCAGTGTTGTGCTTGCGCCGCGCGCGGACAATGCTGAAGGGGACGAGGGGGGCAAAGCTTCTAGTGTTGCGCCTGCGCCGTGCGCGGACAATGCTGAGGGGGATGAGTGGGACGAAAGGGGGGAAAGATGGATTGACGATTTGCCACCCAACCATTTGATGACACACTTGCCAAAAAGCCATCAGTGTGACGCATGTCTACAAGCTAAACTCTACGAAGCTCCTAGGAGACGTCGTGGAAATCAAAGAGAAGGGTTACGGGAGGCTCGCGATAAGGAAGAGCCAGAAAAGCATTTGGAGCGGATCGCAGTTGATTTTGTGATTGCGTCAGACCTTGTTGGCCAGACAGGGGACAAAGTGGCCCTGGTTATGGTTGACAGGTTTTCCGGGTTGATCGGTGTCCACCCCTGTGAAACCAGAAGTGCAGAAGAAACAGAAAACGGTTTGCGGCATTTCTGCGGTGTAAAGCGCCTGGTATTGTTGAAGTCGCTTCGGATAGGGAGCTTGGGATTCTAAAGGCAGTCCAGGATCTCGGTTTCGTAGCTGACCCAGCGCCTCCAAACATGAAGGTGAAGAACTCAATTGCAGAATCAGCAATCAGAACACTGAAGGGTTCTGTGTCTGCGCTGCTCCTCCACGCAGGCGTGAAGTTCGACCTCTGGCCTTTGGCGGTCAGATACTTTGAATTCAGCTACAACATAAACACCATGTCGCGTACCATCTTAGATCCACCGGTCACTTGTTTTGAAGCTGCCCATGGATACCCCTACGAAGGTTACATGGTACCTTTTGGGGCTTTGGTTTGGTTCAGGGAGACGGGGGGAAGAAGTTTTGAACCAAAGGGTTCGCCTGCTGTCTACCTAGGGGCTGAACTGATCCATGGAATGAAATTTAAGGGAAACCACAAAGTTTGGCCCTTGACTGTTGTTTGAAGGGTGTCTTAAGGGAATATGTCGTAAGGACGCTGGCCATCCCAAACAGGAAATGGCAACTCTGATTTTGTCCCTCCACCTGAGTTGGAAACCGAGCAGGAAGAAGGGGGGAAGGGTTTGGGAAACGATCTGACCGGGCCGGATGTGTCAAATATCGGTCTATCTGCGGAGAAATCCTCGGGCCCAAAGACAAGAAACAGAGCGATCACCATGTTGAGGATCGGTATCCATGGCCGTACCCCGAAATGCTTTGGTTGCAAGGAGGGGACCTACGATCACACGCAGGAGTGTAGGGACCGCTTCAACATGTTGCTTGACACTTGTGAACCTTTGAGCAAGGACAAAAGCCTTTCATCACGTGCACATGATCGAGGGGTGTCCGGCGAGAAGGCCGCTGAAGTTCCTATAAACCCTTTGCCTGCGCGAAGCGCGGAAAGGGAGAGGGAAGAAGAAGGAGATGAAGGGAGCGAGGGCTATGCGCCGACTTCGCCTCGATCTTCTGTCGTTTCGAGGTTTCTTGATGAAGTTTTCCCGGAGCTGGACCTGGAGGGTTCGGAAAATATTCCAAAGTCTGGAAGTCCTAGAGCTTTGATAGCGTCAGGAAACAAGCTTTCAGAACTTGTCGAAACGGTTGAAAAGGGACCTTCTGTTGTTGCATCCATGTTCTTTGAAGCCATTGAACTGGGGGGGGCAGAAGAAGTGTCTTTGTCAGCCCGACTTGCAAACGCTATGAGTGCCTTGCCTCAGCCAAAAGGCAAGAGGACGTGAGATCCCGTACATTGGGTTTTCCAGGGACGTTTGTGACCTCGCAAATCCTCACCATATGCATCATATATTGCTTTGGGCTCACGAGAGAAAGGAGTTGGGAGAAGCCATTCACTTGTGGGGGTCACTTCCATGTGCTCCTTGGCCTTCATGGCAAAACATGAATGTGCATGGCCTAGACGTGACGCGTCGGTCGGATCTCGAAAGGAAACGCCAGGAGTGCGGAGTAATTGTACGTAACTTTTCAGACTTGACGGATGTTGCAATAGATTCTGGGGGTTCCTCTTCTTTCGAATGGCCTAGGTACTGCTCAGGCTGGGTTGAAGTGCAAGAACTGACAGACATGATCGTCAAACACTCCATGTTCTCAGCGTTCCCATGCGGGTGCGCTTTTGACTTGGTGGTTGAAGGTAGACGACCTCTGAAGCCGTGGAGAATAGTAACTACAAACGAAAGGGTTGCTGTTGAAATGAACCATAGGCGTTGCCGCCACCAAAAGGGGCACGAGCGCGACCCGCTTGAAGGTGGGAGACTTGCTTATTTGAGTGGGTTCTACAATCGCGCAATGGCCAGTTCGATCTTGTGTTCCCTGTTCCCTAATAAGTTCATGCAGGGGGTCCCCTGCATGCCCGTGATTCCTTATGAAAGTGACGAACCAATATGCCACGACAGGTTGGAAAGAATAGCTGGGCAACTGATTGATGGTAGGTGCTTCCAATGCGCGCAAGCTTTAGTCCACAGACTGTTGTCTAGAAACGAAATTGAGAATGACCCGAAAGCCATCGAAGCCATTCAGAACGAAATAAACGAACTTCGGGGCATGCACGCGTGGGATGACAGCAGTGTGTGTGAACTAGAGGGTTTGAAGCAGTGGGCCAGGCATGAAGGACAGGAAATACACATCGCCGAGATCATGGGGATCGGGTCAATAAAGCATGACGAACTGGGACCTTCGCTGAGTCAACATAAAGGCAGGTTGGTATTTAGCGGGGATAATACGCGGAACCAGGACGGACTTCCGGCTCAATTTAGGGAGCTCCATTCTCAGCCCGCCAGTATACAAACTGTGTCAATGGTTCTGTTTTACGGCTTGTTGACAGACATGGTTGTATTTATAGCGGACGCAAAGAAAGCTTACCTTCAAGCGCCGCTTCGTACCAAAACGCCCACATGGGTCATTTTGCCACGGTTGTATTGGTTACCTGGCTGGGAAAAACGGTTCAGGAGACCGGCAGTAAGGCGTCGAAAGGCATTATACGGACACCCTGAAGCGGGGGACGACTGGTTCCATCATCTCTCACAAATAATGACCAAAGAGCTGGGGTTTCGGACAGTCGAATCGTTTCCGTCGTTGTGGTGGAATCCGGTGACGCGCGTGTTGACTGCAGCATATGTAGACGATGTCATATGCGCGGGACCTCGTACAGCTGTTTGGTCTAAACTAAGGTCTCGAGTTGAAGTCGACGGGGTGACTGTACCGGGTAGGTACCTAGGGCGAAACCATGTGATCTCAGAAATCACTGAAGGGAAGGGTTTGTTTTTGTCTGTGGAAAAGTATTGCGAATCAGCTGTGGAGTTGTACCATCAAGCTCTTGGGAGCAACCGCTGAAAAACGTTTCCACCCCTTACCTTACCGATTCTGAACTCAACGTCAATGATTGGGAAGCTTCTGGTACACTCGGGGAGAAGTCAGCATCTATCCTCATGAAAATGCTTTGGCTAGCGCGCCTCAGCAGGCCTGACTTGTCTCATGCAGTAACTAGACTAGCCTCAGGGATCACACGCTGGAGCGTGAACCATGACAAACTGTTATACCGGCTCGCTTGTTACATGAACACAACAAGCCAATATGGTGTCCACTGTTCTGTCAAAGGGGATTCAAGCAACATGTCCTTGCATTTGTATGTGGACGCAGACTTAGCCATGTACCATGAAAACTTGATGATTGCGTGTCCCAAAGGGTCTTACTTCCCCATAGCTTGGTCGTCCCGAAGACAACAGTGTGTGTCTAAAAGCACTACAGAAAGCGAGCTCGTCGCTATGAACGAAGGGTTGTACCAAGACACACTGCCCGTACAAACAGTGCTCGAAATGGTTGTTGGGCACCACATACCCTTGGTGCTCCATGAAGACAATCAAGCATGCATACACATACTCAACTCAGGGTTCAGCCCCAAGCTAAAATCAATGAACAGAACGCACAAGCTCTCAATAGCAGCGTTACACGAGACGATCACGGAGCTTGGTTTGGACCTTCAATACACGGAATCTGCCAATCAGTTGGCAGACTTGTTCACTAAGGTCCTAGGACGCGCGAAATTCTTGGATTGCTTGACCAAGCTAAGGATCGGCCCAATTCATGCAAGTTTTGCGTAGTCCTCCTCATTAAGGTCTGACAAAACCACTGGGTTAACCTGCGCTTGCGCGGTTTCCCGCATGTCTAAGGAAATCTTTATGCTCTGCTCTCGCTTTGTCTGGCTTTGGGCTTCCTCCTGTGACCTTTGCTGGCTTCGCGAATGACAATGTGACCTTTGAATCCCACCTTACCTTTTGCCTGCGCGTGCGCGGAAAAGTAAGGGAGGGCATGAAAATCCGACCGTGAACTGTGAGGAATGTCTATGGACTACGTGACACAAACAGGTGTATAGAGAATTCGCCAGTTTGCGAAGTTCCTTTGATAACTTTCGCGTGTGATGCATTTCTTTCCCGGTCCATTTGGTCCTGAGATGATCCTTGAAGATGTGCGGTGCGGATTCCCTGCGGGGGGGGGGGGTCCATTCCGTACTCGTGTGTGTAAAGTGCCGACGTCTGCGCTTGCGCGGGGGGTTTGCGGGGCCTAAAGGCCCGGGGGGGGGGGAATTGAATTGAAATGCATACTGGAACCAAAAACACTTTGGCTCAAGTACTCGTGAAGAAACAAGGTTGCGCTCCTTGTTTGCTAGCAACAAATGACTACAGTAATTGAAAGGGAGTGCTGCAGATATAGAGACCCTGAACAAAGTCCGTGGGAGAACACTCCCTTCGCAGGTGGCACAGTTTTGGCTTGTCGGTCAGAACTTGAGAAGCGAGGTGCGAAGAAGGCCTTGGACATCCGACAAGATTTTTATTTGGCACTAACAAGGGCAAGGACGCTACTAGGAGCAAGGACGCTACTAGGGGCTCCTGGCCTTACTACTAGGAGCAAGAATGCTACTAGTAGTTCCTGGCATTACTGCTAGGAACAAGAGGCTACTAGTAGCGATGCCCTTGTTACAAATATCTTCTTGTTACTAGCAGTAATGCCAGGAGCTACTAGTAGCTTCTTGCTCGTAGCAGCGATGCCCTTTGTTACTAGTAGCTTCTTGCTACTAGGTCCAAGTCCTGGGTTGGTACTCGTAGGGTTGAAATCTGAACAGACCTTGTGATCATCTGGACTTGCAATTGCACGCCGTTACAACAGATTGGCATGTAGGTCTCTGTCTTTGTGACGCACGGCGTCTTTCCACAAGGGTCAGGAGACTCAGCGACTAAGAGCAGTGGTGGTATGATTGGTACCAAGACTCAATATAAAGCAATCTACAGCAAAATATCTGTCGCTGAGAACAGCGTGGTTGGATTATGTTGGATTGTGGCTTGGCACCAGAGTTGTCGTGAAACTGGTCACTAGTTTGTTTGCTGGCCTGTGAGGTCTTGGCAGAAATTTGAGGGAGGTGGTTTCGACCGCATTTTCATCACGGACAGCATCGTTGCTCAAGCTATTCGGATGTAACATGATGCGCCGATGCACCTTGACACTGCCAAGTGAGATTCACCCGTATGGACAGCAATTTCACTTTGGTTTATGTCCCTGTCGCTTCAAACTTGCCAGTGTAGACTTGAATCGTGTCTGCTTCTTGCGTTTGGTCGTTTCTAACGCCAGGACAGCATTCCTGAGACCTGCAGCATTTTCGAAGAGCGAAAGGCAGGCCTGCAGAGTTCACAGGGGCCAGGCCTTGTCGACCCAATAACTTAACATAGAATTCAATTCCTAACATAGCGATGGCCTCCAACCTAGAAGCGATGGCCTCCAACCCCATATCGCGGCCAGGTATCTCAAGGTGAAAAGTCTCACTTCGAGGTCATCAATTTGGCTCCCGCTCTTCATACTTATTTGCAAGGACGGCTGTGGACAAGGAATTGAATCTTAGGTGAGTTACCTTAGAGAGGTTTGTTGTTGTTCTTTCTCGAAGCTGGCCAGCACCGCATAATGGCAGGACAGGTCAACTATGATGCCCGAGAAGCTTGGCGGAAGTGAACTGGAAAGACTCGCGCCTTTGGAGGTATGCTTTGCAATGAATCAGCTTGCTCAGCATGCTCACATGGATATCCTTTTGAACCTTGGAATGCTCCCAAGAAGGGCAACTATTAAAGCAGAAGGGCTTCAAAGTGGAAAAAACCATGGACAACGGACAACCACACTTGCAGCTTTGTTCCCATAAGCTTTTGAGACTTGAGCAGCAGTGCTGTGACAATCTACATTGAAGCCAGATTCTTGTCCCACAATGCTGGAGGGCCTGTTTCGCTTCAGCATGTTTTTGCCCGTCAATGGCTCCATTCGGGTTGCATTGACGATGAATGTCGAGAGAGTCAGAAGGAAGGTTGCATGAATCATGAGATCCCATAAAGGGGCTTGCCTCTCAGTTCATAACGAGCACAAAACAAATACGCAATTGAGCAGTTCTTCGGCATCAAATCTACAAGTGATGCATATTTAGCTTCAGAAACTGACATTCTCCCGGCCAGCTTTGCTTTAATTCGAGTGTTCAGGCAGCAAGGGAGCTCTTGTGGGAAACAACGTGTAATAGAATCATGAGTCATGCTCAGTTGTTGGGAGACACATTTCACCCTTTCACACCACTTTCTGAACCTCAATGTGCATTTCCCCAGGGCTCATTGAGCAAAGGCTTATATTGCCGCTGATGGTGGAGCCAGTAGCAATTGCAGAGTCTTTGTCTCCCAGATGCGTTCATCAGCTCGATCAACTACTTTACGCAAAGCCAAGCTTTAAAGGTCTGCACAGCTGATGGACTCAGGGCCAAGATGCTGTGATTTCGTTTCAGATCCCTCCCCTCACTAGGTGTTGCAGCTGACACTCTCTGCAGTTGATCTATATACCTCTTCGCTCAAGTGAATCTCTCATATCTATTTGCACAGATTGGCTGTTCAGACAAGTCAACCCCTTTTTGTGCTACCGCAGGCCAGAGGTTGTAGAGCCAGCACAGCCCCGAAAGATGCTCTCTCTCTCTCTCTCTCGCTCTCTTGTGTATATCTGAGCAACCACTCTTTAAATTTAGGCTTTACTAAAGTAGAGATACTCTTGCTTGATGACACTAAAGTAGTCTGAACGAGATAGTGTGATTTGCTACTAAAGTAGTCTGAATGAGATACACATGACCTCCTACTTATACAAATAGTCTAAACGAGATAGGGTCCCACCCCATAGATCGTGTATTTGAGCTTTGTACCAAATAAATCGATGCCGCTGCACAATAAGATTGATTTTCTTTAAAAAACAAGTTTCTGATGCAAACTGAAGGTGAAGGGACCTAGGACCAAGAGTGCGTGTGTACACATCTTGACATTCTCTAACCACACTTTTGTTCTTTAGACGCGAGCAGCTGCATGAATCCTTCACTTCATTCTTGAGCGAAACGTATACACTGGCTCAAAATTTGTTAATCAGCGCAAGCGCAACAGTGCTACTTCAGAACATAGAATACTATCATCACTGTTCAGCAGTTTGGCTGAGAGATTCTGGGTTGTGACCACTCAGAAGTTCACAGCAGCATTAACCTTGTTATCAATCTGGACAACCATGCCTTAGCACACCTTAGCTGTGAAACCTTTGCCGCTGGCTTTTGTGTCCGGTTGTCTACGTGCATGTGGCGGTGCTGGAACTTCCCATGGCGGTGCTAGATGGGTTTGGGTCAGAGCGTTGAGGACTTGCACTTCGGCCTTTTGAGTCCTTTCGACGCTTTGCGGGACGTCACATGAAATCAGGTCATATATTACCCTTGCACCCATTCACTTGTCCTGTTGAGGATGAAAGGCGTTTCTTCTTGGGAAAGAATAGCAGTTGCGATCATGGGACTAGCTTTCACTTTTCGTGAAGATGGATTGAGGCAATTGGTGAAGCGGCACCGATTCAGATGGTACAAACTCAATAGCATTATAAAAAACTTTCATTGGAAAGAGCCTGTTTTCTAAATTTGGAAAAATTCAAAAGTAAAAGAAAGGCAAAAACAAAGTCAATCCCAAAAGTCAAAGTCAAAAACAAATCAAATCAGAAAATTGCAGAAAGTCAAAAAAAAGTCAATTTGCCCAGATCCGACCTTTTTTGACTCTTTTTTTGACTTTTTTATAAAAACGTTTTTCTTTTTTTTCGACTTTTTTTGACTTTTTTTTTGACTTTTTCGAGCTGTGGTCTATGGTTGACTTTTTTTTGACGTTTTTTGATTTTTTAAAACTTTTCTTGACTCCAGTAATCCGCCAAGGCAAGGAGCCACAGTTTTGACTGTTTTTTGACCTTTTTTTTTGACTGTTTTTCGATTTTTTTTTTACTTTTTGTTTTTTTAAACCTTTTTCGAGCTGTGGTCTATGGTTGACTTTTTTTTGATTTTTTTTTTTGACTTTTCAAATTGACATTTTTTTTGACTTTGACTTTTCGAGTTGACTTTTCTTTTGACTTTTTTGATTTTTTTTAATATAACAATAGCAATTTGGTTAGATATATCGTTGCAAACTTTAGGAACAAGAAGCTACTAGGGGCTCCTGGCATCGCTACTAGGAGCAAGGACGCTACTAGGGGCTCCTGGCATAGCTACTAGTAACAACAAGCTAATAAAGCTCATTGCCATTTGCCCTTTCGGTTCTCAGCTCATCACCAGGTACTTCCCACAAAAGGTGAAATTGGGGCAAGGGGGCTTCGGCACAGTATGGCGCGCGATCGACCGAAAGACCAATCGCTTTGTGGCGGTGAAGCAGATCGACAAGTTGAAGGCATACTGGCAGGGGGCCAAAAGGTCTGAGCTTCTTATGGAGATTGACATCCTGCGGGCCTGCAACCATCTGAGCCTAAGAGTTTAGTCCATTTATGATGAGTCCCAGCTTTTCGTCTCTTGTGAGTTTTTCTGGTATGGAACTCAAGTAAGTGCATTGTTAAGCGGCCTGCATGATTCAGCATGCAAGTATACTATATATACACACTAGCAGTGCTCGATTTACTTGTTTTATCCTACTGCCCAAGAACCGTAGTAGCATTTTATGGTATTTGAGAACGTCATCATCACCATCAACATCATTTTCTGTCATCGATTTCACAACATTGTCATCGTTCTCACAACATTGTCATCGAGCGAGAGTGTGATTGGATTGGGTGGGGTGGTGTTGGGGGAAGGGGCAATCATTGGTTTCACAACATTGTAATCGTTTTCACAACATTGTCATCGAATGAGAGTGTGATTAAGTTGCGGTGGGGTGGGGTCGCGGGGTGTCATCATTGTTTTCACATTCACAGCATTAGTTTGTCATCAATTTCATAGCATCGTGATCGGTTTCATTGTCATGGGCTTCACTGCAGCATCGTCCAATGGAGGTACATCAATAGGAATGTAGACTATTGTAGACTTGGCAGCCACGACGGCATGTCGCATTCAAGACTTGAACCGTGCCTCATGAAGAATGTAAAAAACTGTTTGTTTTTGGCGACTGCCCAAAAAAGCGTCGCTTTTTCGAGGTGTGACGTTGTGCGAAACGGGCCTCTCAGTGCAAACACCAAAATTCAACAACAAGCCTTGGAATTAAAGCTTCATTTGCTGGCCTTCCATTTCAAACGCTGCAAAAATCAGCGTTTTTCAAGACCCCTTGACGTGTCCTCTACAAAATCGATGAGGGTACCATCACAAAACAACGACTCTTTTAGCCAGAATGATATGGCATGTCAGAGACTCTGATCTTTTTGAGAGAAGAGGAAATTACGAGCCTCGATTCTATAGAGGCTGTATGAGCTGACCATCATATTTTTCCAATCAAAGGAATACTGATTCTATAGTGAAGCGAACATGGGATTTGAAATGTCAAGGTGCTTTTTTCGATCATCTTGTAGCCTTCAGTCAAGAATAGGTTTGGAAAGGTACTGAAACCAAAGACTTCAGATTTTGCAGCCCAACGCCTGCTACTTTATAGAGGCCCTATTCACCGACAATTGAACAGTATATGTTAAAGAGTACCCTGTGCCCTGCAATTCATAGAGTTTGTACTTGAAATTCCTACGAACCGTGACTTGGTTACCAGATCTTAGAAGCAATTCTATAGAGCTCAACATGATGTTCTTTGCCACAGATTCTATAGAGGTCAAAATGCAGCCTGTCATTTTGGATGTCATATGCAGCATTTTGTCACTATAACATCGATATGCCCAAGCCACCCCCTAGATTCCAAGGGGGAGGTTTTAAACGACATTCGTGCGTTGGAGAAACGGAAAACACACAAAAACACGACTTCAGTTTCTGCTGGTGGGTTGTTTTTCTTGTCACCTTATTGGCGTTTGATTTGGATCAAGCGTTTATTTCAATCCTTGTGCACATTGGAAAGCTGTATGATCAACTCAGGAATGTCACCAAGCTTTACAACTGCTTTGAGGATAGTGCCACCATTTCAATAGTACACCGCTCAGTTTGATGTGTTCACGGACTTCATGCAAAGGACAGGTTTGACTACGTGATCAGTTTTTCCCAATATGCAATGGTGCCACGTCATGATACAAAACCTAGCACCTCACAGTTGAAAACAGAAGGGCAGGTCCCCAAGGTTTCAGAAACAACACCTAAGAAAAGATAAGAGTAACAAGAAAGGATCACGTGCATGTTCGTTTACCCCCTTCACAGGCAGAACCCTGTTCAATGTTATCCCATTTTGTTCGTTTGCCCTTTGAGGGTGCATCAGAACAATGGCTCCCAACTCCAGAAAAGCAATTGGGTCCAATCGCACCAACAAAAGCAGCAACCTTTGGTTTACTAGCGAGCACCTGCCCGACCTGCCCATTTTGAAGTCAGCATGGTACCAATTTTGCATTGAGAGTTGCTGAAAAGGGAGCTTGAGTTTACAACTGCCTCTAGGATGAATGTGCAGTCTGGCAGTTGTGATTCTAAGACAGTTGAAAGAAATTGGAGACGTTGCACATTGCCAAGACTCTGCAAAACGACGATACAATAAGAGTAACTAACAAGAATATAATCCTTTTTTGGGACCTACGATAGTGTACAGGTCATTGGACAGCTTTGAATCTTGTGTTCTTTGACTCAGGGAAACTGGCCAGACATGTCAATTAGTGAAACTGACTGCTGCTTCGTCATCTTCACTTAGGCAATGGAGTACTGCGATGGAGGCGACCTAGATGACAAGCTCAAGGAAAGAGGCCAGACCAGCTGTGACCGTTAAATTGACTTGTAAAGCAAAGTGAATGGAAGCCAGCTTCCTCCTTCCTTGTTTTTGCGCTAACCGGGGCTCTGCGCGAAACCCGGACTGTGTGCGGGCCACCAGAATAGCATTAGCTTCAGTGGCAACAGCAGTGTTTCTGGGGCTGGGTGGATGTGTTGGGGTGGGCTGGGGATGCACTTTGCAGAAGCTTCAATGTAAACTGTAAACTGTTTGCTGCAGCCATCCTTTCACATGCATCACACTACCGAGTTCTGTTTTCTGTGTGTTTTGTTCTCTGGTTGCGTTTGAGCTGGTATTGTTCCACATATAGAATAAGTCTTTTGCAATCGATCCGACTGGGTTTTGGATTATGCTTTGGATTTCTTTGCTGACCCTCCATCCGACTTCGTTTCAACTATCATGGCCTCCAACCTACTTGCGATGGCCTCCACCTCAGAGCGTCCTTGAAGGCATTGTGGCCAAACTATTTCAGTGTTCGTCCGCCTTCTATCTAGTGACTCTAGTGTCTTGTTGTGCCGAAAAATACATCCTGTTTGCTTCGTTTGCTTCCAGTTGTGTGGACTCTTTGCGTTCTGAATAGAGTTCCGTTCACAGAGGTCAACCAAAGCAAACTCATGTTTGCTAAAGACCTCAAGGGTAGAAGTTTGCCAGCCAGGCAACGATTGTGCGGCTTCAGAAAACTTTTGCTCAAAATGCTGTGTGCCCGCCAGACCCAAGCTGATGTCAAATCGGAGAGGGTTGGACGTTTGCTCAGCTGAAGAGATGCAGGTCGCTCTCGTCGGCCCCCCTGCTCAAAGTGAATGTCTTCTCCCCAGTGACCTTGGCAACCCACGTGCATCTTTTTTCAGGTCCTGAACATACAAATCCTAAGTTAGAGGTCCCAGCTGGTTCCCTATTTGCACCCCAACCCCTTGTTCCGATTACTTTGCACGGGGTGTCTTCAAATAAGACGTGCATATCGGGCGGGCGGTTGGCGTCAATGCCTTGTTTTTTGACGTTTTGTTCGAAAGGTGCGCGTCAGTATGAAGTCAAAGTTTTCTCTTCAGGTTGTTCCTCAAAACCGCTTGCAGCTTGCTGTGCTTCCAAATGTGTTGCGTTCATCCCTCGAAGGCCATGGTTTCATGGGCCATCGCGCTTTGCATACCTGCTATTTAGTTATAGACAGTAAACTACATTTTCACTTTCGCACATCAGGATGGAAGGTGCCGGAGGAGCAAGCGGCACGGTGGATGCACCAAATCTGCTCGGCAATCGGTCACCTACATGCGCGGAATATCTGTAGCTTGACTTAAAGAAGCCGGGCCTGTTGTTTCAGATATCGTTTGCCAGCCTTGCCTGGGTAGATGATGGATGTGAAGACGTGGCAGTCCCGGACACCAGCACAAGTGCCCAGCAAGCCAGGGTGTGCACCACGCCAATGTTTGAATCTCCACATTTGGACCCAGAGTGAGAAGTGGTGTGGACTTGTAAAAATCAATCCATTGATCGACCCTCCAGTCTCTTCTGAGTTCAAACTTTATGGATCTGTATGTTGAATGTTTGGCCCAAAGACAACTCTAGTTATGTATTTTGTCCGTTCCTGCACCTCAAATTTCCAGGATTGAGCCTTTTGAGGTACTGTCACTGACTTAACCCGCGTGAAAGGAACCAATTCAATGAGTGCAAGCCGATGTTTTTGCAAGGTTGTAGCCTTAGCAGTGGTGCACATTTGTACATGCAGGGAGACTTGCCAAACAGATCTTGACTTGAGGCCACCGCGACATCAAACCTGGAAACTTCATGCTCGCCATGGATGTGCTGAAGCTGAGCTGCAAAAAGCATTTGGTAATTTGGTGGCTGTGCGCATTCCGACAACTGGCTCCACCAGTGGCTCGCATAAGGTTCACGCCACGCACTGGCACCCAAAGCCCGAAGAAACGCATTTGTTGGGGGTTTCTGCGCGATGGAGGCGCCAACTGTGCAAAGCAAAGGCAAGCTTTCATTCCTTTTTTGCTCGCATGCCCGTTTTTCATCCATTGTAATACTTCTTTCGCTAGACCATGCTTGCCGAAAGGGGATGATCCCATGGAACGTTTCGACAGATGCTGTAGGAGGTGTTGATGTCGATGAACACTCGCAACGAACCGGGCTGCAAACCTTTCTTGTCCGTGCTGTTCAAAACACGACCCACTTTTTAAATTCGAACAACTACTGACCAGGATCATCATAAGGTCAAACTGTTGTAACTGAAGGTTCCTCAATCGTGACCCGACCCTGCTCTCAAAACTTTGTCAAGCTGAGCTGAACAACTGTTGAACGACTCAGGAAATTGTCGGACTTTGGTTTTGCCACTTTCCTTAAGAAAGAAGAGACTCTTGGAGGCAAGAAGGACAGCATTCCTTTTATTGCTGCAAAACGTTACACTGTTTGACTGGCTTAGGACAAGCATGGAAGACGTCGGCACACCTGCCTTCATGGCTCCAGAGCAGCACCTTCTCAAGAAGGGCAGCCGAAGCTTCGATGCAACTGCAGAAGTAGATGGAGCAAACCCCTTGAAATCTTCCCGCTGACACCGCATCCGGGTTGCTTTCCCTTTCTGTTTCACACATTTCATTAAAGCTCGACTTGACTTCCACAATCGAGTGGCCAGGTTGTGAGATTCAACGAAAGGGTTGTGTCGGGTGTGGTTGTATTTTACTGGTGTGTGTGTGTGCGACGTGGTTGTATAGCCATTGTCCGGAAAGGATGTTTTGCCGATACTCAATTTAGTTTCACATGTGGGTGTTTTTGACTATATAGTAGTATATACCGACATTCAAGAATGGCCGAAGGTCCATGAAGTGTAGTTAGAAGGGAACAAACACATTAAAGCACCGCAAAGAAAAAAATAAGACATTAGAGTGGGCTGATCTGGGTCGTATCGATTGAAAGGCACAGTAATAGGATGCACGAGATGTCATATTATGCTCAACACCACAGCAACAAACATGAGAGCTTTAGAGGTAGCGTGTGCATGCATTCTTGCTGCATCATGGATTCCACAGAGTTGCATTCTTTCCTGCGTTTGTGATTCCATACCAAAGAACAGGGACCCCCTTTCGTTGCCCATGGAATCGGACAACCTGAGTGCAGTGTCAATCTCGTAGCGGATGATGGAGCAATGTTTCTGACCAGCAAATCTCAGGTTTGCGTGACATGCACTCCCAACACCACAAGATATATATATATATATAGTTGAGTTGATGCACAAAAGCGCTGCAGATGAGAATGATGGGGGGGAAGTCGCTTCATTGGACCAGACCAAAGCCAAGTGTGCTGTTTTGAGGCAGTTTCAGCACCGACTCAGGTTCTGGATATGGTCATCCTGTGGACGTTTGGGCAGCAGGATGCACTCTCCATATGTTCCTTGTCTGCCGTTTATTTTTGCTGCCAGGCTGAAGCCTCTAGATTGTGCGGGAAACGAACATGTGCCGCGGCCACCTGTTTCAAGCGGACGGATGTTGGTGATTGGTGATACGACCACGTTGCAGTGAGACCACTCGTGTCTCAGCGCGCATCATCCTGCGTCCCCGCAGAATTTCTGGTTTTCAAGGAACTGGCATGTAGCCGCGCTTTTGGGGGTAGTAACCGCGTAGCTCCAGCCATGCCAGACGTGACACCATCGCCGAAGCGGGTGTGCAGCACCGCAGCTCTTCAGGAGACGGATGGGCTCCGTAAGTCCGTGTCCTTCGCGGAGCGTCGCTTTGACCCTAAAAAGCTGCCAGTGGACATGCTTCGGGTGTACACCTCTCTCAAGGAGAGGTTTGATGAGGAATATGCCCTGCTCTTCGTCTTCAACATGCAAACCGCCATGGAGATGCACCGGGCTTGGAACATGACCCTCTTGACATCGAAGACCCTGAAGAAGTGCTCAGAAATGGTTGGGCTCAGAATGACCTGGGAGCTCGGCGTGATCAAGTTGAAGTTCTTCATGGAGGATGGCGATTTTGAGCTACAGCGTAAGGTGCCCTATGACTACGACTCTGAGTTCCAGGACATGGGAAGATATTTTTTTTTGCAAGAAAGGCACGTTCTTAACTTGCACTGCTTTTCTCCGTTTTATTATGCTTTCCTCGAATCATTCATGAATCATGTGATCTCTTTGTGGATGCAGGACATGTTCATGAGGATCGCCTCCGCTCTATACAATGGACATCTCACTGTACACGAAGCGCTCCTCTTCCAAGAAGAGGCCAAGCAAGGGAAGCACACGGCCAAGACTGGCTTGTTCATCCGTGACTACCCTGGCAGACTCATCGTCCTGCCGGCCATGTCCTCCACCTGTGCCGTGATCTTCTTTGGCGGCACACACAAGGAGGCGGGAGTGGCCGCCCTCTGCGGCCTCGTGACTGGCCTTTTGGAGTATGGCCTACTGAGGGTCGGGGGTGAAGCCACGTTGCTCATCGACCTGGCGGTTGGTCTCTTCACAGGCATCATCGGCAGCCTCTTCTGGGAACTTCACGAGCCCAAGTACTGCCTCGTGTCCATCTTCATGGGCACCTTGTACTGGTTCTTCTATGGCACCGCCTTCGTGGTGGGCCTGGTGGAGATCTTGGCTGGAGAGCTTGAGACGGGTGTCACCCGTTTCATGGCGGTCAGCATCAAGACCTTCGTTTTGTGTGTCATGGCATGCTTCGGGATGCTGCTCACGGTCACAAACCCAGCACAAGTTTGGAATGATCAAGCTCAGTACTGTGGCACCATCGACTTGGCTGTGGACTGGCCACAGTACTCGCGCATTCTGCTCTACGTGGGGTGCTCAGCTGCTGTTCTGGGTCAGTACCGCTTCCGCCTGGAGCAGTACTGGCGCGGGCTACTGGTGCAACTTGCTGGCTACGAGGTCCAGTTTCAAGTCAGCAGGTACTTCGTTGACAGCCGCCGGGACACTGGCATCAAGGACAACTTGGACGTAATGGCCTCCAACGTGTGTGGAGCGGCAGCCAGTGTCATCACAGCATGCCTCTTGTCAGCCATGATGGACAAGATCAACTCCATCTACTACGCGCAGCTCTTGCAACGCGGAGCCCACCGTGATGAGACGGACTCCAAGCTTGATGACATCCTGTACGGCTGCATCTCTGGTGTTGTGAAGTGCTTCAACTGCATCGGGATCGGCAGGAAACATGACCAACACATGCTTGAGCTTGAGAAGAAGCTGTACCAACAAAGCAAGGAGGTCAAGGACAAAGACCATCCCCGCAGCGAGATCAAGCTGGAGCCGGAAGAAGAGGACCTGCTTTTGGACACGATCGTCTATGCTGAATCCATGAACATCTGGGCTATGCTCATGCCGGCTGTCTACCAGCTTGTGCCTGGCTCAATGATCGCCAGGATGTGGTTCAACACCATCATCCCACCCATTGATGGGTCAGACGAGAACACCTTCGCTGGCCTCATGGTGACTTCCATTTCCCTTGCTCTGGGCCTCATCGTTGGGGAGGCCATCGTCGAAACATTCGTGGGCATCGTCAACTTGTGCTTTGGCTCGAAAAAGAAGGAGGAGCAGGAGCAGCAGGAAAAGAAAGATTTCGAGCCTTACGACCTTGGCATGGTTGGCAGTGCTCCTGACGACAATGTCTCTGAGGAAAGCCCGTGGGAACTCTAAACTCTACGCCCACAAATGCCACTACGAAGAAAGTAACCAGAACAAGTTCTGAGAGCGGTTCACTCCTTGTAGTAGTGCTTCAGTCAGCACAAGTGCACTGGAAGAGACTGACCAGTAAGTCGGCAAAGCCGCAGGGAGAGAACAGGGTGAGGGGGAGCGGTTTTGGGGGAGAGCGAGTGGTGAGTTTGTCCCCGTAACTTGGACCGTGACTTGTCCCGGTGACTTAGATATGCTGTAGACGGATACAGGAGATCTCTGGAGATCACCTGTGCAGCCAAGGCTCATCTCTGGAGGGCGACACCCCTTTGTGAAGGGGAAGAGCACTTTGGACATGCCCAACTTGCTGGAGGGAAATTTGGACTTTGGCCTTTCCATGCCATTCAGCAAAACTCAGCTTGCTTTATGTTTGTTTTTGCTGTTTCAACCTTTCAGGAAGTCAACTGAAGCCAACGATTCTGATTCTTCTCTCTTTCATCTCAGGCCCTTCTTTGTAGAGAGGGGCTTCCGCCTGCGCTCCCAGGTTCGGCGATTTGATGGGTTCGGAAACGCCCGCGCGGAGCTTGTGCCGTCGAATGGTGTGCCCAGACCTCAAGCTACTTGCATGAATGAAATCAAGACGTGATGCAGAGTAACTTAAGCTTCTGCTTTGCCTCTTTTGTGGTTCATGTAGCCTGAAGCTAGACCTGTCGGGTTGGATTGCGTTTTGCCCACAAACTTGCCATGACCTACTGGCTTCAGTGCCCCCAGGACCCGGTTGACGATCGAGGAGACCTTGACAGATCCTTGGCTTCAAGCCTCCGTGCTGGATGCAGGTCTTCAACCTTCACGGGTGTTGCAGGACATTTGCGAATGCTGGCAGCGATGAAACAAATGGTGAAGCCTAAGAAGCAATCGTTTTTTGGTGTGGGCAGATTCAGAATTGATTTAAGCAGGACTTGGGTGGTGATCCCGCTGAGCGCTACCAGCAATTAGAGCAGCAATTGCTCTTGGCCGAGAAGCAGCTAAAGGACGGCTCGAGATGTGCTCAGCTGTGGTGGTTTCATCCATACTACATACGTGCAAAGCTGCCAAGCTGCTACCGCAAGCCGCATGCGCGAGGCATTTCAAGATTGTTTAGTGGTGATGCTGATGCTGTTTCCACGCAACACACTCTGGTCTATTGAGTGTGTCTTTCTGGGTGGGGGTATGGGCAAGCTTATGGCTTGCTGAGTAGGGCAGAGTTGAGCGTATTTCAGTGCATTTCAGAGGAAGCAGAAGAGCGGGAGCTGTCCTTGAAAAGCAAGTTGCAGAAGCAGGAAGACTCTGCCTGGATCTCATTTGCCGAATGAGTAATGTGGAGAGATGCCGAATGAGTGAAAGCAGACTAGTAACTAGTAGCGTCCGATCGCTCCTAGTAGCGATGCCAGGAGCCCCTAGTAGCGAACCTTGTTCCTAGTAGTAAGGCCAGGAGCCCCTAGTAGCGTCCTTGCTCCACCCTAGTAGCTTCTTGTTACCCTAAGTCGAGTCACTAGTCACTGCTCTTTCTCCTCTTAATGTGGCCGAGGTCGTCCTTATTTCCATCCCAATCACTTTGCCCGAGTGCATGAACCGATGCACCTCTTGTACATCTTTTGGTCGCGGCTCCGAACGTTTGGATAGGGAGCGCGTCATGAAATACCAAAAATAGCTCCACTGCAATGTCCCGCATCTTCCTCGTCAGCTGAGCTTTTGCACTACGAGCACTTCCGACGTATTGAACATGATTTAAGGTACACGTTCGTTATTGAAGGTGCCGAGAGTGCCAAAGACCAGGTCACTCCCAGTTGCCCCAAGGGCAATGCCTGGGAGAAGATGACTGCCAATGAACTCCTTTTTTGGAATCTTGATGTGGTTGGTGGTTGGCATGTTGGTTGGAGCACGGAATCTAAGTGCACCTCGACAATTTCTTTGAGGAGACTTTGACAAGCAACAGATTAGTCCATCAAGATTCCTCTACTAGCCAGGTGCTAGGTCAGGTGCCTGGACAAAATGACCGCCCGTTGATGCATGACCCCTTTGCCTCATTCACATAGCCTCCGCCACGATTCTTCTTTAAACATGACATGTCAGTGCAAGTGAGACAAGCTCTTGCTATCGCAGCTGTTTTTCCTTTTTCTGGTCCAGAACGTCCACGATAGCTAGCCGGAGCTGGAGGTTTCGGCTTCTTTCACTTTCGCCCAGACCTTGGAGGGACAGCAAGAAACATGCATGAAGACCCGTGAACAAGCAGAGCATAGAAGGAACATGATGCAGAACAAGTTTTTGTTTTCCCCGTCTGTTCCCAGGTGATGATGCAGTTCCCGAAAGGAAAACTCCTAGGCTCAGTTTCTCGCCTGACCATTCGCTGTTTCTCTCTGGCAACTGCTCCACCTTCTGGGCCACTTGCAGGACGGTGTTTGCGTCAGCTCAGTGAAACACGTGAAGTGCTTCAGGGAACTTGTGGAGGAAATGAGAGAAAGACAGTCCACAAGCTCCAAAGTTCCAAAGACAAAAGAGAAAGAAACGATGACAGAAATGATGAACAAAGGAAAGAACACTGGCTATTTGGGATGGTGTTTCAAATTCTTTGAGTTTAGTTTATGCTTGTCTCAGCAAGAAGGCTAATTGTAAGGTTTCAGGTGGACGTTATTCCGGATGCTCATTGAGCAAGAAGTCTCCTATTTTTTGTGGCTGGGGGTAGGCGTTAGGCCCCAAAGGAGGAAGGAACATGACATAAATGCATATATTATATAACATGAAGAAAAGGGAGTGGAGGTAGGACGAAGATGAAGCAGAAAAGGTAATGCCTGAGAGCGGCCTGAGAGAGGTCCTTGAAAAGCTTCAATAGGCAAGGCCTTGTTCGGACAAGGGTTCTTCAAGGACGGTAAGAACTCTCCCGGTCATGCCGGAAGCGTCGCTTCCGTTTTTTTTCCGGAACCCCTTCGAAATGGAGGGTCCAAAGGGTTTTTGAAGAGGGGTTTGCACACATTTCTTGCTTTTGCTTATGAACACAACGGCCTAAGACGGCAAAGCCGGCAAAGAGCCGTGAGCGTTAGCCACTGACACTCTCAACGGATCACCAGCAACAATTCAGATTTTCAAAGCACGTGGAGGAACTCGAACCACCTGAAAGTCCTAGAACCAGACCTGTTCACCAGTGAAGTACTTGTAGTGTACCGATATTCTCTGCGTACCTCTGTAATCCTTTACAATCGCTTTGTACCCGTTCCAAACAAGAAGCTACTAGGAGCTCTTGGCCCTACTACTAGGAGCAAGGACGCTACTATATAGGAGCAATTGCTACTTTCTCTGCGACCTCTCCAGCCTGTCCAGCGCCCTCGGCGAGCCAGGACTTCGCATTTTGGACCTGTCCCGGATTCTGGCAGGAGCGGAGCCGAGCGGAGCCGAGCGGAGCCGTCTAGCTAGGGAAGTAATATGAGGTTTTTATGATCATTTCCGAACGTATCGGAACACTTGCAGCCAGGCGGCATGCTACATCACAAGAGAATCTGCAAATCTCAGAGAAACCCACATCACGCATCACTACATGTTGGCTTCGTATTCCTTGTGTTTGTCCTCATGCCTTTTGCCCTGGGTAATATATTCCTTTGGATGGGTGATATTGACGCATTTTTTTGCAGGCCCATCTGCCACCATGCTGATGGCCGACATGGGTGCTGAAGTGATCAAAGTTGAAGCACCCAAATCAGGTGATGACACCCGCCGACCCTTGATCGTGATTGAGATTCTCTTTCGACTCAGTATGATTAGTATTCGCAACTCTCAGCATTTTCCATTTGAATTTTGGTGCGTATCAGTTGAATCCTACTGATTTATTCAAATTATTCCGCTTTGGCCCCAGCATCAGCTGACTTGGTACTTTCACCCAGGATATGCTCCTCCGTTCCTGCAAAAGGCCCCAAAGGAGGAGCTGTTCTGTTTGTGGTTAGAGCAAACTGGTTTTGATGAGACAGCCCAGAAGAACTATCTCCACATTGTGAAGAGAGTTCAATGCAGCGCAACGCACTAATAGATGCATGGATTTAAGTCACAGATTCTGTGTGCACTTTGGCACTCAGACTTGAATACTTGTTGTAGGACAGGACACGTTCTTTTGGAACAGCAGCAAAGGCATTTGGCATGTACTGTAATTGATATCAACAGAACACAACCAAGCCAGAGACATGTCCAGGAACAGAGAGTGCGTTGCAATGAAATATGCTGTGCGGCAGAGAAAGGGCTGACACCTGTTATTGCCCAAAGAATCAACATATAAACAGCTTACACACACGCATCCACCCAGAGAAGAGCCGACAGTCAAGTCACGTCACACTGCTTGCTTGCGTTACCTCATTCCTTGCAAAGTGCCCTCCATGACCATGCAGGGGGATTTCCGTGATCCTCTTCAAATGAGACCATTTGCCACCAGGATTCCGACGTGGCAGCCTACTTTTCGAGCTGTAACCGCAACAAATACAGTGTGGCTGTGGACTTCAAGACCAAAGAAGGACTGTATCAGATCGATCAGGGCTTTTTCTTTAAAGTTGGGACTCATCTTAGAGTAGGGACTTCGTTAGCAGTCAGTCTCTTTCAGTCACTCAGTTGAGATATGTCGTCTTCCTTGAAGGACAAGATGTCGTGAAACATTTGCTGCAAAATAGCGATGTCCTCATCGAGAATTTCAAAGCAGGAGGCTTGGCCAAGAGTCTTGGCACCAAAGAGTTTCAAACGAACAGCAACAGGGTTGTTATTGGGGTTTCCGGGTTTCTCTGGGGTTGTTCCAACAGTAGATAAATCGTGCTAGATCCTTGGATTACTTAGATTCTTGACATTTCTTCACATCCAACACACACAAGATATGACGTGGGCTGTATCTTCACACACTGTGGGATGTCCGGCTTCACTCCAAGGTATGGCTTGGGATATGATCAGCTGAAGGATGACTTTCCACAGCTGATTTATTGCAGCATTACAGGATTTGGACACAGTGGACCCTATAGCAAGAGACCCGCCTACGACATGCTCATCCAGGCATCGTGTGCTGGACTGGACGAATGTGCGGACGTAAACAGGTGTGGGTCAAACCCAGCTTTGAAGTCGTGGGAACAGGGTAGCGCATTTGCATGGCCATCTTCTAAATTTGTTCAGCAAGAATTGTTTAAACCTTATGCATATTTCCGTTTGCCTTGCCCACTACAGTGCGGCAATGACCCTCTCATTGCACATGTTGACCCGAAGGGACTTGATGATTCTGTTTGGAGCAGGATCAAACGGGAGATGAGAGATTCATAAAGAGAGTTGGGATAAAGATGGATAAAGAGAGTTTCACAGAGCCCGGTTGATATTAATTATGTATCAGCCATCCAGTTTGCCAGTGCTAGGCCATGGGTGGTTCAATGAGCTGCTTGTTGGCATATTTAGGCAACTATATTACTCCCTTCAGGGAATTTGCACAGTTCCAAGCGCAACGAGAAGCCACTGCGAACTGCACGACCCCTTCAACATCAAGACTTCATGATATCATCAGCTTTGGCAAATTGATCGCCACTTGTGATAAGGTCTAACAGGAGAGCCTGATGGTGCTCCCATGAAGACAGGGCTCTCTTTGTTCGACCTCACCGCAGGATTGCACGGAGCTGCTTGGAGGATAGACATCATGTTGCTTTTCACAGCTGAAGAACATTCACGTGTCATGTGATGGAAACTGGTGCAAAAGAGCGACAGAGCTTGTTTTTGAGGTCATTGGAATCCTTGCTGCGTTGAACAACAAGCACAATACTGGCTTGGGCCAACACGTTGATATCTCCATGTTGGATGTTGCTGTGGCATTGTTGGCCAACCAGGGCATGAACTACTTGGCAAAGAAGCAACGGCAGAAGCGGGTCGGAAACAACCACCCTAATGTGGTGCCATACCAGGTGATGCCTGCCAAAGATGGTCACTGGCCTGAAAGTGTAGATGGACGTAGAGGGACCCTTTTTTGATCACTGCACGGTAGACCCTTGTCGAACGATAGCTGTAGTGTATGTGGTGTGATAGTATCCCCAGCCTTCAATGGGTATGTATGTTGCAATTGGATGCAATTTGCATTGAAAATTATGTCCTCTTGGATTGTCCTATGGCAAAGACAAGTAAGCTAATGCTGCTCTGAGAATCCTGGAGGATGGTCCTGATACTGTCCTGAATGAAGTCTTTGTGAAGTCGAAAGCGTGGCAATCTTTGGTCCCACACTGGCTAGCTGCTAGCTTTTCTCTGCACAAGAGAGATCTAGATCTCCCTCTCTCTCTCTTGTTCCAAGGCTACTTCATCCTCACTGCCTCCAACAATGATCAATTTGAGCGCTTCTGCAAGGTGGCGGATCGCATGGACTTGATGCAGGATGACCGCTTCAACACGATGAAAGCACGAGTGGTGAACCGCGAGGCCAGAAAAGCGTTTCTCAAAGCATTCCAAGACTCAGCATGGAACTCAAAGGTGTACCAAGTCTTGGAACCTCAACATTAGACGAAGCAACGCTGAGATCTTGAAGTTGTTGGCGGAAAAGGCATTGTTGCCTAAATGGACAGTTCTTTTGAACTCTTGTTTGAACCGGCGACACTAGGAGCAAGGACGCTAAGGGCATCGCTACTAGGAGCAAGAACGCTACTAGGGCTCCTGGCATCGCTACTAGGAGCAAGGACGCTACTAGGAGCAAGGACTGCTCCTAGTAGTGTTTGCTTTGGCACATCTTGAAAACTCTACCATAGTGAGATGAAGAGGCTCCATCACACTCCTATTTGATGCAGACGATGCAAATTCTCAGTACCTGTTGCACCTTGATTACAGGGCTTTTCTTTTGGCAAGATATATATACAACTCTGTTTATATCGTGCAGTCCCTTGCACGGAATTGCTTTTCTGTAAAGCTCGCTTGAAGGAAACACATGAATGCCATCAGCCTGTATTGGAGCAACATGTTCCAGTGATGCATTCCCTTACTAGCAATCGATTGATTAATGTCTCTACCTTCTGTGTACCCCTGCACCATTTGTTTTCAAACAGATTAGAAGATTTGTGCACTGCTGAAGAAGAGCATGGCATTGCAAAGGTAACAACACGGAGACGCGTTTCCATGGACATTTAAGCATGGCACGCGCAATGCACCTCTCCGTGAGCACGTTCCACAAGAGTCTGCACATCGGCTGGAGAAACAACATATTGATATTGCCATACAACAGTAAAGGACCAGCAACTAAAGCAATTTATATATCCGCATGTACTGGTACCAACGGACTGGAGACATCGTAGTCTTTTTGGACGATCCTTCTTGCTGCCAGGTGGTGACGCCTGCCTTGAATGAGATCACTTCACAGCATCCGAAGTTGTGGTGGCTGGAGAAGCTGGAAGGCGAGATGGTGGGCTGCGCTCCCATTTTGCATTTGGATGAAGTCTTCGCTGACCCTCATGTTCAGTTTCTTGGTGCTTGGCTTTTGCATCTTTTGCTGTGAATAGTATATATAATATATCTAAATATAAATATCAATCCCAACTATTGAGTGAGTTGAAGCCTTTGCACCGTGTGGAGAGCCAAGGTCGCGAGACATGGAGATCCAGATGAACCTTCCGGGCTTCAGTGAGCCAGTCTCACTCATTGGATCGCCCATGAAGTTCTCGAGGACCAAGGTGGATTACCGCCTTCCACCACCCAGGGTGGGTGAGCACACCGAACAGGTCCTGTTGGAATATGGCATTTGGATCGCACTTCAGCGTACCTGCCAGATTTAGATCATCAATAGACACAGCTCTCATTGGTCATTTAGTCTACTGTATACTGACATGAAGATCGGGCATGACGGCAACCGATTGCTTTGAGTGCTTGACGCCTCATCAAGATGCCTGAGGCATGTCCAAGGAGCAGATTGAAGATTTGCATGAGATTGGTGCCATTGACAACGCCAAGTTCGAAGTGCCAGGTGTTCGGTACTTAAGTACCCATTGGTGTTACATAATATATGTATACACACACACACACACACCTTGCGGTCTCATTGAGACGGATGCTAGCTCTTTAGCTCTCAAGACATGCTTGAACATTCCAGCAACAATGGCCACAAACTTTCACCTAAGGTGGTTCGCCCGTTGGCCAAGAAGAAGCGCAGAGTTGTGGAGGCTCGGAGTGGTGGATTGGGCACGCGCATGTGACATACTGATCCAAGCACCCTTTGTCACTGAATGAGATGCAACTGTACACTGACTTCCAAACAACATGCTCGGGATGGTCAAGTTGAGGCAAGCCGAGCGGGAGATTTCAACACGACTTTTGGTCGCCCTTCTGACTTTAGCCACAGGTCAGCGACAGCCATGGAGCACCATACGTCTTCCAGGGAAATACCTGGGGCCACATCAGCTCTGTGTTGGGGAGCCCAGTTACAGTGCTTCTGGGCCGTGCAGCAAGAGAAGCAGGGGAAGGACTTCAGTTGCGGCTGTCAGTTTCCAGCTGACATGTGGAATGGATTCAACAGAATGGTTTAGTCCTCTGAAGAGCAAACTATGAACACCACTTGA
The DNA here is from genome assembly GCA_963970005.1 of Durusdinium trenchii. Taxonomy (NCBI): domain Eukaryota; class Dinophyceae; order Suessiales; family Symbiodiniaceae; genus Durusdinium; species Durusdinium trenchii. The sequence goes on from CAXAMN010006670.1 coordinate 261,936, forward strand.
TTCTAGGCTCTCGTCAAGATGGACTAGAACAAATATGTCAGATGCCATAGAACACCTCGTGAGGTCTGATCCTCGCATAGTTGTTGGTATCGACAGCGCACGGTGCTCAGAGGTCTATGATTGGAGCTCAGAGAGAATAACTATGGATACGAAAAACGCATATCTGCCAGATTACAATTTAGAGAAGTCCTTCCAATGTTTTCTTTTAGATCGGACCAGGAGCTAAGGTCGAAGACGAAGATCTTACTGAGCTGGACACCTTCAGTGGGGTGCTCCGGAGCAGCATCGATGACCCCATCAACGCCTTCTTGAAGGTGGGCTCTGGTATTGGTGGATAGGATTCTCTGCACTCGCTCTTTTTTTGAGGATGCCTGTGTGGCAGGTTTACATGGCCTCATAGTGTTCGACAATCTTTCTTTGCGATCAAAAGGTTGTGATTTGCAAACCAATCAAAACCACACTGTTAAGTATCCTAGAAGCTAACTTAGCCTTGTAGCTTACTCCCTTACTTAATTGAGTAGCCAAGTAGGCGCCTACTTAATCGAGTAGGAGCGGGCTAAAAAGAGAAAAGGCCTCAGTACAAAAGGAAAAGGACTAATTTTTGGTCCTGCCGAGAGCAACTGTCGGACAGCTCATGGATCATGGATCATGTCGCTTCCGAAGACTTGGTCTCTTCAGGTTCGTGGAAGCGCTGAAGATCCTGATGTTGGAGTTGGCTCGTCTCTTGAATCCTTTAGATCTTGGAAGGCGTCCTCTTGTTGAATGCTACTAGTGTAGTAATGCCCTTTGTTACTAGTAGCGTCCTTTTGTTCCTAGTAATAAGGCCAGGAACCCCTAGTAGCGTCCTTGCTCCTAGTAGCGTTGGCACCAGAAATCTTGAGTTGGGACTAATCGACCACCCAGGTGTGAGCATTCGACGCTCTTGTTGGATACTGTTCAAGGTGACGGTTGGGCGAAAACAATTGCCAATAACCTGAGCGAACACATGAAATCAGGAGAACATTCTTGGCTGTGGTAGATTGGCATTTCCAGTGTGTTTTGTGTTCTTTTGAGCATATCCCAACCGCCCTTTGGCACATGTTTTTTTATGTTCTTTTTTCCACAGGAGCCCCAAATTTAAAGAGGACAGCAAATCACAGGCTAAACTCAAACGCTACTATGACATGAATGACACGCAAGAATGTCATGACCAGAACCTGGCATGAAGCTTTCATAAGTCATGTTTCCTCTTCGTGTGTGTGTGTGTCTTTATATTTTGAAAACCATATATTTTATACTATACTATATATATATATAACTTTTTTGATTTATGTTCTAGCAGAACGTCCAGGGTACAGCATTTGGCAAACCTTGTCGATATACTGACATGACTTGGTCGTTGTGGCCCACAACTCCTATGTCACTAGCCCAGCGGGTTTCTATTAGCCCTGAGTATAGTGCCACTTGTGAATGTTGGTGATACCAGACAAGAAGGCTTGCTAGGCAACTTGTACTTGTAGTGATGCTACTGCCAATGCATGTTGATCATACGACAAGAGGATCTAGACAGAAAGCACCTGGCTAATCTTGGATTTCACACGGAATTCCTGGCTAAAGCTATATTTTACATTTGCCACCATAAATTTGTGCAGACAACATCATCCCATGTGTCCTGTCACTCGAAGTCAGGTGGGGGGGTCTAAGTTTCAAACGATTGCTGGCTATGTGTGACCTATGCAGTTAACCAAAACGTGCGATCCTTTCTGTCACCAGTCCTCGTAGAGATACTCGTGAAGGGTTGAAGAGCAAGTGCTTAGTGCCTTGGGTTCTGCATGGATGGCGGCATTATGTCACAAGCTCTTGAAAGGGTTGAGTGGGTGGGTGCACAGCTCGTGGTGTCAGGCTTGTCATGAGCGCCACCATAGGTCTCCGTAAAACCTTATTTATTGCAGCCGCTTGCTAGGAACAATGCTGCGCCCATTCTCTGGAGGCCTCACTGTCCGCGTTTTTCTCTTTGTGGTGCTCTAAGGTCTCGGTCAAAGTGAGCAGCCTGGAGGGCTGGAACGCTCGTCGGCCTCTCAAATGAGGAGTGAAAACGAGTTCTTGCACAGTCTCTGAGTCATCTCCAGTCCTACCAGCAACGATTGAACATGAAAGCGGAACGTCGGTGAAGTCGGAGCTCGGCATGTTCCAACCAAGGTCCAACCGAAGATTTCAACCTTGCTGGATCTTGCTGGCCGCTGAGCCAGGTAGGGTCAGCCAGGTAGTTGGATATTGACACTTTTTTCTTAATTCTACCGTTCTCACAAGCTACAGAATGCTACAGATCCATTTATGTGTGAATTGATTGAAAGCTCAAGCACATTTAAGTCGTGGAGAAATGTCACACTTGAAGATACTCATAAGCATAGTGACTCTCAGCATATCACTCGCATTGAATTTGTTTCGATCACGAGGGTGGGCAGGAGCTTCTACTGGCTTTTAAACCTATTTTTCCGACCTTTCGATCAATGTTCCGGCTGAAGACGTCAGCTTTCGCAGCTGAAGCGCTGCTTCGAGCGAAGAGAAAAGGTTGCGGTGTTGAGAGCTTCTTTGCCAGCTTGCTCTTCCAACCTCTGGAACAAATGCACCGATCCGGCCTGCAATGTTGATGTAGAAATTAGCTGGTGTTTGTGTTCACATGATTTCACATGTATGTTTCTACATACTCAGCATCCACAACGTCTTTAGGGCCAAGTGCAGGCTTAGAGGAGTCAAAGCTTGCGGGCCCGAACTGTGTTGCCTCCAAACTCTATTTCATTTTTTTTGAAGCTCTTTGATTTCGCTTGGCAGCCTGACTCGTACACGCTCCATCAAAGCAACAGGGCTACCTCGAAGCTTCTACAAGATAGGCAAAGTTTTCTTGCAGGACTTCCTATTTGGAAACTCGCCGAGAAGCCCGCGCCTTTGAGCTGCAGAGCGCTGATCCTCAGAGACCAAACGTGGGGAGGATGGTTCAGGTTTTTCTGGGCTCGTAGATGCTAGGAGACTTACACTCCGGGGCGGTGAGTTCAAGCCAGAGGCAAGACTGCAAGACATGAGGCTTCTTCAAGGCCCAACGAATCCTCTCTGTCGGACATGGTTGCAGACATTGTAAGGATCCAGCATGCCCATTACATGCAGGACCGATAGCATCAAGAAAGGCCACCTGAGAGTAAGAGATGACTGATGGGTGGATGGGGGTGCTTCAGTGAGTGGACATCCTGATGCTTGAAACCTCGGAAGAAAAGCAACATAAAGTCACAAAGGCCTAAAGATTTTAAGAAACAAAAGATATGGGGCCACAGTAAAGCCCCCTCTAAAAGGGTCTTGCTAAAGGGGCCTTTGCAAAACACTTGAGACCACACCAGACTCAGGTTGCAATATCATTTTGGCGACCAACTGCTCCTGCCGTCGAAGTTGGATTCCCCAGATGCTGCAGAAGGACGAAGATGGAGTGATATCATGGAGTGGTATCGCACTTGTTACTAGTAGCTTCTTGTTACTACTAGTAAGGCACTTGTTCCTAGAAGCGATGCAATTGTTACTAGTAGCTTCTTGTTCCTACTAGTAAGGCACCTGTTACTAGTAGCGATGCACTTGTTACTAGTAGCTTCTTGTTACTAGTAGCTTCTTGTTACTACTAGTAAGGCACTTGTTACTAGAAGCGATGCACTTGTTACTAGTAGCTTCTTGTTCCTACTAGGAAGGCACCTGTTACTAGTAGCGATGCACTTGTTCCTAGTAGCTTCTTTTGTATTTATCTAATGGCATCTATGTGATGTGTGAATCACACTCAAATAGATCAATGCAGTTGACATCAGTTGACTTTGCACGTTAGCCTGAGTTGGATCAAAGGCCGCATTTGTGCCAAGCCTGTTGCAATTTGCAAACGTTTGAAGGAGAACATTGAGTTGTGTCAAGTCATTGTGGATGAGTGCGGCACTTCTCCAGAGCCAGAGGCAGAATGTGAAGACTCGGATCCGCAGACCAAACACACACTTCGACTTGGGTTTTCAGTTAACTCAATTGCCAGGGAAAATGGTGATGGAACGGCACGGTGACAGATCCAATGATTTGAAGATGTTTCAACAAAATGTTTTCGCACAACTGCAGTGACAAGCAATGAAACGCGCGGCTGCTGAAAGTGGCTGAGAGAAAAGGTTTAAGGGGTAGGTATCATGAAGGACCATGAATCAAACCGATCAAATTGGACAGCGTGTTCAAAAGTTGTAGCAGGTACGCCGAGTTGATCAGACTCGGTATCCCGTGATTGTGGTAGCTTCGTTGAGTGCGGTCCCACAATCACGCCGCACTCCCCTGCGAAAATCTGTTGGAAATCAGGACCCTTCGAAACAGGGGTTGACACACACAGAATGCCGCAATCGGCGCAGTGAAGCTCAGTGGAACGACTTTTTTCAAAAACCGCCTGCAGGCTGCAGAGTCATGTCCTTTTTGGACATAGAGGCGTATCAGCTCTTCAGCCGCCGCTGTTGCTTGTTGTTGTGGAAAGGTATAGGTGTATATGGCGTGGAGTCTGGAAGCTAAGCCGGAGAGAGCCAAGCGCTGGCTACCGGCGCTGGTGTGGTCCCTGATTTTCCAGGGTTGGGTGGGCTGGATGTAGGTGATGGTGCGTTGTGGTAGGTCAATGTTGAAGCCCAAGAGGTGGAAGTCGTCAACTGGTTCCAGTTCGACAGGGTCCCCAAAGAAGTTGTGGTGGATCAAAGTTTGGATGGCTGGGTGGGAGAGGAAGTGTTCGTTGTGGACAATGAAACGGTTGTCGACGTATCGGTAGTAAGTGAAATGGAGTGCTGTATGTTGAAGAAGGTTGTTGTGTAGCTGGTGCCAGGAGTGTTCGATCAAGGTAATAGCAACGTTGCACAGGGCTGGAGAGAGCTGGGAGCCAATCCCGGCCCCTCTGATTTGTTTGTATGTGTTGTTGCATGCCCGGAAAATGCAAGTGTTGAGTGCAAAGGCAACAATGGTGGTGATGTCAGAAGTGTGGATTGTCCGTTGGGTGGGATGTTTTGTGTGATGTCGGCCGATGTGGGAATGATGGAACGGATTGCCGGTGGCTTTTGTGTCCACTGTGATGGTGTGGGTCGTATTTTGGTGTTGCCAGTGTTGGATCATGGAGTGGACGGCATCAATGAGGCGATGCTGTGGAACGGAGTTGAAGAAACCAACGAGGTCGTCATTGGTGGCGTAGAGAGTAATGTCGGGTGGTGTATCAGCAAGGTAGCAGTGGAAGTGACGCCAAAGCTGAGGTATAGAGAGTTGACCTGGGTGCTGGGGGTAAAGGTGTTGTAAGATGGTATCAAGTGCTCGGCTGGTGATGCGCAAAAGGTTGCCACTGAGGGAGTGGAAGTACGAAATAATAGTGCGTCCTTTGTTCCAGTGCTTCTTTTCTTTTAGGTGAACAATGCGGTAAGGGATTGTGAAGTCTTTTCGAAATCCCCACTTGTACTTGGTTCGTAGGACAGTGGGAATGGTGGCGGTGAGGTGGTCGTGGAGGTTGGATAAGGTCAAATGGGGAAGTGGTTCGAAAAGTTCCGGAGAGTGCCAAGTGTTCAGAGCACCGGCAAAGTACTGGCGTGGACAGAAAATGCGAAGCTGTTGGAGTTCGTGATCGGCATGGTGGAGAACAACCTTGTCGCCAAGAAACTCTTGGAGCTGGCGGATGAGACGAGCCGTGAATCGTGGTTGTTGTTTGAGATGTTGAGTGTGGAGTCTCCATTGGTGTTGGAGACAAGGGAAGGTGGTAGGCCTTGAGCACGCAGCCATTTTGAGAAGGCGGTTTGGAAAGTGAGGAAATACCTGGCTTTGCTGGGGTAGAAAGTGCTATTCATGTTGGCTGCGAGAAAGATGCGAAGGTGCGAAGGTAGTTGCAGCTGATCAAGGGTGAGGATGTAGTGATCGTTGATGGTGGAGGTGGCCGGATCAAGAAGCAGTGTGCGAAGGTGAGCACAGGCACAGGGTAGATCGCTGGCCTGTGGCGGAGTGTGGAGGGTTTCTTCCCAGGCGCGATGGTTGTGGAGCTGTGCCCTCAAGGTTTTGTGTGCTGCTTCACGTAGGCGGTGTGTAGGAAGGTGTAGTGGGATGGTCGTCTGCAACCATTGCTGGCAGTGCTTGGTGAAGTCTGTGTGAGCCAGAAAAGGCACGGTAAGGGGAAGGTTGTTTGGGAGGGGTCAAGTTGCGGTAGTGGAGTGCTTTGTTGATAATGTGCAGTGCTCTGGTACGACCTGGCTCTTCCAGGTTGGCTGCCATACGTCGAATGGCATAGACTTCTAGGTCTGTGTGTCGGCCACTGCGGAGCTGTTTTGCCGCTTCAAAGGAAGCAAGCGTGTGTTCTGTGAGGTCGCGAAGGAGTGTGAGGGCGTGATGTTTGGTGGAGGTGAAAAGGTAAGGTTCTCGGAGCGTCTGTTGTCGTCTGCGAAGCCTGCGAAAGAGGCGTTTGTGGGTGGCAAGGCGGGAGTAGAAGTGGGCTCGATGTTTTGTGAACTGCCATCCTTCGGCTTTCAGCTCGAGGTGTTGGGAAATGAACGGCCAGTTGAGAGGTGGCATCCAGTTGGAAATGTAATGATGTTCCTGGATCCAGGCTTGATCGTAGTTGTCATGGGAGGAGAGTTGGATTGGGGTGAAGTGGTGCATATTGTTGTATAGGAATGCCAATATCGTAAAGATAGCTCTGCAGAGACTGGTATGTTGTTCTGGAGTTGTTTGAGCTTAGCGCGTCGGTTGTGTTCCCGATGGGGGATGCCAATGCCGGTGGAGCCAATGTAGAAGTGGCCGTGTTGGTGGTAGCATCTGTGTGGTGAGAGGTGGTTGAAGTAGAGCTTGACGTAAACGGAGTTGGGTGAGAGAAAGTGGTGGTAGTGATAGGTCTGGGGAAGCACCCGGAGGTGTTGTAGTCGTTGACGCCATTGTTGGGAGCGTTGGGTGGAAGAAGGGTAACAAAAGAGTAGAGTGATGTGGATAAGTCCGACGGCAAAAATGGCTTCGGCTCGTTCAATGTATTGGCTGTAATGGATAAGGGTGGAGAGGGCCTGGTGTAGGCGGTGGAGGAGTTGCAAATTGGTTGGAGTGCGGCTGAAATTGGCTGGATAATGAGAGTCAGCACGCCACCGCTGCTCCCACGCTGACGATTTGCTGGAGGCTCTTAATCGCAAGCTTGTTCGCCCGAGTGAGGGGGGAGGCCATAGCGGGTTGCTGCTTCTTTGAGCTGGTCGGTGGTGATCTTGTTGGTTTGTAGGATGCGTAGGATTTCATTGGCGGAGTCCTGGATGGCAGAGTCAAACGTGCGCATCCACTGTTGGATGGCGGGTGCAGTCCGTGCCTCAGGGGGAGGTTGCAGGACGTCGGCCAGAGCTGGAGGTTGGCGGGGTGCAGGGTCCGCCGGGGGATTGGGAGCGCTGGGAAGGGTGGCAGCGGCCCACGAACGACCAGCATCTTTTCGTGGTGTAAGCTCGAGTCCATGGGCTTGAAGTTTCTGGCGCGCTGAGCCTTCGGAGGAGGTGGGGCATGGGTCTGGAGTTGTTCGGTGATAAGAGCAATCAAAGGGGCGTGGAAGGCCCGTGCCTGGGTCGTCTTGTTGGGGATGGTGGTGCCTTGTGCAGTGTGAAGGGTTTCTGCGATGGCGTCCAGATCAAAGCACCGGTCTCTGATTTCCTCAAAAAGGTGTGTGGTAAAAACCGACTCGGCGATACTCCTCGTCGGTATGATGCCGCAGAACTTTCCATGGCTGAGGGTACGAGCTGTATAATCAGCTGTACCATGATATGCCAGGAGCCATGGAAAAAATGTCGAATGTGGGCAAACCGGCTACGCCGACCGGCCGTGAACGGAGTGGGAGTCCCAGTGAAACTCTGTGGAGTGCCAGAAGTCTTGAACTGTAGGTGGAGGTATAGAGGGACGGTGGCTGGCGGTGCCGGTGGTGTTGGATGTGATGGGCTGTGCTTGAAAGACGTGTTGGTCGGAGTGGTCGGAGCTGTTGTTGGCAGTGGAGGTGGCGGCGGAGGAGGGAAAGCCTGGCTGGCTGAGGGTGAGGAGGTGTGTGCTTGGTGCGAGGTGCCAGGCGATGGAGTGTAAGGGTGGTGTTGATGGGCTTGTTGCGTGCGGACTGCGTGAGTGAGTGGGCCATATGTGCCGGTAGGAGTGTACTGGTGCGCCTGTTGGCCCGAGGTCTGTTGTTGCTGTTGCTGTTGGAGAAGGTAGTGTTGCCAGTAGAGCTGCTGCCATTGTGCATCCATGTTGGCTGAAAAGGATCGAAAGTGGCAAGAAATCGAGGCGGAGCGTTCGAGCAAGATAGCTGTGAAGTAGAGTACATGAATCACTGAAACAAGGAAAGGTGATGTAAATGTAATGCAGGACGTTCGCTGTTGGTTGCAGTAAAGCCAGAGGCACGATGGCCAATAAAAACAGGAAAGCATACATCCAACACGACGACTATAGTGAAATCTGAAGAAATTCTCCAATTTTTTCGTGGTGCGATGTGAAACGGTAGGCGGGCGCAGTTGAGCAGGATGTCCACGATATGAATGAGAATGAAAATGATAAGTCCCTGAGAAAATGCTGAAAATTGAAAAGACACGTGAAATGTAAACCGCATGTGGACCCAATTGTGCAGTCTAATCTGCGTAGAGCAACACACTACAGGTGGCATCAGGCTGCTCAGTAGTGGGACAAACCTCCTTATTGACGTTCCCAGCCGCGACCATAGTTGCACCATGGGTCATCTTCGGTGCGGTATTCTTCTTGGCCGAGTTGGACTCGTTGTGGCCTAGGTGGTTGTGTTGGTGGTAGCATGTATTGCGAGTGTGGCTGTGGTTGGGCCTGGTCGCCAAGAAAAGTGCTGGCGGGTTGGGGCTGCGGTGGAGGTAGTGTATGGTGGTACTGTTGGGCTGCGTATGGTGCGGGCCAGGGCTGAGTGATCGGGGGAGCTGCTGATGGCGGGGGTGTGGAGGGGTATGGTGCCTGGAATTGCAAAGATGTGACAGGCGACCAGTAGGGTATTGGTGCAGTGGGAGCCGTGAAGTCTGGCAGAGGTGGTGGCGGTCGCTTGGGCTGGGCAAAAGGTTGTGGTTGCTGTTGAAATGGTTGAACGGGTGGTGGAGTGGTGGTGGAGCGCGGATGCGGCGCGGGGGATCCGTGGCGAGGGTCAGTCGGACGTTCCTGGGAGAAACGGGTCCGGCGCGGCGTGCCCGATCGCGGTGGAGTTTTCGAGCGGGGGCGCTGTGGTGTTCCGCCCACGGGTGCAACGAAGTCGGATGGTTGCGCGGGTGCGGGAGGCTGATCGACCGTGGGTGTGGGAATGAGGTCGGCGTGCGCCCAATGGTCAGTGGGGCGCTCTGGGTTGGGTTGCTTGTTGTTTGCTGAGGTAATGGTGGCCGTGGAGATGGGTGTAGTGGGGTGAGGTGTGGTGTCAGCAGGAGATGTGGCGCCGAAGGCTGCGTTGGGTGTGGCGAAGCCTGGGTAGCGGACGATTGCATGTATATCAGTCTGGCTAGATGTGGTGTGTTGTGGCTCATGGGCTGTTTGGACCTCAATGTCGCAGAGGTCAGGGCGAGGGGTGGTTTGTTGGTCCTCATTGATCATGGGTGGGGTAATGATGAGTTCAGTTTGCTGAGAAGCGTGGGTGGTGGAGTGTGGTGGAGTGGTCTGTGTGGAGCTGTGTTGAAGAGCTGGTGTTGTCGGTTGAAGAGTAGGTAAATAGTGTCGAACTGCTGGCGGGAGATTGAGCCGGTGACAAAGTGGATTGTGTGGGGAAGGGAGGATCTGCACTGGTGGATGCTGGTGGATCGTCTTCACCTGCGTGTGGATCACGAAGGTAGATGTGTGGTGGGTGGCGGCCCAGGGCATCAAGAGCGTCCAGTGCGCGGCGCAGGTGGACGTTGGCAAGGTGGAGGTTGGTAGTGTAATTGCGTACGTGGTGATGGAGGGCAGGTGGTAGTGCGTCTTGAAATGCTTGGTGGAGGAGTGGTGTTTCTGTAAGGGCGGCTGTGGTGGTAAGGTGCTGGTGTAAGGTGAAACGATGGAGGTTGAGGTCAGTAAGTACTCCGCAAATGATGTGGGGAGGATCTTCGTCGTACACTGCTGCCCAAAAAGAGGTCTCACTGCTCTCATCTGGCGGCTGCGGCAGGGTCATGGGGCGAATCGCGCAGGTGCAGAAAGTTGAGCGTGAACAAATGGCTGCGGTGAACCAAAGTACATGAATGGTGCAAGCTGCGGTACTGTCTGAAAAGGATTGAGAACCGAAGCAAGCGGTGATCTAGTATTGGTGAAATAAAAGGGGGATGAAAACCAAGAGTCGAACTCACAAGCTTGTGGCTCAAAGCAGCGGAGGTGTGGGTCGGCTTTTTTTGATGCCGGCTGTGGGGAGTGATACAGGGTGAAACGGAGGGACGCTCAGTCCCCCGGCTAAGGTGGTTTGTTCAGCCGTCAGGTTCAAAGCGCGGTCATGTTGGCTGCCGCGGCCGTAGCAGCGCTGCGTGCGATGCGGAGGATAGCATTGGTGAGGTGGTTGGCTTGTTGTTCGGTGAGAGGAAAGTCAGGGATAGGTGGTAGTGGTGGAAAAAGTGCCGGTGGTGCTGGTTGTGGTGGTAGCGGTGTGGTAGTTGGTGTAAAAGCCGGCTGTGGAGCAGGGCATGGTGGTTGCACGTGTGGTGGTCGGTGGACCGAAGAGCTGCGTGCTGGTGGCGTGTAGCGGGTGGAGGTGGTGGGAGTATTCAGGCGCTGGTGGATGTAGCGAGAAAAGTTGTATGGCATGATTTTGCCGTCGCAACGTGGTCTGGGAATCCGGACTTGTATCTGGCGATGTGTTGGAGAAGAAGTGGGGTTGTTGTTGCTGGAAGAAGGTGGGGAGTGAAGGAGGGACCGAGCAAGGGCAGGTGCAGGGACAAGAGTGGTTGCCAAAGGTGGAGGGGCGAACTGGAGGCGATCATGGCTGCCCGGGTCTGGATTTCTTGAGGATAGGGACGTTGGTGGTGAGGATGACTGGGTCTTCGGTGCTGGTAGATGTGGTAGGCGATGGTGGAGGTTTCGGTGCTGTGATGGTCTTCGCTGGTTGTAGTGCTTGTGGCTTGTGGGAGGTAGTACGACCGGTGCGGTTGCGATGGGTGGGAGGTGGAATTGGTGGTGTCTTTGGTGGCGGCGCGGCTTTCTCGGTGGTGGATGGTGGTGGTGTGTGAGCCGCTTCTGTTGGAGTGTCTTCAACCTTGATTGGCTGAAGGTCTGCCCAAGGTTGGGTCGGGTCTGATACTGTGTACGGATCTGTCAGGGCTTCCTCAATGAGGGAAGGACTACGATCCCAGTCCGGAGACTCAAGGTGCGTCGTGGGACAGTCGGACAGAAAATGATCAGCGCTTGGTGGAACAAAACGGCTGCAGGTTTGTAATGAGGGTGTGTCATGGTTCGATCGTGAAAAAATCCAATAAATGAGAATCGACAAGCGTGCGAGTGATGAACAGAGCCAGTGACGGTCACTTTTTAGCGAAGCGTGTTAGTTGTTGTCTGTGAAACTGAGATCTAAAAGGATTGGCCGGCGTGCTGTCGCGGTGGGGAGATTGGCCAGGTTGCCGACGGCGAGGATGAGCTGTGCGGTGTGGTGGTTGCCGTCCAAAGAGACTGACGTAGGTGGCTGCGGTTGGTGGGAGTGGGTGTGGATGTAATGTCTGAGAGTGGGCTGCGGTGGCCAAGGTGGAGATTGGGGTTGTGTGGTGGCGCCGTGGTGTTGAAAGGGGGTGGGGGAGGCTGTGTGTCGCGCGAACGCGAGCGCTGGCGGGGGGCCAAATGTTGGATCAGGCTGTGTTGGGGAGAGTGTGTGGCTGGTGCGTTCAAAGGCTGGAGGGGTGGTGTGGAAAGAAAGTTGCAAGTAGCTGACGGTGGGAACTTGGCAGACGGGTCCATACGATAGTGGCCTGGTGAGCCCGGGGAACCGGGCAGGAACTGCAGGAGACGGATGCCTCGGCATAGGTCGGAATTGACCGTTCCCAAATGGCGAAGGTTGTTGCGAAGTTGGAGGTAAAGGCGATATGCTTGCTGGTCTGTGAAAGAAGAGGGGTAGGGAATAGGGTCAGTGACCAAGGGGTGGTTTTGAATGTCTGTAACAATGGTGTTGAGGGTGGCAATCATCCACGAAAGTAGCAAAAGCTCGGGCTGGTGAGTGGCTGACGGTGCGAGGTAGGGAAGCGGGTTCTCCGGCAAGAAATAGCCAGCTGCTGTTCCCGAGGGGATGTCGGCGGAAGAAGCAAAAGGTGATGGCTCCATAGCCATCGGTGTAGTGGCATCCGAAAGCGATGCATCGAGGCGTTCCGGCGTGGCGACAGTTAGATTGGCGGGTCTGCTGTGGCCGTGAGATCTCAAAATGCTGCTGAGGAAAGAAAAAGGACATCAACAAAGAAAAAACAGCGGAAGCCTGGTGCAACTAGGAAGTCCTGATGCAGTGAAGGGAGGTCTTTTTGCTGCCGAAAGTGTCTAAGGTATGTGAAACTGGGCGGGTGCTGCTCATTGGAGGATCATCAAGTGTTGGAGAGCTCTGCATCACACAATGGGGTGCCGGACTGTTGTCAGGATCTGGATCTGTCTCTTGAACGTGATCTGTCTCGAAGTGGATGTCAGAATGGCGGCGAGAAGGTTCTGGAGATTGCGGTGAGTTGGGTGGTGTGGTGGCGAGAAAGTCTGTAGTGTTGTCAGGAAAGGTCACTGTGGGATCCACACGCCAATAGCCTGGACGAGTTGGGGGTCCGGGCACGAACTGGAGTAGGCGACGTGCCCGCTTGAGTCGCATGGTAGCGCGGCCCAGCTCAACAATGCTTCGGTGGTATTGGTAGTAAACTGCGTAGGCGGTGTGATAAACATGTCCAGGCTGGGTACAGGGCCGCTGGTGATCGGATGTTCAAAAAGGTGTGTGACAAGTAGGTGGAGGAAATCGAGAAGGTTGTGAAAGGCCAGGACTTATTCTGGTTGGAGTGTGAAGGAAGGTGTAAGGTGAGTGGGTGGGTTGCCTGGCAGGAAATGCTGTGCCTCATTAGTGTGCTGAAGCGTGTCTCGAGGCCGCGTCGCTTGTTGGTCGCGCCAGTGTGCTGTGGAATAGGTGTTCGTGGACCATGGTTGAACGGCTGAGGGAGATAGAGCGCAAAATGAGCGGCGTAAGGCTGCGGGCCACAATGGAAATCGAGGAGACACTACTCAGAGAGAAAAACATAAAAATGCCATAAATGACGTGACAAAACGTGAGTGAAACAGTCGCTCGACCTCAGTGAAAATCGGACGTGAAATCCGCGAGTATTTCTAGCAGCGCGCCAGGAGGAATGTGGTGAAACTACTATTTACGCAAAATAGCTGCCGACCGATTGATCGTGATCAGTGACCTGATGGCTGTCTTCACTGTTGTGGCCTGTCTCAGCTGCAGCTGCCGCATCCGCTGTGTGTAAGGCTGGCGCTGGTTGTGGAAGAGAGAGTGGAGAGGAGGAGCTGGAGTAATCCGCCAGGGATTGCAGCTGTTGTGGGGATGCATGATGTATGGCTGGTGGCGGTGTGTGAGGAGCCGGCGAAACATCAGCGGGTGAAGTATAGGAGTGGGAGAAATGTCAGGTGAATGGTGAGAAGGGTGAGTTTGTTGTGGATGGATGGATGTGTCATGTCGTCGTTGTTCTTCTTGAAGTTCCTGCCATCGGGTTTGACACTGTTCAATGGAGAAGCCAACTCGGCGAGCAACGTAGTTCCAGTTGGGACGGAGGCGGCTGTTGGTTTTGAGCTCGATGAGCTTGAGATCAGCTTCACCATCCCAATCGTCCCAGTTGGCATCGGTATTCAATGGAGGTGGAGGTTGACGCTTTTTCTTGGGTGGTTGTGGTGCTAAAGGAGGTGTGTCGGAAGAAGAATGGGTAGGTCGAGGTGCTCGTCGTATAGGCTCAATGGGTGCTGAGTCACAAGAAGAGGTGGGTGAAAGAATGGGGACTGCAAAAGAAGGAGGTGCTGGAAGTGGAGGGAATGTGCGTTGAAAGTTTGGATCGACCTGTCCGCTGTGGAGCAGGTATAGGTTGTGCAAGTTGGCAAGGATGTCTGTGGCTTGTTGGAGCAGGCGATGGAGCTGCGTAAGGGCAATCGTGGTGCGGTGTATCAACTGTGGTGTTGTCGAACTGGGATGCATCGTGAATGATGGTTTGGATGATAGGCGCCAATGATAATGAGGTCAGCAGCAGCGGTAGCGGCTCGGCGGTGCTCCCCAGTCGCGGCGCAGCACAACATGCGATGACGGCGCGAGCGTGCATATGAATTAAATTGCGCAGGTTCGAGCATGAATTCCACAAAAACATTCAGTCCGAAAGTGAAAAATCTCATGGGTGGATCCAGTGACGACTCGAAACCCCGATCAGGAGGCCTTCAAAAGTTATGGAGAAAGGAAGCGCGGAGGCCTTTGTTTCCAAACAAACGTCAAGGTTTGTCTCTTGAGTAAACTCGCATGTAGAGATTCTCGCCCGGCAACGTAGCAGCTGGATCGCTGTTCAATGAATTAAACAGGCAGCTCGCCCAGATTTTCCGCTGGACGGTAGGTATGTGGAGGTGGTTGAGGTAGTGTTGTAGATTGGCTGTGGAGGTGTTCAGGTGGCAGGTGGTGTTGCGTTGACTGACCAGGCAATGCCTTTGATGATGGCGTTGTCTGGGTGAATGACCCAGGATTTGGCGTTGGCGTGGCGCACCGCACCATGGTGCTGTTGAAGCAAATGCGTGGCGTGTTGTTCGCCACCGGTGGTGAACTTTGTGCCTTGGCCCCAGGCCAAAATGTTGAGGATTACTGAGTGGACGCTAAGTTCCAGGTGTTGTGTAGGATGCGGGCATGTTCGGAGTTGTCATGGTTGAGTTGGTGAGTAATGCGGACGGCCTGGGCAAAGAAACCCGGATTGTCTGGAAAGTGGAGTTTGCTGGCCAAGAGGCGGCCCTGTTGGAGGATGTTGGTGATGTTGCCACGAGGGCCGTGTGCCCTGCGTTGAGGTGGACCATCTCAGGTGTGTTGGCTGTGGCACGGGTGGGAGGTGGAGGAAAAGTGCGGGTGGCTTTCTGGACGAGGCTGGGAATGGTGAGGCAGTGGTACTGGTAAAGGTCATATGCATTGGTAGAGTCGTTCCACTTGATGTGTGTGAATTGGCGAAAGTCAGAAATATCTTTGTAAGTGAAGCCGCTGTCAAGGAGGAGTGTGGCAATGTATGAGTTGTGGTTTGTTGGGTGATCCAAACTGTTCGGCGTGCCAATCAAGCCAATGTTCCAGTTGTTCTTGGGGTGTGTATTGTTGTAGCTGTGAGGTGGGGGCGCCAATGTCGGTCTGGTCGGCGCAAAGCTGGGGTGGTGGGAGATTCTGTCTGAGACAGGTTGGTGACAGCGTCTTGCTGTGTGGAGTCGTTGTTGGGGCGAAGTGAAATGGGGTGTCTGGAACGGCTGCGCGAGCGGCTGTCAGAATAGGAATAGTAAGAGGAGGTGGAGGGAGAACGTGGACGGCGGTGGCGTGAAGAACGATGTCGGTGAGATGAGCTCTGCTGTTTGTTGGAGTGTGGTTGAGATTGTCTGGTGCTATGGCGTCTGGTGCGCCGTCCCCGAGAGTGATGACGACGATGTGTGCGGCGAGAGTGGTGGTCCGAGCTCGCCTGCTTTGTGGGTGCTAGTGGTGGCGGTGGTGGTGGTGGTGGCAGAGCGGTGGTCGGCTGGTGTTGTAGTGGTTGTGGTGGAGGAGGGGTAGGTAGTTCGGTTTGTTGCTGCGGCTCATTCTGTGTGAGGGTTGCGGTGGCTGATGGTGGAGTTGGGTGCGGTTTTTCTGCAGGTTTGGAGGAAGGTTGGTCTGACGTAGGGTGGTTTGTCTGAGGTGATTGGGCTGGAGAAGGAGCTGTTGGAAGGTCCCCTGTTGCTGTGTGGGGAGATGGTGGCGGGTTTGTAGCTGCTGCGTGCTCTGGTGCAGCAGGGATGTGTTGGGGTGGGTCTGCGCTTGGGCCTGCACCCCGGTGGTGGGGTGAGCAACCGGTGGGAAAACCGAACATGGTTGCCAAACGCCTTGGCTGTAGTCCCAGGGAGGTGGGGTTGTTTGGCCGGTTGGTGATGAAGGGTGTTGAACTGGAGTAGCAGGGTGCTGGTGTGGTGGCTGATGCTGAGGTACCAAAGTCGGTGGTTGTGATGGTAAAGGTTCTTGCTGCTGAATTGGGATTGGGACCGGGAATGCGTGGGGATGTGGTACTGGAACTGTGAGTTGCAGTGGATGTTGGGGCCAATATGGAAATGGCCACGGATATTGCATCGTTGAATGTGAGGCCAGGTCAACAGCGCGGACAAAGGCGTACCACCCGCGCAATGGCTCCGGCGCGGGGCAGCAGCGAGCAATGATGTCTGCTGAAAGGATGAAATGATGGTGAAGTGAAAATTGGCGATGGTATGATCCGCAATGATATGAGATGAGATGACATGAGATGATCCGCAAAATGGTGAACAGTGAAAAAATGAAATGGAAAAGAGCTTGCGATGACAATGAGGTGAAGTGATATGAGGATGTGATAGTCACGGTGGCCACTGTACATCTTTGAAAAGTCTGAACTCGGCTGCTTGACAAAATGCAAAAAAGGTATGAAATCATTGTAATACCACTCCAGCATGAAACAAACAGGAATGCAATCACGGAGTCAGAAACTTCAGTCTGTGTTCTTCCATCGTATTAGCCCGGCGGCTCGATGTGCAGTTAATTCAGGGTAGATAAAGATCGATGACAGTAAGTCGGTGGAGGAGAAGAGTCAGTAACTCAATTTCCAGCATGAAAACAGCGCCTCCTTGCGGAGGATCACACCCAGCACCCATGTGGGACGGCTGAGCGGCTCACACTTCGACTTGGGTTTTCAGTTAACATTGCCAGGGAAAATGGTGATGGAACGGCACGGTGACAGATCCAATGATTTGAAGATGTTTCAACAAATTGTTTTCGCACACCTGCAGTGACAAGCAATGAAACGCGCGGCTGCTGAAAGTGGCTGAGAGAAAAGGTTTAAGGGGTAGGTATCATGAAGGACCATGAATCAAACCGATCAAATTGGACAGCGTGTTCAAAAGTTGTAGCAGGTATGCCGAGTTGATCAGACTCGGTATCCCGTGATTGTGGTAGCTTCGTTG
>CAXAMN010006670.1:289071-300985 GCA_963970005.1 Durusdinium trenchii
AACCAACCAACCAACCAACCAACCACCGAACGACCACCAACCACCAACCACCAACGACCACCCGCCGCCACCGCCACCGCCACCGCCACCGCCACCGCCACCGCCATCGCCACCGCCATCGCCATCGCCATCGGCATCGCCATCGCCATCGCCATCGCCATCGCCGCCGCCACCATTGTCACCGTCACTGTCACCGCCACGCCACCACCATGACCACCATCACCACCTTCATCGCGGCCACCGCCATCTTCATCACCACCACCGTCTCCACCACAACTATGACTAAAACCACCACCACCACCACCATCAGCACCACCACCTTCACCACTATCACCGCCATCATGGCCACCATCACCACCATCACTACCATCACTGCCACCACCATTATCACAATCACCACCCGCACCACCGCCGCCGCCAGCATCATCACCAGCATCATCACCACCTTCATCTCCCATCACCACGATTACCAGCTTCATCACCACCATCATGTCTCTGTGGAAACCAACACGTCTACTGTAGATCTCCAGACCTTCTGTTTCTACACCTCTAGACCTTTGGACGTCTATTGGCGGATATATTATTTGGAAACTAATGCTGGACCTCCAGCACGTATATGCATATGTTTCAGGCTGCGCAAATCCTGTATTTGTGCATCTTCCAGTGCAAGGAAGAACCATTCATATTATATTAGGATGCAATAAACCAAACCTCATCACCACAGAAGGTCTGTGAGGCAAGTCATGACCTCGGCATCATTAGCCTCAGGCTTGGCTTGCTCCTTATTTGAGCGGCTTTCCAAGGCTGGATGCTCAGCACCGTCAACCCCGGTTGATATTGTTCCGTCAGTCAGAAGCTAACCTTCTTGAGTGAGTCCTACGCGAAGAGGAGGGATCAGTATCAGCTGCAGTGCTAAAGGACTTGGTCCTCCCAAAGCCTTGACCAGCTCAGGCAGCTGATTGGCTCCCAAATGAAGAGGAACCTACCCGACAGCAGGCAGTCGAATTAGATACATCAACACTTTAATAATAACATATTCATATTATTGTTGTCCCCCGAAGGTACAACTCCCTTTTCCCACAAAGATGCCGCGATTCAAAAGAGGGATCAACATGTGGCTCGAAGCTAGCCACAGAGCAGCTATAGGCTATAAGAATTACTCCTGCACGCTCTTCTTTTTGCATGCGCACGGTTTGCCATGGTGAGGAAACAAAAGGTCAAGGAGTCTAAGGAATCCAAGAAGACTGAACACTTTGAAGATCTTCTTGGCGATGGCCCTGAAGAGCAAGAGTTGTCGGTGTCAAAGAAACTTGGATCAAAGGGCGGTCAGAAGCCAGCAAATTTTCCACGAAGGATGATCAGAGGCCACCGCACGGAAGTGACTAGTGACCTTTATACTAGTATTTCAAACCTATCCAACTGTTTGTTTGTAGTGCTGCTCCAGGAAATATGCAAAAAAGTACAACGAGAAGATGGACAAGATTGAGGCGGCTCGAGCCGCAAAGCTCCTCGGACGTGCCATGATTTGTATACATTGAATGCTTTCCACGTCGTCGTGCAGAACGATTTCTCAGGTTCAGATTCTCTCTCTATATATATACTGTACTGTATATATATATATATATATATTTGCTTTGATCTCAACTAATAACTGCACAACATATCAAAGTTCACTAAACATGTTTGGAACGAAGATAATGCCAAGGCTCCATTTGTCAGAGCAAAGCGCGCTTAATTGTACCTGGTTTTTCAATGTAACATGCGCAACGAAGGATCTTGGCAGATGAAGATATTGCTAGCAATAGTTCTGAAGAGTCCACCGAAGATGAGAACGCGGACTTGCTGACTGGGAAAGTCGAAACAAAGATTTTCGATACTTTGTCAAGGATCAAGGCCAAAGATCCAAGTATCTATGATGCTTGCCCTGTAGAGGAGGAACACTTTTGATCGTTCCTTGATTGTTTCTTCTCATACTCTGCTTGGAAGCTGCTTTTAAGTCTATACATCGGCACCAAGGACAGCAAAACGACCTTCTTTACTGATGATGACTTCAAGGCGGAGGCTGCTTCCAAAGGAAATCAAAAGAAAAGCGAAGAGAAGTCGACGTACAAGAATTTTATTCGGAAAACACTGATGCAAGAGGGTGCTGATGCCATTGCGCGAGAAGAAGAGGAGATGGAGAGCAAGAAGAAAAAGAAAAACAAGAAGACACCTGCTGAAGAACAAAGAGATCTTCAAGCGGAAATCCGTGCCGCTGCAAATTCTGCCGAAACTGATGATCAAGACCTTTTTTCCATCAAAGAGCAGACTGCTGAAGAAACTTTACCGTACCGTTAGAAGCTTGTTGATTTGCAGTTTGACTAGTTGCCTACTAAAATTCTTTGTCCCAAGTTCTGCATGGTCCACAAGTCTCATAGCTGCCAAGGAAAGGGAACAGCAGGATGAAGAATTTGCGCGCTTCCAAGCAAAGTCAGAGCGAAGAGCTGACAACGCAGATTCAGTGATGTCGAACTACTGGCGTGCTGATGAAGACCTGGATGAAGATGAACAATTTCTGCGCGACTATGTGATGAACCGTCAATGGCTTGAGACCGATTCCTTGTGACTTGAATTCATGTAATTCCATTCTATGTTTCTTTTCTTTGCATGTTTTTTTGCTGACTCATACGGGCAGCAAGGCAGCCTGCTTCAACCAAAGACGCATTGGACATGGATCTTGACGAGGAGCAAGATGATGACCATTTGGACGAGGCAGATGAATTTGAAAAGGACTACAACTTTCGTTTTGAGGTGGAAGAGGGAAGGCCAGGGGTGCGAAGAAATTCGGCATTTGTCAAGTGTTTCTTAGTATTCCCGTCATGTCGTGAGTTCCTGATTCTTTAATATTCAGTTGGCCGATATTCACCAAAGAAACCCATCGAGTTCCAACAACATGTTTCTGCTGGCTTGGACAATCCACTGCACGTGCAAATCTTTTGTGACCAAACCTCAGGTAAGACAACTTGCAAAACTGTCGTGCATTTAAGGCACTGACTCACCGATGCCAGAGGTAGTTAGTGTTTGTGTGTGTAACCCTTGGAATCATAGGGAGCATTTTGGCCTTTTTTAGAACGCAGGGGAGTGGTGCGCAGTCTTGGAGTCACCACTCAAGGAAGACACTCCTCGCACTGCGATGATATTTGGAGGGGAGGCCTTCTGGACGTACCTGCTTAGTTGTGGCGCTTCTAGACACGTACTGTACCATTCCAAATCCAGGCTGCGGCTGGTTAGGTGGAGGTAGGTCGGCAGTCATCTTTTGTGTTTCGTGCGTTTTGAGCTAGCCTTGGAGATACTGTAGTTGAAAACCTTTGGACACTTTTGTTGGACTTGGAACTTTTTGATGTTTGGACCTCGTTACATATGATACGTTTAGGCCTTTCACTTAGTTTGGCTTCTTCAGGGACTTGCAATCAAATGGAATGTATATATTTATCTTGAGTGTGTGTTTGCGTGTGTGTGGGAAACATTGACCTTTGAACTTCCCAAACAGTGGCCAGCGTTCGCCAACAAAAGTACATTGTTCTATATAACCGTTGCTTTACTTTTCTTACATTCAGCATTGTTTGCGTCTTGACAATGTAAACAGACTCATAGATTTTGTGCCATATTATTTACCCTGCAGGCAGATCCAGGGTCATGCACGCTTCCCTGAGAATTCCGTGCGCGAGAGAAATGACAAAAGGAAGAGACAGCGGAAAGAAAAAGCAGAGAGGAAAGACGCCGAAAAGATCCGACGGACAGAAGAGTTAAAGAGATCTTCAATTTGGTTAATCGTGATGCTTTCTTATGTAACATTAATTTGGATTCCCCCAAAAAGGAGACGTGACTCCGCTACCACGCATCCAGTGAAACGCCAAGTTGAATAAATCCGAATACTGGAACAGTTGGGCACAGATTGGTCCAACCATTCAGTCAGAGCGGTTTTTTTTTCGGTGTTAGGTTGAAAACTGAAACCGGGAGTTTGTTTCTTGTTGTTGAGTGGAGAATGATTGTGAGCCAGCCGACCAAGGATTAAAGAATCTCAAAAAGCAGGAGATTCAGCGACGGCTTGAACAGATTCGTGAGATCACAGGACGATCAGGGCGCCGTTTTGCGGGGTGAGTATTATGAACATGACTTGAGAGTCTCTCAGTAAATGCATTGTATCACATGGATCCAACTGCGCTGCATTATTAATTATTGTTCTATTATTTTTTGGACATGCACTTTCAGCCATTGCACTGCTTGTGGTGAATGAAGCAGACCAGCCAACCTTTCTGCAAAGCTCATGTCATTCCAGCTTTTCCACCGTTGCTGATCGTTTTGCATCTCCAGTGCGGCCAAACTCGTTCATTCTCTTAATATTATCATTGAATGCTTTAGGGGTGCTATCTAAAGGGCCTGTGCTGGTCTATTGGGATCTGCGTTGGGGCGTTGCCTGGCAACCAGAAACCAAATTGGCAGGAAATGAAGATACAGGCCTCGAGTCTACTGACCTTGATAAAGACTTTGATCCTCAGAAGCATGATGAGACTATGGCCCAAGTTTTGGGTGAGGACAGGTCACGGCATGTCAAAAACATGCTAAACATGCTATGTTTGTTCAGCACCGCTGGACTGATTTATCGACATGTGGTATTCATGTGGGGGTTGTAAGATGTTGTAAGGAATGCTATACATTGCAAAGCCTGTCTTGTTCAACGCTTCCTTGCGATTGAAGCAGCTGAGAGATGAGAGCAATGCACCTGAAAGGACTATGATGAGAAAGAAGAGGTCTTATCATCCAAGGAACTTGTTCGGGGACACAGCGGGTATACAGATCTTGATGTATCAAGCGCTGCTGCGGAAGGTTTGCAGAAACATTGGGGTGTTAGTCCTGAACAGCAGGAGGACGGCGAGCAAGATGATGGATACAGAAATGAAGAGGTTGAAGATGGTACAAAAGAAGAAGAGGAAGAACATCCGGACCTTTGGTTTTTATGTGATGGATGCAAGCTGCCGATCCCAGGAGGAAAGAGACGCTTTGACTGTGCGGTCTGTGAGAACTTTACATTATGTATTAAATGCTTTCGCATTCGTCGCCATCCGCATAAATTCATTCGACGACGGGTCCCAGAAAGTTGCACACCACCAGAGGACTTCAAAGGAATGCAGTTCGGAACTGGTGACGGGGACAAGTCTTTGGATGAATACTTCCAGCTCGACTATGAGGACATTATTGGTGGAGACTTGCCGACCAGATTCAAGTATCGGAAAGTTGAGCCGAACGACTATGGCATTCCGGCACATGTGATTTTGTCGAAAACCGGCAAAGAGCTGAACCAAATGGTTTCTTTGAAGAAACTTCGGCCATATCGAGAGGATGAGGAGGGATACCAATCCAGCAAAAAGCGAAAGAAGGAAGGCAAGGGGCAAGAAGGTAAGGGACGAGGAAAGGGAAGCAGCAGAGGTCGTGGGAAGGGGGACGGAGGAGACAAGGTGCATGCCAAGAAGGGCTCAAAGAAGGATCGGAATGAGAAAGGTTTCTCCACTGGCATTTAATGAGCATATCCATCTTCAAAGTTTTCTTCTATCCAATCCAATCCACATTAATACCCTCTTGATTCTTTTGTTCAGAACAGGCTTTCTTCACTGAGTTGGCAGCTCTTTGGCTTGCAACTAAGGTGACCAGGCAGCTGGAGATGACATCTTAAGCTCGACCCGATTCAAAGCCTACAACCTAGAGGGTGACAAGCGTGCTGGCAAGCAACAAAAGCAGAAAGGCGGTTCAAAGACAAAGAAGCCCCAAAGCTGAGGCTGAAGACTAGAAACGAATGTCTTGTTGCTTCTACCTGAAGATCCCATTGTCCAACAAGATGCTCATGGAGCACCCTGAACAGCGACCTTAACAACGAGCTCTTACAAAGAAGTTGGGATCCTTGATTTGCTGGATCCACACCTATTTTGATACCGCCTGACGGTGCGGTCGGCTGGCAGATTCGTTTCACACCATTTTGCCAAAAAAGTGCAAGGGACGCCCAATGAGAGCATGCACGCGACAATTTTTCCTGGAAGTCTCTGCCATGGGCTGCGAAATGCGAAGATCGGACGTTAGATGTTGGGAGGCCTACAATGAATTCTGCAAGCCAAAAAATACCTCCAGATTTGGGGGGGCCTTCAGGCACTGTTCGGAACTGTTTTTGAACCGCAGCATATTCTCAGGAACCTCAGGAGCCTAAGAAGTCGAACTCAAACGAGGCCTGGCGATGTAGGCCATGTCTTGCACAGAGCCATTGCTGTTTAAATTTGTGGCACAAAGGAATTTCTGCATGATTTTACACCTGATACATAGTGAGAGTGCTTCGTGGAGACTCCCCGCATCCTTTGCTCGCAGGGTTCGGAGCGTGGGCTCTTGGTCTACCAGGCGCCTCGTGAACCCTCTCTAGGTTGACCAGGCTGAGCAGCTGGATCTGGATGTAACCCGCGATAGATCTTTGAGATGCGGAATATGTTCGAATTGTTCAAGCTTCATCAAGCTTCCAATCTTGGTGCCCTGCAAGGCTTTCCAAAGTCTTCGAACAGGCGTGCTGAACAAAAGGGACTTGACATCTTGTGCAGCAATGAATTTTAGTACAGTTTACAGTGCACTCAGTCAACCTCCAGATGGCATAGTCTTCCAGCCAAGCATAAACCACAGTAGAGCGACCATGAACTAACTTGATGCAAGCTCCCTGTTGCCTGCAGACAGTTCTCTGCTTGCAGATCAATCATTCTTTTCTTGCTCCCGATTTCGAACAGATCTCCAGTGATCTCCAATGTTTCATGATTCAGCTGCATCCTTCTCAGGGAGCTCCGAATGCTTGACCTCACAGGCCTGAAGAATAGAGTGATTCACAGAGCAGTGAGCATTGAACATCGCAGCATCGGGGGGGGTGGGGTAGGAGGCGAAAAGGCACCATTTGAGAGGGTGAACCCGGAGCTTGCCTGGGGAGAGCGCTCCAAAGCGAGGGTCAGAAAAGCAATGAACATGGGGTCTGGTGATGCGAGTGATGCACTGGACGCCGAGTAGTGCATCATTAGCATCATGAAGGGCTGTGAAGTCTATTTGGACAATGGGCATTGAGCACTGGAGTGGAGACAGGCACCCATCATCCTGGTCTCTACTATACTTGTACCGTTTCCTCGGTCGAGCGGATGCTTCTCGCGGCGTCCACGTGCACCGAACGTTGTTCCGGCTTGGTTGTGCAGCTAGATAGTACAGAATAGATTGATAGATCGATAGATCGTAGATAGATAGATGGATAGAGCTGGCTTGATGGATGGATAGTGATAGATAGATAGAAAGCAAGTTGTGCCTTGGAAGAAGCAGGGCAGAGTTGGCCGAAACCGTGTCCCAGAGTGGCTGGCGCAGGAGTTTATCAACCAACCCTGGAAGTCCCATACCAACTTGAACGTGGCTGACTGAAGCGTAAAACGCTTGGTTCAATAATGGCTGTGCAGTAACGGCTGCGCGGCTATGTTCAGTGGTGGCTCGACTTTTCTGATCAAAGTGGAACTGCTTGGATGTATTGGTTGGCAGCGACGAGTGCCTATCAGAAAAGGGCCCCGTGTAGATAGCAACTTGGTGGGGTGAAGAGATTGCTGTTTGAGGATGGGTCATAGTCACGGATCTGTGCAATATTTTTGGATGACGGTTGGTGACACCAATGCTGAGGCATATACAGGAGTTCCTGCCATCCTCCTAGTCATCCTTTCAGAGAAGTCTGGTTGGATGTATTGGGGCAAGTATAGTAGTTGGTTGGCAGCGACAAGTTGCTATCAGAAAAGGGGCCCGTGTAGATAGCAACTTCG
This sequence comes from Durusdinium trenchii, assembly GCA_963970005.1. Classification (NCBI taxonomy): domain Eukaryota; class Dinophyceae; order Suessiales; family Symbiodiniaceae; genus Durusdinium; species Durusdinium trenchii. The sequence continues at coordinate 296,919 of CAXAMN010006670.1, forward strand.
TGTGGTGAAAAGATTAGCAAAAGACCCTCTCGTTTGGCGGCTGCTGGCTTTTGTTCCCCCCCCTTCTCAGGTATATAAATCTGTCAAGGTTCCTCCCCCAGCAAAGGCTGTATGGCTGTCATGTTATTGTCCAATCAAAGCTGGAGCGTTGTGTGGTAGGTGCACTTTTCTAAGAAGGCTCAAGTGTTGATTCTCCGAGGATGTTGATTGCTTTGGCAACCTGCTTCGTTACAGGAAATGCTTGCTTTTGCCAAGCAGACGGGCTTTGAAGGCCCAAAAGAATCGTGTGGAGTCAAGCGAGATATGTGCCCAAGTGGCTTTCCCGGTATTTGCGTTTTGGCCTGCAAAGATGGCCGAATTCGTGGGGTGAGAGAGATTCACAGATAGAAGTTCAATGGATCCTTTGATCATTAAAGATGTCCTGGGTGCCAACAATTTGGACCCGTCATGGTGCGCCAAAGGTTGGTGATTCCCCTATAAGCCTATAAAATTCCAAGTGACCCGCAACTTACAGTATATAGCTTACCTTCCAAGTGGCTTATCTTAGCTTGCTTGCTGTTGTTGATTTGGTTTCCTTGTCAGGGTCCGACGCCGACTGGGAAGAAGAGTTCCAATCCCTGTGTCAGGAGTTAGGCGCGCTATTGTACTTCTGTCCAATATCTCTCACCCCCAGAGTTGCCAAGGGGGGGCTGGACTTGTGCCAGGAATCAATGGAGTCGACCTGACTACATTTGGCCAGCTGGTGGATGATCGTTCCGAGCGAGGCCAGCAGATATCAGTGAAAGTGGAGATGGGAAGATAGGAAACACATGGAACGACAAGTGACAGTTTGTTCCTGTCCTTGGGGGAATATCCAAGTATATAACACTACGTTGTGAGAATCGTTTTTCTTTTAGCCCACATATAATATACCAACAGCAATTGGGAGCTTGTACCAATATGGTACCTTATTACTCAATTCCATTTTTCTCAAGGAGAGTTCTTGTCAATGACACAAGAGCTTAAGCTTGCACCCTCTCGTTTGATTGGCATTGACAGGCTGCTATTGCACCAAAGAAGATCTCCAAAGCATCATCAGGCAGTTGGATGCAGCTTGCTTTCACCAAACTCATCGTTTGACACAGCTAATTCTGTTGATTGCATATTGCTAGAGGAGGCTTCGCATCCTTACATCTACATACATACCATTGTATATAGTATATATAGTATATAATGAACAGTGAACATGTGATGTGAAGATTCCGCAACGAGTCGCCTTTTTAGGTCGAGGTCACCTCCGGAGACTCACGCAACCAACGGGGCGATCACAGCGTCCTCCTCAGTGAAGAATGGGAAGCCAACGGTTCCACAGATTTTTACTTGTCTGGTTAGGTCCTTCCACCGGAGTGTCACCTTTTTGGATGAGAAATCACTGATTTTAGGCATGGCAATCTCATTTGATGAAGGACTTTAACATATTTTTTGCCATACAAGGATTGCAGGTAGCCGAAGAGATTGGATAGGAAGACGACCGTCCCTCTTCAACGGTGAATGCAGTGTAGAAAGAGCCATAGCTGGAAAAGAAGACCGACATAAAGAAAGAAAGGGTTTGAAGCAGGAAGTCTATGGAAGTTGACCAAACAGCTGTCAAAGCTCTGGCAGATCTGAGGCACCAAAATCCGTCCTTCTACGACAGCAATACCGGATGCATCCCAGCATGACCGCCTGCCTTAAACATGGCTTCGTGGCTTCTCGAGTTGACACCTTCCAAACCACTGTGGCTGTGACGTTGCACCAGTTGTCTGTATTTCAATAGTGATATGACGATAGAATCTCTGTCACTGTGGGCAGGAATAGCTTCCCATCTAAGCAGTTCTATGATGGCAAGGTGCCGTGAGGGGTATTCAGGACAGATGCAACTGCAGGAGGAGAGCTTCATTCGGCCACAAATTGAAAGTGACTTCGAACATCAACGAATTTGTGACTTCTGAGATGCTTGCAGCTCCTTCAATCCCTCGTTCAATATGTGTTCAGTGTCTCGATCCTGGCAGGTCTTCAGTGACAAGTCGACGATTTTTAGACCTGCAGGATTACTTGCCATGTCCCGAGAAGGACAGAATAAGTCAAAAGATGAGAAGGATGGGAAAGCAGAGGCATGCAACAAAATTTGTCACGATGCCAGCTGCATGACGGGCTCTCTTGACCACTCTGCTTTCCTGGTGTGTGTGATTGAGATGAGATGGGATTGCCAAGAGCTATGAATCATGATGAATCATCATGCATTTGGTTGCTTGGGCTTGATCATCTTGATCACCATCCATGCCTCGCTGAAATAGTTGAAACTCGTCTTGAGAATTCTAGGAATACATGCAGGGCTTCGTATGCTGCCCTCTGCTTATGCTTAGGCACATGGCTCCGGTGCACGTTGCCCAGTGCTGTTTTGGAGCTCCCCTGCCTCATTCCAGGAAGAGGCGGAGCAACTAACTCGCTCTAGTGGTTAACACTTGTTTTGCTTTGCTTTTTGTGAACGAAACCAAGCCTAGGGCCTAGGGGTTCTTTTCCTGCGTTGACAAGTTCTTGGTCGTTATTGTCGAGGAAGTCCTCGGCTTGGCCTGCTCTTTTGTGTAAGTTCACCAATCGTAGCAGTGGTTTTGATGGTTTTCAAACAGGCTCTTTGGATGGTTTTTAGTACGTTTTTTTTGCAAATGATTAGGTTTATACAAAAAGGGAACTGTTGAGAAGTCGCGGAGGCTGTTCTGCTTGGGGCGTAGGCGTCGTGTAAGCATTTTGCGTAGGTGGGTGTTGAAAGATTTGCGTAGGCAGTCTTGCGTAGGCACCCTTTTCATGAAAGCCTGAATTTTCTTATTCAGACTTCTTTAAAAGTTGTTCAAGGGTCTTGGGGAAAGATAATGTTGGCTTGTAGTTGTTTAACTTGACACTTGCTTGCAAATTCCAGTGGGGAAGGAAAATGAAAATGAATTGTAACGACATGGCTACAGTGGATGTTTGAAGTTTGTTTGTCGAAGCTATGGGGGCACATTGGTTTTTGAGGTCAAAAGCTTGATCGTGCTTGGTCTGGCACACCGGCTCTTGAGCTACAACTGTGTGCACCCTGTTGGTACCATAATCAATGGACCTATTTTCGCGTAGGCCCCGCGTAGGCGCTCGCGGAAGCAGCGCGTAGGCAAGAAGCTATTGGCTGCTGCTACTGCTTGGCTGCTGCTTTGGCTGCTGCTTTTGCTGCTGCTTGGCTGCTGCTGCTGCTGCTGCCTCTTGTTTTCTGCTTGTTGTGCGCTGTTTATGTGCTGCTGCTTCCACAGTGTAATTGGATCGGCTTGATACAAAATCTATCTGGCCATCGGTAGCAAAGCTGTAAACGCCTTGTAAACAGGAACCTGATGTGACCCGGTCGCATCGGGCCACTACTTGCGGATTATATAGCTCTTTTCGAGTCACCTGATGTGACTAAAGTTGGTGACAGTACCCTGCGTAGGCATCCCGCGTAGGCACCTAACAAAGAGAACCTCTCGCGTAGGCATTTGCTTGAGAGGGGAGCCCAGGCGTAGGCACCCGCGTAGGTACAGACCCAGTGTATAAGCCCCACACCACAAAAAAACACACAACTCTAGTGATGTTCAGCCTTTGGGGGGATGAGGGTTGAGGTGCTCTTGCTTTGGAGAGTTTCTGATCGTGAGAGACGCTGTGGGTCAAAAATGCCGGGTACCCCAAAACAGCCTATTGGTAAAGGAAAAACGGACAGCTTAAGCTGCAAGCTTGACCCACTGCAACCATCCTGAAGGCACTCTGCTGGAAAGCGGCCTCAAATGGCAACCCCTAAATCGCAACATTTGGCTGACGACTTGTGATGTACAGGTGGAAAAACTTTGGTTTGAACAACATTTGGTTTATAGCAGACAAAAATACTTACACAACTTCATGTCCCAATCATTCTGCCCCATTTATGGCTCAAGAAACAGAGGGGGGATTGCTCGGTTTAGATCTTTGACGTGTGAATCATGGTGCAGATGATTATGATTGACCCAGCAGAGTACCAGCAGCGACGAAGAGAGCAGCTGCAGGAATTCTTG
>CAXAMN010006681.1:0-14353 GCA_963970005.1 Durusdinium trenchii
GCTTGGAGGTGGGATGTTCAGTCTTCTAGACTCCATTCGCGGTCGTCCTGCAGCGTTTGGCCAACGAACTCCGCCTAACCACACCATATTGAAAAAACATGATTCATGGCAGTCTTCTTACGAGTAGTAATGCGTGAACCCCCCACCCACGATACGTTGTGCCCTACAACCGCGCCTTATCGGCTCCTTCTTTCAGCAGCTGCTGCACTATGGCAGCATGGCCATTCTGGGCTGCATAGTACACGGCTGTCCGGCCTCAGCAGTTAGCCGCACCGGAGCCAATGACCCGCACCAATGCACCCTTCTTGCATTGCGCAGGCTGTACTCACTCAAGCGTAGCTTGGCGTAATATAACCATCCAACAGATCTTTTGTGCATCTGCATCCTTTTGCTCAATCCTTGCCGCTGGGTTCGGCGCCAAAACTATCTTGGCAGTCCTACCAAGAGCGTGCCAGGTGGATCAGGCGGTGTTGACACGTCCAGTGGTGTTACAGCTAAAAGGCAAAAGTCGATATAGTTTTTGTTCTTGAGCCTTGATCACAGTCGCACCACATGAGCGGGGACACCAGTGAGTTTGACACGGTCTCACCGGCAAACTGGAAGACTTGACTTGTTCTCCAACTTTGAGCTAGCTACCACCTCACAGGGTGGCATGACATCATTCCTATGTCCATTCAAAGCAGCTCAGATCGCCTTGTTGGCGCGGAATTCCAGCATCAGTTTCACGATCGGCTCACGGCCCTTGGCTGCAGCCAAGTGTAGCGCTGTCTGGCCTCAGGAGCTGACTGAGGCCTGAGGCAACATTTTATTCAGAATTCTACACTATACTATACAGTCATGCCGCCCGAAAGAGCGGACATAAATTGTCAAGGAAAAATGAGTTCGCTTGAAACTGATCACCTGTCGATGCCAGAACGCAAAAGCAATGCATGAATCATGACAGTGTTATCCTCAAAATGCTACTGTAGCAAAATCTCATCCAGGTCAACGCCCCACGGTTCAGCTGAAACAATCGATCAACTTTGGGGAACCGGGCATTGGTCTTCTTCAGAGGTGGTGGCTTCCTGCAAGAAACGCTGAGAGCTTCGAAAGCCCAGGAGTGATCCTCTCGCATCCGTTTCAATGAAACAAGGGGAAACCTGGCAATCTAAACAATGGAAGGGCTGGGTCAGGCGCGAGGGCGATCAAAACCTTTTCAAGAGCCCCGGGTTAATTAAAGCAACACCGCGGAGCATGAGCTCAGGACAGGAGCTCCTTGTCAGCCTGATTCTCGAGCAGCGTCTTTGTCACTGCCACGTGACCGCAGTCAGCTGCCAAAAGCAGGGCGGTGCGGCCTCAGACTCGCTGAGCATCTTGCTTTTTAAGCAAAAGCCATCGTTGTCATACATCGTGCGTCCATTCATCAAGTTGAGACTCCGGGCCAAACTTGTTCTGGGCCTCCTGGTGTGGAGTGCAAAAAACAATGGCAAAGGGATCCCTGCCTTTATCGGACTCATGGACGGCAGGTTCCTATAGTCGATCTAGTCGTATATCCCTCATGCCGTTCCAAACGTTGGGAAAATATGCAAAAGGCCACACCACACCACCCTAATGGCCGGCCACAGCAAAAAACACTCGGCAACAAATCCAACCCTGTGAGTGAGTCAAGCCCGATCCCCTCCTGGTTCGCCTTGTTCTCCAAAAGGATCTTGACGACCTTCTCATGGCCCTTGCGGGCCGCGCGGTGCAGTGACCTGTCGCCTTAGCTCTTCGGCAAGGACCGCCGACAACATGGGATCGCTAGGACCCACACCATAGTCGTCCGCGCACTCCTGTCAAAGAGATCGATTTGGAGTTGGAGGTCTCAACTCCGAGTTCTAAGAACATGGAATGGTATGATATAGCATGTTGCAGGGCAGGACACGCTCTGCAGAATGAATGAATATATATGTCAAATCAAATGAAACAGCTCGTCCGCCTGATTGAAATGCTTCAGCATCACCTGCATAATGGCATTCTGTCCGGACTCTGCTGCACAGTGCAGTGGCGACTCTCCTTGGCTGGAATCCCCTCACACAGCAAGCCATAAGGTCAAACAATAATTGATATGGAGCGGTGTCGGGTAGACCTATTCCACAGTTCCTTCTTTATGGAGCTAAATCTGAACAAGTACTGCGCGCATAATTGCTAGCTTGCCATCAGGTTTACTTCTTGGGTTTCAAGAGTTCACCAAACTTTGTGAAAAACACAACATGTGCTCAATTCTGGATATGTATGTAGACTATGTAGATTTCTTGGCTGAGTCAGGCCTCCTCTTGTCCAATGGTGCATGTGTGAAAGATTTGGGGCGATCCGCGTTGCGGATTTGCGAAGTGATCTTTGCCAAAGAAAACATTAGAAAACTCCGCCTCTCTGCACTATGTGGCAATGAATGCCTTCAAATCTAAGCATTGGCCCTGCTGAGACTCCCACCAAAAGCATTCTTGGCCTCCAACAGTTAAAAAAACAAAACCCCAAAAAGGGTGGAAACAAACAAACGAACAACTCAAGTGCTGGAGCACATCTGGAGCCTTGACCACCCCAGAGTCGAGCAGGAAGTTGATGATCTCTGCATGGCCCCCGGTGGCCGCCCAATGCAGGGCTGTGTCGCCTCAACTTCAGCTTTGCACCCAAATGGAGCTGCATTTCGACTTGAGCAAACGCAGAATGTAGATTGGGCGCGGGAAAACTTCTGGGCTGCAAACCATTCTTGGTGCGTTCCTCCTTCCAGCAAACACAGGGAGACGTGAGACGCAAGCACAAAGAGTACAGCCTACCTGCCCTACCTGCAAGGATGATGAAAACTTAGCTGTAGGTCAGCAGTTCACAGCTGTTCACAGTAACATCTGGCCTTGTTGGTGCCTTGGTGAAATAACTTCTTCATTTCGTCCACCTTTCCATCTCTTGCTGCCACGTGGATCGGCGCAAGACCTCGGATCTCGTTGAGATATCCTTGAGCCAAACACATGCAAATCATGCTTTTCAATGTCCATTTCAAACACCTCCGTGGTGCTTCCATGTCAGCCTGGTGTCCCTAAACACTTGGTGAGGTCAGGGCCTGCCCGCATGTCCTGTCGCTTTGGCTCTGGAAGGGAAGGCTTGACAGCCAGAAGTTTATAGTTCAAGCAACAAATAACTAGTCCTGTTCGGTCTGAAACTGAAGTTGGACAAGAATTGCATGTTTAAACTTGGACTCTTTTGGGTCAGCCTTTACTTTCTTCAGCTTTTCTTCAGCCTTCTCCTGGCTCGGGCACATGCAAGCACGTGCAACCGTAAAAGAAAACCTTGCATCCAACACTGCAACCGCAAAATTCGTGAGACTCTCAGCAAAAAGAAAACACAGTTTTCCCAGCAACAAAAAACGACGTGTGACATGTGTGTGTATCTCCACACCTTCTCCTCCGTGACCTTCAGGTCTTTCAGCTGCAGCTCTAGCTCCAGCTGTTCCACCTGAAGGTTCAGCTCGTCTTGCTCCGCCTCACCTCGCTCTGCCCGCACGCTTTGCTCCGCCTTCAGTTCCCCTAGGAACCTCTGCCGGAACTCGTGGATGTCCTCCATCTCCAGGGTGAAGCCTAACTTACTGCCTAACTTCTTCATGTAGGCAACTTCACCCCTTTGGGACACCCCGAGACCGGGCAGGCCTCTGTTTGCAGCCGTGCAGGCAATCCGCGGTGGCCATTCCACGTCCATGCCTTCGCCTTTCTGGGATGCCTTAAAGACAACCACCAGGGTATGGCCGTTCTCGACCGCCTTGAGCATCTGTTTGCACCATTCTGCAAACCACCGGCAGCCGAATTCTTGCAATGCGCCATACAGCGCAAAACACCAACATTCGTTGCGTTTTTTTGCATCTTCATCTTCGGTATTCGGTGCATGCAAGCCAAACAGGCTGCTGCCGGGGGGCAAGAACACGCACGCAGTGCTTCCTGCACTGTACGCGTCTTCTAGACCTTCTGTGGCCTCTTGGAGCTTATACGCCCGGTCGACCAACATCGCCCAGTCTTCGGTATACGCGCCGCAGAACGACACAACGGTCACCCGGCATCGACCTCGGTGGGGGTGCACGTGCCCGTAGAACGAGACACGCCGCCCACCCGGCATGGCAAGTTCTACCGGCTCTGATCTACCCTGACGTTGTTCTCATCTTGAGCCGGCAGGCCCTATGTTAAACAAAAAACATCGCACGGCCGTCCAAGCCCACACTGACAACGTGACATACGCCGTACGCTGCATGCAACCGATCTCTGCTACTTACTTGTGGCCAAGCAGTCGGACCACATGATTAGCTGCCAAGACTTTCTGCAATCTTCTCGCAATCTTGCAGGAGACTCCAAAACATCGTTGACTTGTGTTTGGCTTGTATTGGTTTTGTTGCGGTCCTTAGCGTCGATCGTTCCACCCTTGTCAGTTCGTCAATCCCAACAGGAAGCTTCAACGAAAAGGACTATATACTTAAAAGGAAAGGAAACCCGAGTGGGCCGGAGCCATAGAGAGCCACTGTGGAGATGCAGAATTCGCGAAGCCACTTAGCCTGTCCATCCCGATCTCAGGCAAAAGGCCTTTGCAACAGGAAAACGCTTCCGCAGCTCTCCCTCTCTTCTTCACTCCCTTCCCCTGAATTCTTTTCGTCCTGTCTTTCGAGGTGATTCATGTCATGAATCTCAGTCTATTACACCAAATGTTTGAATCAAACATGTGAGAACCTGACAGTGAAGCTATTGAAGCTCACGTGTCCAGAATGGAGAGATGGCCAAGGAATCTGCGAATCCCGCGCCAACAAATGGAGCTGATCTCGACAAATGATTGTCAAATCAGTGCTAAATATATGCAACAATTTTTTAATCGTTTCAAGAAACTGATTCCTTCTCCGGTCATTTCAAGACACCTGCAGTCCGGAAAACGGACGATCATATCCTCGGCCGTGCAGGCCTCCCAAGGCCCCATCCAATCTGAAAGCAAGACAGCTGACTCGTGGTGAACGCAAGCAGTAAATGTGTATTATCAATCAAATTCTACAGGGCGATGGAGATTCTTGATGTATTCTGAGAGGGCAGTGATGCGAGGGATGGAACTTCCGTTGATCAAGAGACTCCATGGAATGTCTGACAACGAGAAATTTGTCGTTGCGAACTCAAACAATGAGAAAGCAACTCTAATTGATGCGCCCGACTCTCACTTAGACTCTTAGACCAAGTGACTGAGCTCATCATATCTTTGGGAGATGTCCTCCCAAGGCCCCATCCGATCTTCTGAAATCCAAACAGCTGACTTGTGGTGAACCCAAGTATGTGTGCATTTTCATTCAAGATGGTGAGGATGCTTGTTCCAACTCACTTACAACCGAGAAGTGCTCACTCTTCGTACCGGAAGTGCCTCGCTCGAATTTCGAGAAGTGAGCCCCGTGAGCCACGTGTCACCGTCGAAGGTCCCGGACTCACTTCGCATCGTCTTAGACTCTCCTTGACGTTCATCGCTTCGATGAGATTCGTTGTCCAAAACAACAACAGAACTGTTCTGCTTCGATCGTTGAACTGCTTCGATCGTTTTCTGCGATGCTCAGGTCCAAGAAGTGGATATTCGGGTACGCCGCAGCTTCGTTCATTCGGGTGCGCCTGTGAGCTCTCATGGTTTCTTGCCATCATCATATATGGCGCTGGCTTGGAGCAACAAGAACAGCATTGGTTTCTCAATTGAACCTGGAGAGCAGCCTAAACAGGATCTAGAAGCCGCAATAAGACGTCAAGAGCAAGACCAAGTTTGGAGATCCCCCAAAGCAGTCCGGATTCCCTAAATGAGTGGCGAAATTGGATTGAAGATTGGAACCTGTGGGACCTTGGAGGCACATCAAAAGAAAAACACTTCCAAAGGCGAAAGTGCCCAAGATCGTCTGAGGTCACCTGGCCTCTTTCGAACACATCGCCTGTCTTCTTGGACCTTTAAAGCAACACTAGTAGCAAGTTCACACTTGTCTCCACTGAAGTTTTGTTTCACGGGGACTCCTCCGAACTTCTCATTCCAACAACACAGCCTGGGGCTGATGCAAAACAGGAAACTGAGTATCTGAACAGCTTCTTTTCAACGGATGCCTTGAATCTCTCTAGAACATTCTAGAACATCGCGACTGATATCTGAGGGTCTCAGAAGAAAGGCGGTGTCTAAACCTTCGCGCTGCCCATCACTGTCCTTCCACCTCAGAGGCAGCTTCCACCTCTTTTTGATTGGTCGAAACATCAACCTCTCGGCGCTAAAGGACTCTTGAAGATATAGAAACACAAGAGGCGGCACAAGAGGCAGACAATGGTTCTTGGATTCTCGCCCAGCAGCTTCTAGTGACTATCTCAAGCTTGAACTAGTCCTAGAAAGCCTCACCTTTGGGTTGCAGGGGGGTCTTCAGTCTACCAACGGGTGCTGAAACGTCTCCCACAGGGTCCAATCGAAAACGAGCACCTTGCTTCTAACTGACGAGCCACCGTGGCACCTGCGAGTTCGAAAGCCCCGCCTGCGGTGCCACGGTGCCGATCCAACGGCACAAAAACCGAGTCAAGGCAATCCAGATATTTGTGCTTAAAAAGCAAGGGGAAACACATGATGAAATACTTCAAGTGTACAACATGTTGTAAATGATTTTTGAGAAGCTAGGAAGCTCGGTCTAAGTTTGGAAAGCCAGGAAATCGACTCATTCTGGCCAACAATCAAAGCAGGGAAGCTCTTGGATTCTTGCGATGGACTCCCAGACTGGTGCTACGACCTCAGGATGTTGACCCACTTATTTCAGAAGTCTGCCGTCACTTTGTTTGCATTGGTGGATTTGAAGAAAGGATGAATTGGGATACCAACCCGACCAACCTGCAGTTCCCGTTTCGCGCGAAGCACAAACAATGTGTCGAAACCAAAACACTGATTCCTCATGCATTGGCTGCATTGGTGTAATAAACATCGCGTTGGCAGAGTCTCCCCACCTGGAAGTGCCAGGGAAACAAAGGACGTTGGCCGTTGAGGTCCAGGATAAAGCGAGCTTCCAATGTTGCCGTGTGCGTGGTATCGATGGCTTCTTGAGACATAAGAACCTCGGGAGCGGCAAGAGCTTCCGTGCAGTCAGTCACGTTAGGTACTGAGCAATGACGGACAGTTGGTTCAACATCTGCCTCAAAGGCTGACCACAAGAGTCACAAAGAACTCCATTTTCTTGTCATAAAGAATTGAGCTACGAACCTCCCAGTGCACCGTGCCCCAAAGGACTGTTCTGAACCTCCAACCTGGTTTGTTCGTGCTCACTTCATTGCTACAGATTTTCGCGAAGCAAACAACCTCAGCTTTGGGCAAGACATTGGCCTCCCCAAAATGTACATGTTCTCTCCATATCTGCCCAATGATCTTTTTCATCCGCCAAAATGCCATGCACATCTCCAACCTTCCTATGGCTTTATTCTAAAGTCAATTCATTGGTCAGGCCTCTCTTAAAAAAGTGGCGTTTCTCTGCGATTCTGCTGGGCCAGCAGGTTTACGATGGTTTGCTGGTGTAATGAGACCCCAAACTGAAGAGCTCGCTTTCGTTTTCCGACGTAGCTCCCTTCTTGCAGGTGTCATCCAGCGTTTCAAGGATGATCCAATGCAGAAGAGTTTCGCCGATCGTCGAGTGGCGGAACAGAGCATGAAAGACAGATCTGAGAAATCTCCTAAGATCTTTCGGTTTGCTGGGCATTGTGAGTCCTTCTCTCCCCAAAAATTGAAGCATATGTAACATATTGTAAAATTCATTTGGCTTCGGCACAGCGAAGTCAACATTTAAAGTCAACACCGGAACGGTGAATATCTGCACATGAACAGCATTGAACAGCATAACATCTGAGAATAAGCTTCAATTTGCGAAGCCAAGGCGCTGTCAGAGTTCACCAAGGCTGTTCCGAAATCGAACAAAGGCGCCGCGGAGCTCTTTGCTTGCACTGGCAGCTAGCAAGAACCAGAGTGACCAGAAAGTGACCAGAGTCGACCTCCCAAGCAGCGACCAAGTCGCACTTCTTCGAAGCTGTCATTCCCGCCCGTCAAGGCTCAAAAGCTGGACCTTTGAGCAAAGGCAGTCAATCTCAACGGTTTGGATCAAACATGCGCAGCCAGAGTAGCTCTGCAAGAGATCCCAATGACTCCCGGATGCACACCGTCTGAGTCTCGATCAAAAATGATGGAAGATTCCGAGGTGACCCAGCCAGGTGTGTCTCAAGCAAAAAGCACGTCACTCTCTCTTGCTTAGTAAAGCTCTTTGACCAAATGGCCGACAAACACCCGACACCAAACCGAGTTCATGGATGCATCAAACAAGATCTTTCATAGGTCTGCCCGTTTCGATCACCAAGCGCAAGATTGGCCAAATGATAGAGATGCTCTGTGCGAAAGCCCGCACAAACTTTGGTGTCAAAACGAGGTTGCAAGGATTGCTCATCATTCGCGGCAAAGGCAGGCGAGGCGGCGTGTGGTGCAAGCGGAGGAAGTGAGGTGAATCCAGGTTGGCTGGAGCGACTGAAGGTGGACGGATAGCTGAGGTGGAACAGCGTGGAGCTTTTTCTGCTGCAGCTGCAGCCTCAGGCGAAAGCAAAAGAACATCAAAACTCACTTCCTTTTCAGCTCCTCCACCGTGAAAAAAAAGGTAATAAAAGTTGGGATCATTTGGGGACCATGTGAACCGTTATGGATCCCTCCACATCTGTTTCAGTTACCTAGTGTCCTCGAAACAACATGTCACTTAGGCCCGTCATGAACAGCTGGAACCCGTGCGCAAACACCGAGGCGCTGGAGTGCCGCTGGAGTGCGTCCACCATGCCTCCTCTTTCGAATGCTTCATCCGGACCAGTGGGCCTCTCCGGAGCAGGCCCAAAAGAGTGACACCGAATGCACCGACGAGACGTGGGTGGGGGCTGGAACCCTAGTGAGCCATTAGTGAGCCACTCGACAAAGTGGTCCTGACTCAGGTGTCACAAGCCAACTGCCGATCTTTTGGACACCCAAAAATTTCGCAGCTCCCCTGCCTTAGGCGGGTCCTGGAGCGCTTCCTGTGGGAAATTCGCCAAACGTTGCTCTTTGTTGATTTCCGAAAAGGTGTTCTTCTTTGATACAACCGCCACTCCAGAGCTGTAATTATCATGAAAGCAGAAGCAGCTTAAACTTTCGAGGGCTCTCTTGGCAATGCCGCGAATTCAACGAGTCTCTGGCAAAGCAAATGAAGATTTTGTTTAACTTTATAGAAACAACATGAAACCAACCACCCGGCAACACCACCCCAAAAAACAGGTTTACAACGATGAGAGCGCCCCTCGACCAGGCCAACATCTAGGTCAATCCCAAGAAATTCCAAAGGAAAGGAGTGCAGCTGAGTTGTGTCTGGGAAGTGTCTGGAAGTGCCAAAATCACCAACTCCAAAAGTACAAATCCCCAACTCCTGGCAGCGCCGGAATCATCCAGCTCGATGTCAGGCCTCGAAGCCACGCGATGTGGGCACATCGTTTTTGGGTTGATGACTTCATGAGTCGCCCAAGTTCCAATAATTTCTTAGATGTTTGAAGCTGAATGAAATGACCGTTTCAAGTTTCAAGTAAAATTGGGTCGAGAACTCAACACGAGCACAGGTCTTCAAGTGACTGCAGCTTTCGGAAAGCACATCAACCCTTTGATGTCCCGCACGGGCATCTCAAGGCTGCCCTGGCCACATTGTGTTTCAAATGTCGAACAGGAAGGAAGGAATGTTTGGAGCAAAGAACAGGCATCGCTACTAGGGAACGTTCGGACGCTACTAGGGGCTCCTGGCATCGCTACTGGGAGCAATCAAGTCATCTACTGCTCTTTGATCCGGTCCTCAGCCTGAGAAGGCTATTTGCCCATGGTATTAGGTGGACATTAAAAGCTGGCTGGTAGGTAGGTTCCAATTGCGTGTAAATGCTTCGATGGCAAGACCAAGCATCCCAGAATCGAATGGACACACATCATTTCTTTGGATCTGTTCAGCTTCTTTCATTCACCAGCTTCTTTCGTGTGAGCTACAGGAGGGGAGGGTGGGTGGCGTGGTCCGCTGCGACTCAGAGTTCCAACCCACTTTGCGGCACCTCTTCTTCTGGGTCCTCACTTCTTGCTTCTGCATCGGAAGAGTGTCGATGCAAGCCCACCAGCTTCAAGCAAAGAAGTTGAATTCGATTGAACTCATCTTTCATGATCTTTCCATATTCTTGATGCATCTTGATGCATTCAAACAAACATCTTCACTCAGCATCTTGCCGTGTGAAGCTGGCCTCGCAAGAAGGATCCCGTCGGGCATCAAAGATGATCCATCACCGGAGCCAAACGATGTTCTATGATGTTCTCCCAAATCCCATGCAAGTGAAGTTCTTCGCAGATCCATCGATTATTGATACTCCGAAGTGGGTCATTCTCGGTTCTCCGCATATGAGTCCCTGAGCGAGGCACCGTGTGCACGGAGCTGAGGCCTCGCGGCAGAGCCCGAAGGCGCCCGAAGCATGGGGTGCAGGGTCCGCCGAACGCGGCATCTTTGCCGTGAGAGCTGGGGGAAAGAACACGGAATGGAATGTTCATGTAATGTTCATGTGTCAGGTATGTTACGGCATGTTCAAACAATGGGAAGGGGATTTACAAAGGAGTTTGGGGAGAACTCTTCCATCTATCTCTCTGTGTTGCATCGTGTTAGCCACATCTGCTGGGTTCCTGCAACCATCACGCGCTCATCGCCGCACAAGAGTGTTTTCCCCCCTCAAACGGTCAAAGGCCCCATGATATGTCAAGTCAGTCCCTATCTGCAGGGCCTTATCATGACATGGCACGTGATTGCACACGAAACATACGTCATGATCGCTGCCGAGCCTCAGAATAGATTTTTCTGGTGAGACTGCTCAGGGCAACTTTGCACAGTATGAAAAGCCATGCCCTCTTCTTTTCCTCAATCGCCAATAGACATTTTGCACAATGCTCTTCTACATGTTTTATTAGTCTAAGCAAGATACGTGCAAACCATGTACCTAGCTCAAACGAGGGTCGCGGCCCTTTTGCAAAATGCGGAATGGCTCTGTGCGCACCTTGTGCCGTGACGGCGTCGGGACATTTGACTCATGAGGAAGGGATCTTCTTGGGGCTTTGACTGAACTTCACAATTAGATCAAAAAGGGCGCACCCCCACTGGCCTTAAAGCAGGGCGTCGATGACCCCTCAAATGAAGCTGATCAACCATCTGCAACCCACCAAAACACCCTTCTGATGACAATCAAATGCACAAGAATGAAGAACTGAAGAGTCCAGGTGTTCAATCAATGACGCGTCCCAAGAAACTACTCCTCCCTCTCTTTGAGCGCGCGGCAGAACAAAGGAAGTGTATTCCTCCAAAGGGCCCTTCCCCTGTCCCCAAAGGCCATCTTTGTTTGCCTTGAGCCAAGAATCTGTGATCATCCCTTGGTTCTCAAGGTGTTCGCCCAGGACTCATGTCGTCTTCACCATCTTCTCTTTCTACAGACTTGACCATCATGTTCCCCGCCCAATTCACGAAATCAATTTTGGCCATCGCCCAAAATAGAACCAAATACCACCGGGCCATCCTTGTTCTCCGAGGGGCGCCAAGGAAACCATCAGTTGAAGGCACACCGATCTGAACTCAATGATTTGTTCCTTCACCCAGATGAACCAGACCCGATCAGCGCCCGAGTTAAGACGGTTATACAGTAAGTCACCCGGGCGAAGTCAGCTTGCCCGGCCACGAAAACGCAGCATCCAAACGACTTACCAAACCAGTGAAGAAAAGCACTTCAACAAAAACACATCAATAATTACTATATGTTTAAAAAACAAAAACCTATGGAGCAAGTATTGTCCATATTAATCTTAAAGGTAGAATCACTTTATAGACCAAAGACCAAACGACTCCCAGCCATAAGGAGTGCCTTGAAGGCGCGTCGGGGGGGCGCTGCCCCGAGTGGGTCCCGGTCGAGTCGTCACGAGCCGAGCCTGTTCGCTGCAGGAGGAGTGTGTTCTTTCATGAGAAACCTTTCAAAGCAATATCAAACCAATCAAACCAAGGAGCTGATCAGGATGGTTTCCATGTGTTTCCATAGTAGTTTTTGGGCAAGTCTTCCTACACACACCCAAATGACTGGCAAATTACAATCGAAGAATGAACCAATCTTGTGGATTCGGTTGAAACATGCATCCGTGCGGACACCTAAGACTCAAGACTTTTAACCCAACCTGCCACGGCCTCACCCAGAATATAAACTACAAACCGCTGATTTCGATCTTTCGCTTCCCCTAAAAAAGCAAGAAGCTCCCCTGCGATGCCATCGGAGCATGGAACCACCTGCACCTCCTTTTGCCACGTGCAGCGCGCGACTCTTTAACGAGCGAGTCGAAAAAGACTCAAGTCCGATTAAGCCAAAACCCCAAAAGGAGGTCAATCCCTTCCCCTGTCGTCTCCTATCGGTACAATCTGCAAGTGGTTTTAAGCCATGTCTACAAAGTCTTTTGAAGCACATGATCTCAGAAAGAACCCCCAAATCAATTGGTATCATTGCAGCCCCGTCATGTTTAATTCTATTTTTCAACTGCGTGTGCGGTTGATCAAGCAGGAGGGAGGGATTACTGTACCAAGGCATCTTGCCTCTTGGCCACTCTTAGGCCGCCGATACTTGAAAGATCAAAACGACCACTGCCTGCTCCTGCGCACAGGAATCAATAGGCCGGCATGCGGCATACCGTTGAATGGACAAGTTCACACTTCCTCAGAAACAAAGGAAAGTACATCTTCTTGGGAAACTCTGCATGTTATCATATGTTGCTGACAGCTATGTATTTAGATGGGCTATAGACATCACCGGAAAGCAACACGGTATACTTGCCTCCGCCCACCATCTTCAAATCCCCCTGCGCAGTGCAGGGCGGTGCTATGCAACCGACCTACAACATCGGTCGCGACTCGGCCAGGAGCATCGCCACGGGCTGCTTTGTTTTTCCTTTTTTTGTTCCATGTGTCTTCTGCTTTTTGAGTTTTTGGAGGATTTATGTAGCTGATGGGATTCAGAAGGCCTGTCCATGATCATGGGTCTCTTTGGAGGACTTGAAGTTTTTTTAATCACCAGCCGGTCTAACTATGCTTAAATCATGGCTCAAACCTGCAGGACCTGGGTCTTGTTGGAAACATGATGCTAACCGCAAAAGCACATTCTCCATCGCCCGAGAAACGGCCAAAGAACGACATTGGATGAGAGCGGGGAGCCGGAGCCCCTTTTTTTCTTTTCTCAAGACGTCAACACCACGACTTGATCCGTCTGAACTTTTCTGGACTCCAATTCAAAGCCACGGATGAAATGCAAATATGATTCTACATTTGTCCAAATCTTCTATGTATAGCTGCTGATCAGATCCAAGCTTTGAACCGTCCTCATCTTTTCAACATCGAAGTTGACCGATCACATGACTCACCCTCCCGACAAAAGATCTTGCCCCAAGATAGTGCAATAAGGAGCTGAGAATTTCATGCCATGAAATCATGATCAAAGATCATTGATGCGCACTGCGGCCATTTTCCTTTAAGGGCGGGCCGCGCGACGTGGCCATATGGCTATGTGGAGGAAGCTCGACTAGCTTCCTGAGACGCGAGCGCTGAAAAGGCGCGATCTACTTCTTGCCGGACTTCGTTTGCTGGCCACTTGGAGATCCACTTGTTTTACCACCTCCTTCCACTTCACCTTCAACCAACCTCCACGTCTACTAGACCCAAGCTACCAAGTGTTGATCTCAACAGGAGCTGATGGAAGCTGTATGAAGCTCGAAAAACAATTAATATATACCTTGTTGGTTGGTGTGCCTGTGCATTACACATCGGTGTGTGGTGACACCGCAGTGTGGTTTGGCCTGTCGAGAATCCAGAGCAACGACATGTTGAAAACACATCCTCCTACAATGACTGCTTGGCCAGCATTTTATAAGAACTCATTGATGGGTGATGAAAAACACAAGTCCAGTCCACCTTGAACACACACGCGTCGGATCCGCTCCAACTAACGCCCGGATCCGCTCCAATGGCCGGCCGACCCTGGGACAAACGCCAAGGCTGCTCACTCTGACCAAGCGACCGGAGAGATCGGAGGAGCGGTACCACCCATGTGCTCTACAACGGGACCACCCATTATGACGCTCTTGATCTATCAAGCAAGCCCAAGTGGACTGAACGTTTAAGTCAATGAGTTTTGGTTGAGCATGGACCTGAAAAAGCCTGGAAGGACTTGAGGCCAAGGGGGGGGCGAAAGCTAGCGCTCCAGAATGGGAAAGTGGAGGGCAGCGAGGTAGGAAAAAA
>CAXAMN010006681.1:14363-98119 GCA_963970005.1 Durusdinium trenchii
GGAGGGAAGATGGGAGGAAGACAAGGAGGAGGAGAGGGGAGGTGGGGAGAGGGGAGGTGGGGAGACCTGAAAAATCAGGGGTTAGGATTTGCACCCGGTCGAAAGAAACCTTGCTATCGCAAGAGTAACTCCAGCTAGCTTCGCTAGCTTTCGTGATAAAGATCAAACACCTTGAAGAATGTTTTAAGGGGCGGCGATTTGAACACATCTATTGTTTCATGTTGTTTTTCCAAACTTGCACCGGTGTTTCCTTTCCACTGGTGAGCCCTACCCTCTTCCCCAAAGTGCCCAAATCTGACCCACCTCATCCCACCTCCCCATGTTTCAGCCACGTTTTCCAAACAAAGCAAAGTCTTTGGACCGACAGCTGGCCGATTCCACTTCGACACCTCCATCTCAAAGGACGCCGTGAGGAGCGAAAACTTCCCACGACCGCCACGCCACGCCGCGACCGACCGCCGCGACCGATGCTGCGAAAGGGGCACCGGCGCGGCCGCACGGGTGACGAAGCGCCGCGGGTGACGAAGCGGGCGGAGTGGAGCCGGTGCCAAAGGAGCACGGGTTCGTTGGGAAAAGAATAGACGTATACCGTAAATTGAATTGATTAGGCTTTCTAAGGGATTGGAACTCAGGAATTCATTGGATTCTATAGATGTCATAATTGGATGTCAAACCATGTCGGATTTGTATGATTTGTTGAGCGAATTTGACCCTTTCACTCAGACCTCGTGTCGCTTGTGGCAAGACCTCGTGAGATACTTTGATCGCATTTTTCCGTACAGGGAACGACCCGGAATTGAAACAGAGATGCCCGGACAATATTGTATAATTAACCACAGCACTGTGTTTTTATATAACCACCGGACTATACAACCCGGACAATGCGTAACTCATAACTAATCTATAATATAGCCATCGAATGTCGATTTGCGCTTAACGAAGGAAGGGAAGGTACCATGTGGTTTCACGCGGAAAGCTTCCCCATTCTGCAAGCTCACAGATCAGTGTTCTAGGTCACTACAGTCTCTGCCATCTTGGGCGTTTTGGGGGAGCTGTTAATGCCATTCTACATAACCAAACATCTAACGTAGTGTAAGCCAAGAGCCAACCTTCAATGAAGGAATGCTATGGGATGCTCATCTGACCGGTGGAATTGCTGCAGCTCACAGTGCTACTGAAAGCATGCACGAAGCAAAGTGAGCAGTATATAATCTATATGAAGTTCTATGACCTTGACTACCCACGAAGTGATATCTTTCACGAATTCGATCCTGGAGCATACGTAAGTGAACTCAAGGTAGCCATTGGCACTACGTGGGGTCTCGAAAGAGACCCCCAAGAGCTTGGGGGATCCGAAAAGAGGCACCACCTGAGACTCCGCAGGTCAATCACCGAGCGAAAGGGGATCCAGGTATAGACTTACGAGCAAGAACCGGTTCCACTGCCTGCCCTGCAAGGTAAACAAAACGTAAACGTTCCTGCAAACTGACGCGCCGGTCGAAATCAGTGACGCGTGCGCACATGTTGCAAGTGTGCAGCCACGTGTCGCCGTGGGCGGGAAGAAGGCCACATAAGAACATGCGAGGGATGCGATGGTGTGTTGATTTGAATTCATCGAATAAGTGAACATGTAGAACATGTAGGGCTTCAACATCATTCAACACATCCCAGTTGATTCTTCTCCTTCTGAGATTCTGGCCCAACTAGTGCAAAACATGGTTTTCTCACCAACGGAGCTCTTTCAACCTGTGATGAACATGCACTGAGACTCATTGATGTCCCTTCAACTGGGGGGTTGGCTTCTACAAGCTGAAAACCAACGACTCACAACCGGTAAGTGATCCTCCGATGCTACTGGGCACCTGAAACCGCAACTTGTGCCACTGTGGTGTATCACTTGCGTGCTTCATTTGTTTTTCATTTCTTTGGCGCACGTCTTCACGCCTCTCGGCACCTCTTCCCGGAACCAAACGGCACCAAGCGAGGCCGCGAAAAGGGCGCAACCCCCACACCATGCGGGGCGTGCACGAGAATTTTAAGAGCACGGCCTGATGCATTGCCCAGGCTTAAGCTTGCCAAAGCTTTCTTGGAAGCGAGGCAGAAGGAGCACGAAGCTCGGAACAAGCTGAGTCCACCAATCAATCCAAAATCGCTTCTATGGCTCCCAACTTAACTCTTGGCTTGGACACGGTTTAGCTTAGAAGAGTTGATAGCTGTGGGGTTGGTCTGACTTAATTACCTTGATCCCTCGACAACAGCTTCCTTCTCTGTGGACGTCTTCACTTAGAGCTCACGCGTGCGCACGGGCTCTAGGGGAGTAGCCAGCCATGGAAAACGTCCGCCAAGTAGCCTAGCACTTCACCGAGAGCCGGTGGGCTTGGGAGCTGCATGATGGGCGTCTTTGCTGAAGGATGGGCCGCTGAACTAATTACATCATGTAGTTCATGTTCATGTTCACGATTGATCATGTTGTGGAAACACACGTGAATTGCACCTATACTATACATGATCCTTTCCGAACATGATCCTCTGAGATGCTGAAAACACCCCCGTATCTTGCACCCGGAGACGTTCGTCAACTCGTAAGAACATCGCCCCTACATGAATCTCGGGACACCTGGCGCTTCTTGGATGAGAACCCCCCGACTGCCATCGTTTTGGACCTCAACCCCAGACACCCCCTTTTCAACCTCTAAAGACGTCGCACCATGTATTCACCAGTCACCAACCCCTGCTTCATGGGTGGAACGGGCCACGGGCCCGCCTGGTCCGGTCCTGGGGCTGGAACTGCAACAAGGACTCCAAGAAGTCCACCATCGATGCCTCGGGAGAGGTGGAAGAACCTTCCAACGCGAGGCGAACGGTGTTTTTGGGGAGGAGAGTGAGCAAGGGCTTGAGCTACGTTAAGGGTGGTAGAACAACTTTTTGTACACTTGGACGGACTCGAAATGTGGAGACAAGGACAGTCCACCACAAACCTTTTTGGAGTCAAGGGCACAGGTGAGGTCCATCCTTTTCTGCGTCAAGGCGGACCTCGACGCCGGTCACCAGCTGGTCGACCCAGCCCGCTCCAGATCCGACCGGAACCAATTGCCGCCGTGGGCGGGTCAGGTGGAAGTTGGTCATCCACAGGTCGGACATGGAAATACCAATCCTTTTGGTCGGACACTTCGAATGAGGGACACCTTTGGGCTTTCAGGCTGCAACAAGACATCATGTCATATCAATTCATACCATGTATATTTTTACACCTTCACAACGCAGATGAACACCCTTAGGCCCTTGAGCACCCACCAAATGATGGGGAATTCCAACATATGTTCTCTGCTGGATGGGTTCCCATTTCAGCAAGTCAAACGCAGCTACAAGTCAAACCACTGGCTTCCCTACTCCTTTGCCTTGTCACTGGCTGCCCAAGCTAAACTTCTGCCCAGGCACGCTGAAGACTTCAGCTAGGCGCGCACCATTGCAGTTTCCTCACTGCATCGTTTTTGGAAGCAGCATGTGTATTGAGGATGGGGCTCCCGCAACCTTCCTTCAACATGTCTTGGCACTTTGGATGGCATTTCCCAGTGGTCTTCCCTCGACATAACATATGCAGTGAGTGAGTTTCATATACTGTGTGGTTTGGTCGGGTTGGATTGGCTCTGGTCGGTGGATGTATCATCCATTTCATCTCAGGAGGTTGGGTGAACAAAAGCATCAGCAAAAGGACATGTTCAGCAACTCAACCAGCACCAGCTGGACTAATTATATGGGACACGATCCACCCAACCTCAGTTGGGTCTATCTTTGGGTTTAGTATGCTTTAGTCCATCAATCCCGGCCATGCTTGTACCCCATCCAATCTCCGTCATCTGCACTGTGCCCATGTGCCGAAAACCAACATGACTCAACATCTTTCACCTTTCGGTTGCTGACCGGCAAGGCTGGCGCTTCGTCAATCGTCCAGCAAGGTGACATGAACCTGTCCAGAGTCCAAACCAGTCAGTGCACACTTTGGTGCGTTTTCCCGCCACTCAACTTCCAGTCTGACGCCCGGGCCTTCCCAAGACTTCGGGCCTTTGGGGCCTTTTCGCGTTGCGGTGCTTCGGGACAACCCTCCCACCTGCGGGTCTGGTCTGTCTTCCAACCGAGTGGCGAGCCTTCCTCTTCTGCAAGTAGGCACGGAGGCCTTGCTTGCTGGCGAACTGGAAGCATTTGCACCCGCCCGGCCTTGGAGGCACAGCAGTTGAAAGGAAGGGAAAGGGTTCAAACCTCGAATTCCAGTTCTTTGGGCTTTGATGCACCAGGGTAAAGACATCTCTCATCTGCATGACCTGTCACCAGCTACAGCTTCAAACCCTGTGACCAAAGCAAAAAAGCCAGCCTCCAAGCCGGTTTCTTTGAATCAAGACATGTTTCAGACTATCATAGTTAGTCCCCAACCATTCACCCCCCAACCAGCCCACAACCTGTGACTCGGTTCTCCGAATCCTCCTGAGCTCCCCCGGCTTGGTGGAAAGCCATGGGTAGTCCTGTGCCACCATCCCAAAGATCACCACGCCCAATGCAAAGGCATCCGACACCATGGGATCCTGAGCGTCCGCCGCCAACGCGATCGAGACCACTGAACTTGCTGACGAGCCATTTGGCCTTGCAATGAGAACTCTCTTGACTTTGCCCATCAGAGGGCGTCAGGAACACCACAGGTCGAAGTCCAGATCAACCAAGATGCATAGGCTTCCACATGCATCTCCGGTGCTTGGTACGAGGGCTTCCCGCGAGCACCCACCTGAGTTTTTTGGACAACGACGCGGGGGGTCAGCGCAGCACAGTGAAGCTCTTCAGCGGATACACCTTCATTCAAACGGAGTCTTCTACGAAAAATCGCTGGGTTCTGCCCCTGATTGAGCAAGGAAGCGGTAGAGCAAGCTGAAGAGGTCTAGCCATCTAGCCATTGATGAAGAGGTCTAGCTGATTCCAGGGACCCAGTTGATTCACTTTTTGTGAATCAACTGGACTGTATCTTGGTGAGGTGGAGTGTCGCTCCATGGTGCTCGCCCTCATGACATCTACGCGCCAAAAGGGTCATCTACTTGGTCCGTGGCTCACGAGCAGCCAAAGCTCGAGCAAATAGGTGGAGCTAACTTCACCATGCGCCAAGCATGCTTTACTTCCAGTACTGTGACTGGCAACGGCTGCCTTCACAAGGGTTTATGAACGGGGTTGTCGAAGGGTGAGAATGATGTAATGTGGCCTTACACCTATTTGCATTTGTGTGGCCTAGACGGAGCATGGTTGAAACCCATGGGGCTCCATCTCTGCTCGTATCTGCTCGTGGCTGTTCGGCTTTCACCGAGGCACCAAAGTTGATTGCTTCACCGCGGCCATACCGAAATCGATCAACTTGACTTGCAGCGAACCATCTCCCGTGGTCATCAAGAGGATGTTCCTCAGTTTAGAGTGTGCAAGTAAACTCGAGGGCCCTTGATTGCTTTACACATAGTGATCTTGTGTTCTTTGTTCAAAGGATTTGAAGGGAGCCTCTACACGACAAACACTTGTCAAAACCACTCGAGGGACGCTCCAAAAACATCCAGCTGTCCAGAAAGACACGGAACGTTCAGTGAGTCCACCCTGTGCACCCTGTCCACCCTGTTGTCGCATTTTGGAATAGATGTAAATCGAAGAGCTGTTGCCCACATGAACCTCAATCTTAAACTCCTTGCTTTGGGTTCGTTTTCTTGACGCTGCTAGAATATCTCGTTTGAGACAGGCGGGTGGGCTGTCTGCGTCGGTCTGCGATTCGCCACTTTGCGTGAAATTGTCCACTCACAGGCCCCTTCAAAATGACCAAACGGTCAGGAAGTCTTGGTGCCAAAGAATGAGCCTGACCTCCTCAGTCCCCTTTGGACACTCCACATGTCTGGGCGGCAGGAAAGCCTCTCAGGTGTGAACCCTTGGGCGCTCCACTCTAAAGCGATTGGCTAACAATCCAAGTGAATGTTGATCCAAGTGATGCGGCCAGGTAAGGGTGCTCTGTTGTGGAATTGTCAGTTCAGGGCACCCCGCTAAGCACCTCAGCCATCTATATATATATATAGACCATATACTCTGCTTATGGGAGTAGGGTCCTATAATCTAGAGTCTAGACACAAACTCCTTCGAGGCATGTCATCCGTTTTCACAGACCTCTCATGTTCTGCTTTCATTGAAGACACCTGCAGAAGTGTGGGGGGATGAATTCTTCTGAAGTGAGAGGTGTAGTGTTTGACCTACACCGCACCCGTTCAGTTCGTAGCGAGCGGTGTAGGGCTCCAAACACATGGGACTGGAGGAATTACATACATCATTGGGGGCCCTTGGGGGTCATGTTCATGGGGAGTGCCATGGGAGTGGTTCTGGGCTGAATCAGGTGACTTACAGGTTGATCCATTGAACCAAGTACCTGCCAGTTCACTTGGGCATTGTAATTCCTGCTCATCCAGTGAGAAAATAGTGGAGTTGTCCAGCAAGTCACCATCTGCAAAAAGTCTCCGAACCATGTCCAAATCTGCGTCGTTGCCCTAGCCGTGTCCAAATTCAACTCAACAACATTGACATTTTCTCTTCCTTCTTTCGGGACCACCCGAGCCTCGTCGGCCAGAAAGGGGGGACCGTCATGCGTCACTTCCTGTCGCGCCACGTCCGTGTCTCCTCTGCTCGGCTCGGCTCGGCGGCTTCCCCCCAACGCCACGCGGTTGTCACCGTGGGGCTCCAAAGAGAGGTCGCAGTGGGCGATGTCCAAGCTGTGCAAGCACCGTATCGCGTCGCACAACCTGCGCCCGTCGCCAGGTTCGGAGACCAACCGTCCCGCCCCGGGTGGGCAGGGTACGTTAAAGCCAGATTGGTTCATCAGTGGGCTGATGGGTCTGTTAGTTTAGGATAGGTACGCTGGATTTTACAAATTGATTAAAGTTGATGGGTTGAGCCATGGTTGAACTAGGCTCTCAGCTTCAACGCGGCCGGCCATGCTTCAGGTTGAGCCATGAATGGTTTATCTGGACCATCGCTTGATTTGGCATTACTACATGTGACTACCAGAACTCCAACAAGAAACCACCAACACATCAGGCGCATTGTTTTACTTCAAAAGGGTTTCCACTTCTTGTCAAAACCGCTGAAAAGTTTGACGTGTGATAGAACTATCAACCCTGGCTTGCGCACTTCCTCGAAGCAAACATGTTCTCTCAAAAAGGGGATTGGAAAAGTTATGTTCTTCTGATGGGTGTCCGCTCTGTGTTAGCTCAACAACAGCCACTCTTCCGGCTACATTGTGTGGTGCTTACAAACTAGGGATTAATAATTTGACCAGGGGTTCGTGGAGGGAAACACTAATCAACTGAGTCAAGAGTCTACATTAATTAGGATATCCCCCTTCAAATACCCATGGAGCCGATGGGCCTCCATTCTAGGATTGACTAGGATTGATTGACTAGGCACATGCCGATGCCTCGCTGTCTATAAGTATTGTGCCCGCAAAGCACCAAGCGCTAGACCCTTGGACTACCGAGCGCTCGCGCAAACCACAGCGGTCGAGCTCGCAGATCGTCCAAGCCGCTGTCGGACCAACGGTCTGAGGAAGTTCCTCGGATCGATCGAGGCGATGCGCCGCGGAGGCGTCGATGCGCTCGAGGAAAAAACCCAAGAACTTACGTCGTCTTCACTGAGTGAACTCGTCTTCGCTGCTTCATCGAGTCAGTTCAGTTGAAAGCAAAAAGACTTTGGGGTGTCGTTGGCATGCCAAGGGCCAAATCAAACACAATACTTGCAGTCTTCAGATTCACACACGTTTACAAGCTCGGGGTGAAGCAACAAATTGTGCATAGAAACGAGATTGAAAGCAAAAGGGACTAACATTGCATTGATTGCGCAGGGCTGCAGCAACAGGCATTGGCGAACAACACCTGGACACCTATGGCGACCTATGGGACATGTCCTGCAATTGGAACTCCTTTCAAGTCAAAGTCACCACTCTGTGGATGACACAATGACTTCCACCACCTCTATGCAGCGAGGGCTTCTGATGACTTCCCCCTCCCTGAAGGCTCTGAAGGCCCTGTTGATCCTGGCGAGTTCGATCCACCTCAAGCCGGTAACCCTTCTCGCTCCAACCATGGAAAGAGCAGCCTTCCTTTCCTTCCTCCCACCAGCTGTCAAGGCGCTCACGCTCCAAGCCAGGCAATGGGCCGGTCTGGCTCCACTCAAACCTTGGGGACTTCGACGTGTGGAGCCCCAGCTGAGAGGTCACCACGTGTTCACCGTTGTGTTCTTGGGACTACACTCTCTGAAAGAATCGTTACGTGGAACAGTTTGGACCCTGAAAGGAAGACCAGTCTGGTCCTCGAGTCCTCTACAAGGGGGAAAATGCTCAGCTTCCATGATTGTTTGAGGTGGGCACTAACGTTTATCAACATCTTGACGCACGAAAAACATGGATCATTCAGGATTGGCAGCAGGGTTGAGGAGGACAAGGCACCCCTGAGCAAGACCTTGCTGCCTTTATCTGCTAGTTGGCCAGCATACGGGTGTTGACAAGAGGATGTTGTTGGCAGTGGCTCATATCTGGACCCACAATTTACAACGCCCCAAAGAAAGTTCTTGGAAAAATGCAAGTGCAAAAGAGTTTGCAAAATGAACATCGCAGGGAAAACGATACATTGTTTTTACAACCAACTGCCACAGAAACCTATATCGAAAGGATCATTGGTTGTGGCTTCTTACTGACTGAAACCCAATCAAACCCTGGTTCATCCTCTTGTCAAGATCCGCTACCAGATCATGGCAAAACTGATTTAGACACAAAAATATGTTTCTTATAGTGTTTCTTATATATAAAGTTTGATGCTCCTTGCTTTCACCATTCTCCATGCTTTCACCAGGCATCTCTCTCTCTCTCTCGTGCTGAGCAGCAAATCGCCTTTGTCGGCACACGTTGACACGAAGAAGGTCTCACCTCGCGTCAGCGTTGGAAGGATCCTCTACACGCTGTCCCCGGCGCTACACAAATCACACAGCTAGAGGAAGAAGTGGGACAGTTGATGAACAAAGTGTGCCAGAAATGATGGCAAATTGTGCCAAATAGGAATACCTTTCTAATCTCAAATGGTGTTCCAAATAGTTCTCCTTCCCACCCATATCACTTGGTGATCCTTTGATTTCGATATGTCCCTGCATGGGAGTCAGTTCTAGGAAGCTTTGTGAATGTAAAAACTATACGAGTTTCTGTTCATTTTCGGGGCTCAAGGTTTCAATGGTAGTCTTCAAGCGGAACATGACCACACGACTCGAAATGAAAGGACTTTGCAGCAGCTTTGGCAGCCCCAAAGCTGGGACTGCCAAGTCCTAAATCATCTCGCCCCGGAGCTTCTCAAGCAATTAATTGCCAACATACCACAAAATACCATTTACCAGTACTGAGGCATAGAAGTCAATGCTGCATCTCACTTCCCTTGTAGCAACAGGACGGGCCATTTTCGCCCCGGGCCACAGGTCATCTCCTGAGCCAAGTCACTCTCATCCCTGAAGGTGCCAATTGGGTCACCTGCGCGCCGCGCCGTCCCGCGGCACCGCGGCACGAACGGAGATCGGTGGACCGGAAAGACCTTCCCAAAAGCCCGGTGGACGAAGCCTTTTTGGGGGCGAACCTTCACCAACCACCATGGGAAACAGCACTTTTAGATTGTTTTAGACACGATGAAATATGAAACAAGTAGACTTGTTCCTCAGCTGATTCTACAGTATGGAGAGCACTTGGAATGTGCCACGAGGTCATTGCAGTGAGGGATTCGATTTCTTGTTGGTCAACCAGTCGCCTTTGCGAGGAAAGAAGAGTGGGCCTTGCACCCGCAAGCAGCCGTTTCGCATGAGCGACCCCGCAGGTCTCTGGCTTCCCACCTAAACCTAGCGACCCCAGGAGAGGCAAACGTTCCTTCGTGCACCCCGACTGACTGCGACAAAGCCATTCTGAGTGCCCAATGACTTGTGGCCCTACCCCCCCCCCAACAGCATTCCGGAATGCTTCAGCCAAGAGGCATACGAACTGTACACGCTGCATACTGAGGTACTTGACCTCAAAGGCAGGCTACGGGTTCCCGGCACAGTGCACCGACAGATCTGAGCACATCACCAACCAAATCCGAAATGGTTCAACAATGCTCAACGAATTGATCGATGGACTTCCAAATCCAATTCCTCAAACTGAGCCTCCTGAGCCTAGAAAAATGCCAGAAAACACCCGACATGTCCGGTTCTTAGGAAGTTGCGCCCTTGCCATCCTCATGAGGCCTCCCTTGCATTGGCGATCCATTTGCTCCATCTGCCCAGCTGCAATGGCCACATCGACCCATGGCATCTCCAGTTCATGTTCGTGGCGCTTCACGAAGTCCTCTCAGCGCAGCGAGCTGCGCGCGGCTCGGACTTGGACGAGGCGAGAGATGGAGGAGATGGAGGCGGGCAGGGCCCAAAGAGATTGAGGCATGACACATTCACACACTGAAGATGGTTCAGTATAATATTGAGTAGATGTCCGAAGCCTGCACGTTCGCAGGCCCAGTGTGAAAGCCTCCAAGCAGGGGGGCACACCTCCTTTTGGTGAGCGACTTTGCTTCCCTGCGGCAACCGGCCACTGTCTTTTTCGGACGAACCACCACGCGGTTCACGACGCCCTCATGGCACCGAAGAACGGCGGGGTCCTTGTGGTTGTAGCCCGTCCAGCTGATCGGCATCCGCTTCACCGCCACAAAGCGGCCACTGGATAACTCCTTCCTCGTGCGGCCGTGTGATGCAAATGGTGTATGCGGAGGGTGATTCAGGTGAGGCACTTAGGATCAGAAAGGCCTTGGCGTGGGATGTGCGAGTATTTTTTTTCTGAGGTGGCCCGGAATGCCAAGACATGTTACTTTAAGGATTCAAGATCTTTCTTGAAAAAAACGCAAGTGATCTTCTCATCACAGCTGAATGCTAGAGCCCACTTAGCGAAATTCCGCCGGCCAAATGATTTTTCTGAAGAAACATGGCAAGCTCCAGAACCAAAAGACCCAAACCTCGCAACTACCCTCAGAGAATTGACAACACTTTGAACAACAAACCGACACCGACCTCATAGTCATTCCCCGCACCTGGCCGAACGAACTGGCCATCGTTCCCGCGATCTGCTTCCACCAAGCCGCATCAGCTCCACACGCCCTTGGTTCCGCGCCGCGTTCTGCAGGAGCCTCACCTTCTCGAAGCCTAGGCACCAGCGCCGAGTCCGTCCATGGAACTTCTGAAGGGCACGGAACTTCCTTGTTGAAGGGGGAAACCTCTTTGCACCCAGTGCTCAAAACCAGCTTTGGTTGCGGTGAAGGACTGCCAGGTGAAGCATTTCTTGCTTGTTCTCTAGAGTGTTGGCGTCTGTGGCCACATCATCCCGAAGCCTCAGTTTAAACCCAACCCCCCGGCCGTCAACCTTCGGTTCGAAGCGCAACTCTACCAACACGCCAACTTCAGCATTGGCATCCACTGCAGCTAGTTGAACCTCTCCACTTTCAACAGAACCCGCCACAAATCCCACGAAGCACATCGTGGCAAACATTGCTCAGCTTAGCGACGGTCCTCTCTCCATCGGCGGGTGTCTCCTACCTGCGCAGTCAGCATGGAGGCCAAACCCACTGATTAAAGTAATCAGATACACATCCTGCGCTTGTCCAGGAAGCCTTGAGCTGGGGCCATCAGGGACTGGACGATGGTCCCGAAGAACCAGTTGTGAAAGCCCCCAGCATAGCTCGAGAGCTGTGAGAGGGAATTGGGCAGTGAGATTTCTGTGGCAAGGATCAATCAGGAATCGCAGTCGGGGTGCTTGGATGGCCACGCCTTATACCACCACTTTTTGGGGCTATACATTCATAGGAATAGCGCACCACAGCAGCTCTCAAAGAGCCTGGTCTGCCAGCTGATTGGTGAAAGAAAGTCGAACAACCGGCATTCAGTTCGATTTTCTTTGCAAAAGTCCCAGCTGCACCGCAGCCCTGGGCATTAGACCATCCATCCTCTTACCAGCTGCACCGCGCCCGCCTTTGCCACACACATCATCACATCCTGGCAAACATCGCCTCGGAGAAAGGACGGAATTCACTGCATGGAAGGGGGTGACCTCAAACTCATCCAAACGGGCTGGGATCAGAGCAACGGTTGACATGTGGGAGAGAATGGGCACTTTCATCTGGGAGTCCTTGGAACACGCGAACAACGGGTCTCAGCAAGGCATGCTGTTTGCCGGAGGCTGCTTCAGAGACATGTGAATGGTCATGCTGAGAATCATCACCTCTTGCCCTGCCCTAGCCCAACTCACTCACATGCACTTGGAATTGCGGAATCATCGACTAGAAAACATCTCAGCACCTGCTTTCCAACCGGGTCATTTCCATGTTTTAGGTTGGTGTCTCTCCCCATCTACCTCCCTCTCTGTTGGGCTCTTCCACGGACATTTTGGCAGTCTCACCTCATGTCTCTACTGTCTGGTGTACCACAACACACACACACACTGGAATGGGCTACCGTCACTTAACATCTGCTCACTTTTGCATCCCATTCTCAGCACCTGCCGACCCAAGCGGCCGTAGAGGTGCAATGCTTCATCCTCGCTCTCACTCGAGGGCTCTGCCTGGGGTGCTTCGAGTTGGGAAAAGCTTCCACATTGCTTTTTAAATCATTCTCAAATCCCCGATGATACGTTGATTCGGTATGTTGTTGAGACAGGTCATTTTTGTTTCTCTCTCTCTCTCTGCAGAGTCTTGCTCGTTCAGCCGTGCTACTGGGACACTCTGACGGAAGATTCTATGTGATACTGTTTGGTACGACAGGCTCGAGGGGCTGCGATACTTCCCGAGCAACTCACCGGCATTGCGGTGAGCATTGCGGTGTCGCTGGGAAGCTTCCCAAGTGGATGTGTGTCACGTGGGGAGTTCAACTCCCATACGACCCTCATGGATGGCTGCCAATAGAAAGGATAAATATTCACAACATCACATCCTGTTAGCTGTCAGGGTTTTGCTTCTTGATGCATCAGGGCAGGGGTGAAATTAAAGAAGGCACTGGAGTCTGGAGTTGACTGTTTTCAAGTTGTCAATTTCATCAGCAGGACAGTCCAAACTTCCATGTGAATGCGTCCCCTTCCAATTGAACTCCCCCATTGAGCCAGTTGCCGATGGCAACCACCATCGAAAGACCGATGGCAAAAGGTGGCTGCTCTACACGAATCTCCCAGCGGAGTCTTTTTAAGCTCAGCCCAAGTTGCTGTGGATGAGTTCCCCGAATTGCCTCAGCACGAATCGCCCAGCTGACGACGTCGGAAAGAAGCGCGTAGCGCCTCTAAGCGCCTCTAAGCGCCTCCTTCGGAAACGAAGAAGACCAACTGTGATCCGCCCGGTCGGTTTTTTGGGATGTCTGGGGATGGACCCTCCGCTTTCCAGGGCCCCAGTGGTAGAGATGGGATTTTCCAACAGAACCGAAGGTTGGCTCCAGCAGATTTGAGCAGAAAACGAGCAAGAAGTGGCACTGCCAACTCGTTCACCATAATACACGGCCATGCGGGATCAGTCCTGGAAGTCATTGTTAAACATGGCTGATCTGGTTTGTATATAACAATGATTAATCAGTAATGTCATGGCTATTAAATACATGGTGATTCAACTTCTAGGGCAATCTTTGTCAGATTTTGTCAGGATGTCTCTGGACTAACATCACCCTTTTGCTACTGTCCAGTGAGTAATGATGCCTGCCCGGGAGTATGATGATGGATTTCTGAATCAACCTCACAACCGCCACATGTCACGAAGCCAATGAGATGCCTCACTAGATGCCTCATCGCAACGGATGTCAGATCAGAAAGAGGTGTCTCAAAGCTACAGGCCTCTTGTCTGCGGGCTGTGAATTACCAAGGCGCATCTAAGAACTCCAAACAATGGAGGAGGCTTGGACTCCTGCGCGCAAAAGAAAAAAAACATAGTGGGCCAGCCACCCCTACGAAGTATTGCCCCACCTGCACATAAATTAAGAAAAGTTAGATAGTGAGATCATCTCGACATATCTCGAATCCCACATGGCAAACATTCACTATCCATGGCTGATAGGCAACTCATGTGCAGCTAACTCCAAAAAACCCAACGAGTACGAATTGGGCCCGTCACGTCTCTGGTCCTTTTCACGGGCGCGCCGCCCGCGTATGTGCGCGGGGGACCCGGACGCGAACCGAACGGGGAGACAATGACCTCGCTACGAACGGAGCGTTCGGACGCTACGTACTAGGGGCTCCTGGCCTTACTACTAGGAACAAGAAGCTAGTAGAGACAATAAGTAACAAGATGGAACAAAGGAACATTGCAGGACATCGCAAAAGATCGCCAGGAGAGTCACTCGCAGAGTCTAGCACTTGATTTGCTCTCAGAACCCTTGGAAAGGCACATCTTCACAGAACCCTTTGGATTCTTATACCTACCCCTTTTGGGCTCCGCCCACTTTGCCCACTTTAGGGCACCATATGGCCCAAACATCGGCACGCGTGCCCAACAAAGTCCACTCCAGACATTGACAAAAGCCTACTGGGTCGTGGTTTGGTCATTCGTCCACTCCCATCGGAGTCGTGTCCACTCCGATTTAGCCCACTGGGGGCTTCGTTAACGAAGCCCCCTCCCACGGCGTCGTCCCACGGCGTCGCAGGGCGTCAACCCGCTCCGGTGAAGCCGGTGAGCCCCGAGAACTCTTGGTGCTGCTGCGGGTGGTGCTAGGCCTCAGGTGAGGCTCAAAAGGTGGAAGCGTGAAGTGGTGGAAGGACGAACAAAGATCAATGATCATCAATGATCTGTCTAAAGATATCTAAAGATCCATTTTTCACTTCCATCCTGGGGGGGCTGTGGATGGAGATGGATGGAGGATAGGACCAAATCTTCACCAAACATGCGAAGTGAGCCATTTTACCGATGTTCTTCAACATTCAGAGTGAACAATCTTCATTGATTATACTTGAAATTTGAGATGCCATTTTTGGGGGTTCAATCTCGAGGGACATAGAAACCATCATGTTTGGCTGCAGCAAGCCCCCGTAATCCACCCCAGTTCTCATCGTGGCGCGTGAAGAAACAGCGCAAGTCTGCCAGCTTTTACATTGGCTAAACTGGTTTCAACATCTTTCAACACTCGTTTCAACGGAACATGTTCAACTTCAAGGAATCCGACCTCTGGCATCCAAAGACCTCTATGCGCGCCGAGAGTCCTAATATAGCTCGCTCGGCCTTCTTCTTCAGTTTCCTGCCGCGTGTGAGGAAAGAAGGATCAAACCGGAGAACAGTTCAGTTGTCTACCAAAAGGCACTAAAGCTCATTGATTGACGTCTTTGGCACTTCAGGCTACTACTTCCTGGATGGTTAACGGATATGTACGGATCAAGGCTACACAAAGGAGGAACGTGGTTCCAAGTTGCTGAGAGAAGCCTTTCCGATTGTGGTAGAGATGTGGCAACAAAGGAGGGATGCTTGGTGATAGAGCCAGATGAGATGGGCAGCATGTGCTGCACGTTTTCCATCGGATCTGTGTGGTCTGATATAATATAGATCAGTCTTGTCAAATTGATCGCTTGACTGCCATTGAGACCGCGAGGCGGTCATTCCAAAAACTCCTTCTTTCAGAGCTTTTGCAGCTGAATGACCTACACCTCTGGCCTGCCAAAGGGAGGGTGGCAAGCCTTTCGCCAACCCAATACTCGCTAGACCAGCAGAACCCGCTCAGGCCCTACTTCCTAGTCCAGCTTCCGCCGGAGTTGCCCGGCCGGAGCCATTGGCTCCGCCTCCAACGTCTCCCCTTCTCCAGTTCATTGGCTCCGCCTGGTTCTCCATACATTTGGAGCTTCGAGTCAACAAATTCCGGACAAAGTTCATGGCGAATGGAGGGCTGTGTCTTGGCGGTTCCCGCCACTGAGCCGATTGGGCGGCGGAGTGGTGGTGTGATGAGACGGCGAGGCACAAAAGTCACAAAAGGTAAAGCATCTTGGAAGAAGATTCGTTTGGGCAACTCTGTTGTCGAATCATGGACGTGCTCAGCCGCAAATCTTCGTTACTCCCATGTATACGAAGGACTTTTAGCTTCGACCTGTTTCTGCCTCTCAAAACAAGATCGCCTGTCTAAGACTTTTGTGCGTAGGGGGAGGTGCGTTGCCGCCACTGGCACATGCTGGAGTCTTCTGGTGCGATTGATCAGTCAATATACATCATCATATATACACATAATATACTTTATTTATCAATTGCTTCATTACTGTATGCGTTTTGGTTGGACTCCAGACCAGTTGATCGTGTCTGACAACAGTACTCAATATTGAAAATAGACTCGAAAAAAAGGCAAGCATCGATGCCTTCATCAACCAAGACCAGCAAACCAGCCCCGGTTCACTAATGGAATTCCAACAATGGACGATCATGGGCAACTTTCCGAAGACCAAAGCAGTGGTTATAAGAGCCTCCACGGTTAAGCATGGTTAAGCGTTCTTTGGTCAATAACTCCCACTTTGGTGAGATTCTTACAATCATGGTTGCAAGGTGTTCTGGTCAATAACTCTCACATATGTAGGAAAAAGCAGGGCTACGACCCAAAGTCACAACCTGAATCTATTGGCTAGCCAGCTTCGCACTTTTTGGGGCATCCGCGCGTTTGGAGGAACCCGTGTCGAAAACGTGAGACGAGATCAAACGGGGTGGCTTTGCCACCAACGGACGGTGGATGAAGACCCTCTCCTTCAGCACCGGAAGGACTCCGTGGGCCCTCAGGAACCAATTTGGATTTCATGAAACGATGGTCAAGAGCAAGGCCTCTAGCCCCCCCAAGCGGTGGCAAACTATATTTAGTCAAACACATGTTACGTGGTTGGCCCACAGGTTAATGGAAACCTACGCCTTTGGCTATGACTCAACCTGATGCCTCGTCAGGTTGCCAAGGCGCTGACAAGCTATAACTCAAGCGTGAACCCCCGTGGATTGATCATCGTTTTATGGAACGTCCAAAAGCGACTGAAGACCGCAAGGTTTCAATCCAGAAGTTCCTATATGGATTGAACTGTTTAAGGACTGAACTTTCTATTATGTTTTACAGAACTTGCGAAAAGCTCAATCCTTTTCAAAGGACTTCCTCAAGGGTGTCCTCAAGTGCTGCAGGAGAAGCTCTCCATCAACCCTCGGTGCAGATCCATTCTTTTTGCCTGGAGATCCACCATGGATATTGTAGACACAAGCCCTGTATCTTCAGGCTTAGCTTATTTTTGCATTTTTGCATTGAACCCAGAAACCCAACAAATGATTGCCACACGCCAGCCTCGTGACGTGGCTGAAGAGAGCTGCAACATCCTATGGATCCTTTCAGGCAAGTCTTTTCTCTCGGTTCACCCTGGAAGCATTGGAAGGCATCATGAATCATGCCCCTAGGAGGCCAATGGCCCAGTATCTCTTCCACACTAAAAAAGCACACAGCCTGGCGAGCTCATGGTATGCACACCTGTCCCAAGTCTGTTATCTGAGAAGTGAGAACACCTGGAACCGCAAGACTGGAACACCTGGTCGCGGAACGCATAAGACAAGTTGTCTAAGCTTCTCCGAGCCGCTTCCAGTGTCGCGTGGACCGGCACTGGACCGCGTGCATCACTGGCAGCACTGGTGGCCCATTCCAGTCAGATTGGCTCGGCAGGAAAGGTATGGATGAGTAAACACACCAAAAGGTTACGAGGCATTGAGTGCAGAAGTTCCAAGGCCAGCTCAAACCACGTCGTGGATTTGGATTCACTTACTTGGGGTATTCACTTAGATCGGGATGCCAAGGTGTCCCTTACTTCCATGAATCCCATGAACACTGTGTTGGGTCTTCGGTCCAAAGCAGTAGAAGCAGTAGAGGTCACGTTCGGGGATGGCAAATAGCACTTGATAGCACTTGTCTTCTTCGGGCTACTTCCACCAGTGCCAAGCTCTTGGCAGGTTGCAACCAAACATCATCAAAGTAGATCAGAAATCATCCATGATCATCATCGTCGTCATCTTCTAAAAATCATCCAACATCCTGTCACCAACCTCTGAAGCCTCTTCTGTTTTCAACATCTACTGCATTAAACAGCCGAACCAAACGACTGGCTTCGCTGGGGGGTTGGCAAATCATCGCTGTGTCAGAGGAAGATGCACAGGGCAAGGACGTTGTCCCGCGATCCCAGCCTGGATGTGTAACGTGGAAGGCACATGTGGACCGTGTGGATTGCAACAGCTGGTCGAACAATCCTCTGCAAGTGGCAATGTACTACAATGTATATATAAGTATACAGTAAATATCCCTCAACATCCTGACATAAAAGCCGACCAACCAACCTGGTTGAACAAGGAACAGGAGAAATCAGAACTCTGCTTGAAGGGGCAGTTTCTCTTGACAAACCTTCTGCTTTCTCTTCACCAAGTGACCGGATGGCTTCATCCACCAACTGCTGAGCACAGACTCGCTCCAGTCGTTCCAGCACCTCCTTGGGATTTGCAGACCCGCCGCCTGCACCGGAACGACGCTGGGACCCACCGGAGAGGCACTGAGAAAAGCTGTTGGGGTACCACCATAACTACCCCAGGGCTTCAACAAAAACCATCCCAAAACAACACCCCCACGGCTCATTCGGCTCATTTTGGTCGTACCCCACCGTGAATTCTGTTTGAGAAACCCCCACAATACCCCCGGATGTGGTGCTTTTTTCCATCTCTTCGGACGACGGTGGAAACGCATCGATTGGGTGGTCAAACAGGTCATATCAGGTCATCTTGGATAGTTATGCTGAAGTTCATCCAAGCAGGCGTTCAATGTACTATCCAAGATGACCAGGCGTTCAACTGCTGATAGTTATGCTGATAGTTATGCAGTTGTTCAATTTCAGCAGGCGTTCAGGTCAACTTTATGTTGACATCGAACATCACCAACAAGCGGGCGCGAGGCCATCACAGCATTCTTCCACTGTGCCAGCCGTTCTGACCGGGAGAGCAGAACACATGCGCGTTCCGGCCGGGAGAGAGTTCGGAACGTAATGGAAGGTCCATCTCCCTCTCCCCGCAGGGACTAACAGGAGCGAAAACAATTGACAGATCTCCTTCCATCTTGGTTCATGTTTGACGCCGTAACGATACGCAAGAACTCTTGCCTTAAAGCTTATACCCCTTCACCACTGCAGGGGCGGCCACGGCTTCGTGTGACGTGCACTGAAATCCACATCTTTTCCCACTAAACCTTGGAAACTGCAACATGACCAAACCCTAGACCCTAGACATCTCTAGACCTATATAGACCAATCCAAAGAAACACACCTATAACTCCAACAACAAAAGGACCAGCTCCAAGCAACCCGGAGTCGACCGCCACGAAACCGAGGA
Organism: Durusdinium trenchii; assembly: GCA_963970005.1. Classification (NCBI taxonomy): domain Eukaryota; class Dinophyceae; order Suessiales; family Symbiodiniaceae; genus Durusdinium; species Durusdinium trenchii. The sequence goes on from CAXAMN010006681.1 coordinate 33,794, forward strand.
TTCGACCGCGAGGTTTCGCCTGTGGCTTCCTTGATGGACTTCTCCAGCAAGGCACAAGCCAACTCTTCAGTGACCACGTCCCATAGACCATCCGTGGCCAAAATCAAGACCTGCACCGAAACATCGTCTCAACCCGTCGTTCTGCGTCGTTCTCATGTTTTGCCAGTCGGACTGGTGCAAAACATGCACCGCTGCGTCACACAGCGTCACAGCGTCCAAGAAGCCACGCCCACGCCCCGCTCAGTCATTGCAGCCAGGGGCTGTGAAGTGCTTCTGTTCGGCCCCCCCAAGAACGACCGATCCCCCTGCGCTGGCCTGGCCGTCGGCGATCTTCATACCTGGCCATGTGACGAGGACGGTGGGTGCGAAGAGGGGAGATCCTGATCGATCTTCAACAGGTCCAAAATGGTCCAATCCTCTTGGGTAGCGGGTAAGTGAGAGATCTGCTGGATTCAATGTTCAATCCATATAGCGGTGAGGGATCAAATCTCCATACCGGACAGATCAGTCGCTTGGACTGCCATGTCACAGCTACATTGCCAACTAATTCCCAACCCTAAGTCCCAACAACTCACAGATACCCAAATTACTCATTGATGGAGGCTGCACTTGCCAAGTTCTTGCAAGAAGCTCCGTGCCTGACCTCAAACCACTTAATTAGACACTTGGTGAGGTTGGTGAGGTGATCTACCTCAAGTGACCGAAGATCCACCCCCGATGGAGTCCAAGTCACTGGTCACCTCTGGCATTGGGCTCACACCTTTCCCCTTCCTTGGTCGAAGCGTGCGAGACGTCTCGCAGACCGCCATTGGGGCGCTGGAAGATCTTTTTCAATGGTGACGAGTGACTATATGTGGTCGGGGCCCCTTTTCCACCAGTGAAGCCACCATCAGATTGCAGCCACAATGTGGGCAATCTGGATGAAAAATAGCTTTTTGAGAGAACGTATTGAAATGTTTCCATGGTTTAAAGCTGGAACAAACCTATGGCCTACGTATGCGCCGAGCCTGGGCAGAGTTGTAGGACAGCTAAAAACCAAAGCTGAATCCCCAGCCTGTCAAAAGAACGACAACTGTTGGAAGTGGTTGGTTCATGGTAGCTCAGCTGATTACACGGGGGTCAGCCAACTGGACCGCTACAGTTTCCTCTATCACAAACTCACCACTCACCATATCCACCACATCCACAACACACACACACACCGATCTCTCCCCACAGCCTTCCCACTATCGCATCATTCCATCATTCCTCCCCCCAAATCCGCCTCCGCCTGCATATTCCCGACATCATCATACCCTCCACAGCCCCTCCGCATACCCTCGCTCCGAGGGGCAAGCGATGATCGCCCAGCGACCGGCTGATGGCCAAGTCGCCGCCCACGCGGCCCTCGGTCACGCGGCCGCCCTCGGCGCGCACGCGCTCCGCCTCCAATGGGTCGCTTGGGCGGTGGTCGCGCGTCAGGGAGCGGCAGCTGTCCACCTGCGGTTTGACCGAGGAGGTGGGAGCTGGGAGGAAGAGAGACTGGGAAAACGAAGTGAATGGAGCAATTGCAAGAAACGAAAGAAAACATTGACATACTGAGATGGTTGAAGTGAGAGATTGCCATCTCACCAGTGGTTGGAAAGGAAATCCTGACCTTGAATGGTGGATTCTCTACTGGGTATACCGAAAGTGGTGCTTGGACACCTTCAAGCCTTCAGTACATAAGCCATAAGCAAGTATAGAAAAGGAAAGCCTCCACCAGAACATCGTGCAACCATCTCTGTGGACGACTGGAAAAAGACGCAAAACGATGCAAAGGTCACAAGACAATGTGTCGGAACAAAGCGGTGCTGCTATTCACCTATTATCTGGAGCCCCATTTTCAGCCCTTCAGCGTCCTTTGAAGCCGAGCCCTGCAGCCTATAAGCCCATGTCACACAGTCCCAACCCCCTCAGCTCCAGCTGCGCCCTGCTTTGGCCCAGCCTTTGGGATGAGCACAGCTCGCGAATCGCCCACATGCGCCACATACAGCTCACCCTCGCGCGTGCCCTCGCGGCGGCAAAGCAGCGCCACGGTGGCGGTGGTGCCGTGGTTCCAGGCGCCGTACATGCCCAGCTGGCTGTCGATCTTCCTGATTTCACGCGGAAGGAGCTCGTCTGGGGTGGTGCTTATGCTTAGTAGGGTGGCTGAGGGTGGCTGGATCCAAAGGCATCTCTGTGAGCGAAGCTTTCCGTATTCCCTACGAGTCGCACGAGTCGTATTCCTACGCGGGAAGGGACTCATTGGGTGGTGCTACCAGGTGTAAATATGGGTGAGGTCGACTAACAGAGTTACTTTCCACTTAGTGAGGAGCTAGAATCTCCCACAATCGAACTGCGAGCCCAAATTCAGAGCCAAACTATCGAATTGGAGCAATATTGGAAGAACAACGCCTCCACCACTGCTCACACTTCGGGATTCACAAACAAACGATGCGAGGGGGCGGCCCGTCATGATCTGTCTTGAAACCAACATGCCAGGTGGTTCCATCCACAAAGCTCGCGCGCAGTAGCTCTTCCGAGCCCACCTCCGAGCCCCAAACACGCCCACGCCGTCGCCTCAGGCTGCCGACCCCTTGAACTGACCGACCGAGGCACTGAAAGGTCGCCTTCAAGGCCTCATGAGGCCCCAGCGTTTTCATCTCCTGCGCCACCTGTGCGCGAGGCGGGCACCTAGGAACTCTGATATCTTCCTCCGAACCAATCTGATCTCCCAGTCTGATCTTTACCATCCAATGGCTTGATTATCCATTATCTCGATCTATAGATTTACATTTGCCAAACTGATGTTCCAAGAGTTCCTCCAAGCAACCCTGATTTCCACACATGAATTGACTCTCCTCACCCCAAAAAAGACCTTTTTTGAGCAAAAAAAAGGACTTTTTTTAAGCAACACACCATCGGAGCCGCATCTCCCGGTGCCCCCGGGCCCAAGCGTCGCCTGCTCATGGAGCCGCAGTTCGCCTGAGCGACGGCAGCCGAGGCCGTGCTCAGGCGGCCGTGAGGCGACGCAGCCGTGCCCGTCTATCGTTCCGGTATGAAACTGGATGAAACGTATGACTGGTGAGGTTTGGTGGGGAGTCCATCTCAATGTCACGAAAGCGCAAAAAAGACTTCAAAGGTGCAAGGGACTGGGACTGGAGCCCGGGCACGTCAACACCAATCGCTCTATTTAAACAACCCTCGCCCGTGGGGAAACAATCTCCCTCGCACACATGACTCAACCACAAGACCCAAGGTTTTCCAACTCCTTAACCTAGGACAAGTACTAGGACAACGTCTTTGGAAGTCCTTCTCACCTTTGAGCCTTTTTGAGGTCCTCCTTCCACGATCTTCCACCTTCATCACATCTCCACCATCGGCTTCGGAGTCGATTCTGCGAGGTGCAGTACTCCACGGCCTCCCGGCCGCCGTGGCCATCATAGACCGCGAAGAAGCCCCAGGTGCCGCCACTGGCGCCCGGACTGGCGCCCGCTAAAGCGTCGAAGGGGTCCAGGATTTTGGAACCATCCTGGAGCGCCCGGCCCCACTGGGAGAGTTAGGTGGAGAGGAGTCTTGCTGGAGCCGGACGTCTTCTAGAGAGTGATCAGGGGTCTGTTATGTTTGTTTTTACTATGGAAGATACACTCCACTTTAGGGCCTGTGAGGAGTCAAACAAGCCATGAATCCAGGCATAACCAAGGGACATTAACAGTAAGCTTGTGTAAAAGGGTGCCGGACTTGACGCACCACCAGCCTCCACCGGCTGTCCTCCATGTACTTCCGGCAGGCCGTGTTGGCATCCACTGCCAAGCTCACGCCCGCCGCCGTGGACGACTTGGCTCCGGTGGGACGCCACGGGCGCTCCACCGGGAGGGCCGGCTGATCCTTGGGGGCCGGGAGAGCCCAGGATGGGCGCCCGTGGATCCTGAAGGTTCGGAGATCTTCACTTGCAAAGCAAAAGCCAAACTCATCAGGGGGACTAACCAACACTTGATGCAAAGTTCCGTTTCTATGGTCTAGCCGCCTAGCCCTTTCGAACTGCTATAGGGTTTTCATACTGGTTTTCATCTACCTTCCCTCGCCTTCCCATAGCTCTTTCTTCTTGCGATTGCCACAAGTGAACACCCCCGCTTCCCCAGCTTCCCCAAGACTCGTTCTGAATGCGCTCGCTGGGTCTTCGATCCGAGGAGAACTTCCGCTGAATGGTGCCCGCACTGGGCTGCTGCGCGGTGCCGGAAGAGGCCGCGCGCGTGGAATCTCCTGCGGTGGTGTGAGCGACGCGTGCTCGTCTGAGGGTCTCAGTTCTGCAGTGCAGTGCGTGATGAAACCGAGAAAAGGGAAGAACTGTTGATTCATAACCCCCCTACCAGAATGGTTTTAAAACACCAGGTTTTCTTCAATCAACATCGGTGAACTCCATCATGAAGAACCCACTTACTTGGCACCAGGCTTTTGCATCAGTGTACCTTAGAAGAACCGTTTTTGGGGCACAAAGGCCGATCCTGAACACGACGAGGTTTCCCAATCCTCCACATCTTCGGCGTTCCGTTTGTGTGGCTCAAGTCCTAAGATTCCATCCTGCAAGTGGAGAAAACGCTTAAAGGTCCACCAGCCCCAAGAAAACCCCTCCCCCCAACGTCTCCACCCAGCGACGAACCCCTGCAAAAGCGCCTGCGGGCTGGTGCTCTTTGGGCTCCAAGCCCTGCAAAAGGCCATTCCAGTCCTCTGGCCAAGGAGTTTGAACCTCGTCCTGGTTCTTGTGTAGAAAGAGGTTGAAGCCCCTGGTGGCAACCAAGACTTGTTGCACTCAAGTGTCCATGAGCACGCTCTCATCCAAAGGTCAATGCCAAAAAGCTCTTTAGAACCAAACCTCTGTCACTCATGACTCAACGGCAATCAGAATGAATCTTCATTCTTCAAAGTTGGCACCAAAAAACACATGTCCATTGCTTGGTGTGGATATTTGGTTCCCTTGTTTCCATCATGACCACCTCTGAACCCTCTCACCAGCTTCTCCTGGCAGCCCCGGTCCTCCTTGGCTTCGTCCACCTTCTCGGGCTTCTCGTTCACCTTCGCCTCCCGGCGGTGGATTTCACCGTGTCTGGTGTTGGCCGGGTCGACTGTGGAGTCGACTTGGCATGTGTTGGGGATGGGTGTTGCAGGCGAAAGGACCTCTCTTGTGTGACAGCACGATGAAGTTCGGACGTCACATAGACTTTACATGTCCAAGCCGCTGGCCAACCGTAAGAAAAGCCTCACACAAGGGCTCGTGAGCCAGTCCAGCTTCTAAACATTTGGTCAAGGGTGTTGGGGCCTCTAACCTCAGGCGGAGACTGAAACTTAGGCTGTACCAAGGCTTCATATGCTTAAGTGGCCTTGATCAGTCATGGCTTGAGCAACTTCTTCCGAAGAAACACACCGAAGGAGTCAGCTGCCAGTCAGCGGCATACCGGCCTTGTCCTTCTCCGACTCCTTGGCTTCCAACTCCTGCTCCAGCTCATCCAGCAAACCACTCAAAGAGAAGTTGTCCGAGTCCGGCATGTCGACGGAGCGTCCGCTCGGCTCCCGGCGGAGCGGCGGAGGTGGTCTGGTGGTTTTGTCGTGGGAGGAAAGGCCAATTTAACATGAGTCTTTGTGGGGCTGTTGCCGATGAAGGTGTCTTTTTGAAGATGTGCTTCAAAAGTGAAGGCACTGACGTGCAATCCAAGAATTGGGCTGGATAAAAACCCAAGGCGGTTGAGAACAAACCACGCTAGAGTTCAACTTCGGGTGAGATAGTCAGGTCTTCTGAGGTTCCGTTGCTGCTGTTGGTCTTCGCGTGTCCTTTGCCAAAGATCTTTGACGTCTTCCAAACTCTCACAAGAAAACATGTTTGCTCAGGGATGGTCCGCTGCCATATTTTAGCCGTTCTTGTAATAAAAGACAAGCGCGACCCACTTCAACGATGTTTCACATGGCTTCTACAAAGGGACTTCTACAGGTATCGCATCCGCATGTGCCCACTGCCATGTAAACAAGCACACTTGGGCCGCTGTCGAGCCAAAAGCGAAGCAATGACATGATCGCAAAGCCACCCAGAATTTTTTTTCCATCGCCTTCTCAAGGAGTTTAGCAGGGCTAAAGGCGAGCCACCCAGAATTACAGTATCTATTTTGGCGGTTCTTGTGGTGGAAAGTCTCTACACCCCTGCAAATGGACCACATGGGCCCCCCAAACCACTGATTTGTAGAGGAAAAACCATCTGCCCAGCCAGGACGTCAGGGTCCATGTCGAAAATAGTAATTCTGAACGAAAGGAATGGTGACCCAAAGGTGGGTGGGTTGGGTGCATCCTTCCCAACAGGAATGCACTGACTCTGCCTAAAACAGGATCTCTTTACACTTGCCATCACGTCCCCATACTCAGGGAAAAAAAGAACTTACCACAAGAGCACAAAGCCTCGACGCCCACGTCGCGGTTGGTCTAAAAAACACACATGACCAATTGGACCAATCGGTGGCTTTGGATTAGCCCACCCATGCACATGTCATGGCTGCGTGAAAGTAGAGACCTCTCATAGGAATTCAAGGCCAGATTCTTAGGAGCTGCTGGGAATCGACCCAGCCTCAAATGCCAAAGGCGGTGCATGATGATGCGTTATGCCCGTGCTCGAATGATAAACAAACTATGGATCCAAATCAAAATGGCAAATTCACGCCCAAAAGCAGTTTAAAATAGCTTTGGTATGCTTATAGTTGAGTTTATAAGTGAGCCCTCTGTGTTGACATGTTTTTTTGTCCTCTGTTGAGGAACTGCAATTGTGCCACACCTGCACACTTCCCAAACACTGCCATTCACAGCACACTTCCCAGATACTGATTGTATATGAAACATGCAGCAGTCGTTGGGGGCGCGGTTTTGATACCCCAAACATGCTCCACAGTGCCCACACCTTTTCATCTTTGGACCGCCATTTTGGCAAATCCATCAGACCACGGCGGGAGGCTGGCCCCTGCAGGGCTACCTGCAACGACGCTGTGGGTGCGCCGGTGGGCAGTTGGAGGTTTGCTTAAAAGCAAAAGAGATCATTATGCCGTAGCACAAGGATGTTCTAGGTGGCCCGAGGTCGGAGCCAGAAGCCACACACGCTGCACAGCCGTCTCGACCGATCCAGCCCAAGCATGCGGTAGTCCTTCCAGGTTCCCACTGAAAAATCCCACTGGTCAGAAGGGAAACAGACCCCCGGAGGCCTTTTCTCAGGACTGTGGGACCGATTGGAGTCTTCCTCCGACCTTTTTGTGTGTCAGGCCCGTCATCCATCGGAAGCACCTTTTTCTCACACCACCTGCTCCTGGTCCCCCAGAGTACCGCGGGGGCAGCCGAGGGAGTGCTGCTGGGTCGCGCGCGTTGATGTGCTGCGAGAACAGGACACGGACACCGACGGCGAGCTCCAACCGATCGACGAACGGGGGTGTTCGTCTGGGGATTCCCAATGATTGCATGAAACAACATGGAAAAAACCGTCTAATCAGTCTGGAATGCAATCACTTCAATCAGATCAACGTCCAATGAACGATCCACCCATGATTGAACAATAGGGCCCCAGGTCAGTGTTCCCACAAACGAACTCGCACATGGTCACATGGCTGAACTCGCCCAAAAAACAAAAAAAGAGCGCGCACAGCACTCGTGTGAGGCTTTTCTTGCATCTGTCCCCCACCCAGAGGTGACATTCCAAGACCCTCTGTGTATGGCAAACTGTTTAATCTTCTTCATCCACTGGTGGAGGGGGTAGATGCAGGGCGTGACTAAAACCAGAGTGGACCCCCAAGCACAAGTCCTCACAAATGGTGGGAAGTGGCCCAACAATGGCCAACTTCCATGTGATCTATGTCGATTGTTGATTGGTCAGGAGTCTACTCCAAAACTTTGGGTCAAACCCACGCAAACCCTGCAGCGTTCAAAGAACATCTCTGCGAGCATGGGCTTCCTAGCTGGCCACTTTCTACACTGTACACTGTACACTGTACACTCTGTGCAAGTCGAAGGTTGCAAGACCACACTGTGCAGATTTCAAGAGCCAACGACACCTGGAAGGAGATCCGGGAGCCCTGCTGACGGTCCATGATTCAGTATCTTTCACTACGGCAGCAGGGCCATGAGCCACCACGCGGCGCTAATGAAAGGTCTTGGCCCGCATGAGCACAGTATTCCTCAGCCATCAGGAGCTGTTCATTGAACAGTACTGGATCTGTATCTAAAGCGGATGGGGACACTTGATCCAAATACGTGAACACGGGAGTGCCCGAACCCTAGGAGTCCCAAGAAACGATCCAGCAGAAAGAAATCATAGATTCGTCATACACGCCCCAAAAAGCAACCTCCCACGTTCAGCGTTGATCTGCTTCTCCCAGCATCTCTTGATCTTCAGGCAGGCATGATGACAGTGTCCGCAGTAGCTCTTGGAACTCGGTCTCGAAGTGCATGTGCATCGAAAGCCTCGAGTGGCCGGTGGCCCACTTGGCCAGTGGCCGGTGCGGCCACTCGCCCTGTATACCCAGCCGCTTTCTGCCGCAGGGCTCTAAGAAGGTCCGAATCTTTATGTCGCTTATGGGTTCGGTGATGGGCAACCCATCAACAAGGTCGACGTCGGTAAACTCTCAGTTCAAAAGACTCGACTGCACACGGTGTTCAAAAACAGCATGAGTGCGTCACGGCGTCTTTCGAATCGTATCACCGAGTCGCAAGGAGTTGCGGATGGACCCACGCACGAAGCGGTTAATCTCCTCAAAGCCTTGAGCCGGGTAACCCAAATCATCCGGAGGCCCTCCATCTCAATCATCTCTAGATTACATCGCCTGAGACCCATCTCATCGCTTGAGATCCACCATAGTAATCACAAACTGGGGTGACGATGGATTTGCCCAACCATTTCAACAGTTTCCTGCCGAGTCGACACCGGCATTGCAGTAGTCTGCAAAGGAGCAGGAGTAAACAAGAAAGAAAGACTTGGAATGAAAGCGATTCTTTTTTGGGGGGCAACGGCAACTCTTTCCACAAGAGACGATATCCTGCTTGGAATTCCTGAAAACAGGATCCAAATATGACCTCGAGTGGAAAGATCTATCACACAAATGGTCACAAATGCCATGAAATACCGTCAAATCAACGTGTCATTCTACCCAATGCCTTAAACAGAATCACCACTCTCATCACCCTTCCCGATGTCGGACGCACCGCCCATGAAACCTCCACAGCACCGGAGCTCCGGAGCACCGGCCTCCCACAGTTCGCAGGACCTCCGACTCGATCAGCTCCTTGTCCTGACGCCGAGAACCGTTCACGTCGCGAAACGAGCGGAGCTTGCGGAGGCGAAACCCGTTTGCAGCGCCCAAAGCGAAGGATCGGACGCACAAGTCAGAGCAGCTAGCATGATCTTTGAGGGCCATAGGGCCTATAGCATAGCATACAGCAGCATACACTTAGTGAATATATAATTTGATGTGAGTTGCGGGATGTGCTGATGCTCTCTCCGAACCAAATGGTGCTGGAGTTTTTCCTTCCAAGGGCAGGGCTTCGCAGGAGGCTTGCCAACAAGAACAGCTGCTTGGTGTTTTCAACCCACTTGAGCAATATTAGTCAGAGGGTCCAATCATCCCCAAGTAAGGGTTGAAAATACACATATCCGAAACCATCACCTAGATAGTCTCTTTACCGTATACTTCGGCGGTAGGTCGGATCTGTCCTAAGGATCGGTTACAACACCGAGGCTGAGCTGGGAAGACTCCTGGGAAGCTGGACTTTCCAGGACCTTGTTTATTGGTTTTCTCGGAGGGCCTGGCGAGCTCAAAGCTGCGCACCCCATTCCACCATGCAGGTCAAGCAGGTCAAGCAGGTCGATTCGTCCGTCCTTGTTCGGGGAAACCACACACTCCCAAGCACACCAGTCCAGGCGCAAGCAATTCAATTCCAACCGACTTCACCCGGCTCACTCCGGCTGGCGGCTGGCGAGCCCGTGGCTCCTTTTGCGAGGTCGCCTCTGCATCCCTCAAGTCCAGCTGGGACAACTTCCTGCCGACCAGATCAGGCCAGTCTAGATTTGGAGACATCTTGCAGCACCTCCAATCGCAGGTGGAACCCTCCTCTAGGAAGCCCCCCCGTCTCAGCCTCTCTCTTAGATCCTGCTTGTCTCAGAGTCCGCAAGTTCAGGAGTTAGTCCGTCAGCGGTAGGTTGATGGATGTTGATGGTGGTTCATGGAAGTGAGCCATCAGCAAAGGGAAACTGCTGAACTGAGCCTTGGAGTCCAGCCACAGTTTAGCCAAGAAACATCTCTGATCGAGTGTGGCAACCCACACGGCTCCAACTGGTTCCATCCACAAGGATCAACTATACCAAATAAAACCAAATATAAGCCATTCAACAGAACTCAAATTGAAAACAACAAAATCTGCGTCCTTTTCTCTGAGTTCTCTCTTAGTTCTTTTCTTCGTTCTTGCAGCCGACCATCGAAGAACGCACCATCGACCGGACACCACCGACCGCCGCGGTGTCAACGACGGACGCTCCTGGCGACCTCCATCGCCACGTCCGTCCCAGCACGGCCATCTTGCAAGACCCCCGAGGGCGTGCACAGCAGCAGACCTGCACGTGGCGGCTGCCACGTGGGAAAGAGAAAGGCAGATGAAGGTTCGGAGATGGGAGCTGAAGGTTGGAGTTTGGAAGAATCTATCTCCCAAATGTTAGCAACAGTGGATCCAGGCCACCAGCGAACTTCCAACTTGGATTCTCCACACAGCCTGCACCAATACACTGGGAAAACCCGCACTCTTCCGGCCTTCGAAGCTTGGGTTCTGCGAGAGCTGCAGCGTCTGGAGCACTTCGAACAAACACCTCAGGCAAAGCGAGCGGAGCCAGCGGAGCATAGTGGAGCAGTTGGCCTTTTCAAAAAGGAACTTCTGATTCTTTGAGGTACAGTAACACATCCGAAACGATCTGGGACATGTAACATGTAGGTATAATTCGAGAATCAAACATCCTCGTGAGCACTTCTGCTTGCCCAATGGTGTCTTTGCTGACAAGGATTCGAAATACAAAGGGAACATATGGGAACATATATATGTGGTTCACATGTGTGCTGGTGTCCCACCAGGTGCCACGCACGCGTCAAGGGCATGGCCAACTCATCGATGACCATCACTGTCCCTCGGCAGCTCCTGGTGGCATGCGCAGTGGTGGAGAGAGGACGGATGTGCTCGATTGGGTGCTTCTTTGTTTGATCAACATTCTTTGTGAAATGAAGGGTCCTTGATCAATATTGATCATGTTATCTTGATTTCAGCACAGCTTGATTCTTTGCAATGCAGGTTTGGGGACACCCAAGCTATGGCCAAGCGTTTGGACTATGGCATCCATGGCCATGCGCCATTTCTCAGTTGTGTTTTACCCACCCACTCAATGACCAATACGGGCGACATCTGGTAAACCATCAACACATGACCTACCGATTCAACCGGTTCCCTGCCAAGGACATGGATGGTTGGATTCGCTTGGATGTGCTCTTTGGAGACGCCAAGGACGGTCTCCCATTCAGCCGATCCCGGTGGGTCGTCCTGCTCCGCAGTGCCAGGTAGAAGGAGGACTGACAAACCTCGCCTGGCAGGTGAAACTGTGGGGCCTGGCAGGCCTGGGCAGGCCTGGGCAGGCCTGGGCCGAGCCTTCCAGGACCAATGCCTAAGGAAACGCCTGAAGCTCCAGAACGGACCAGCGCTCCCTTGGGGGTGAGGAGCTTCACCAAGACTTGATGTCTTCAACATCAAACTCGCTGGCCTTGATCTTTCTGAAACCAATGGAGGCATGGACAAGAAAAAAACAAAAGATGTGTATGAATCACTCAGCAGCATCCTTCCCAGTGGCCCGGTCAACACACAGCAACCCTCGCCAAAGCTGGTGGACGTCGTCCATGATGGATGTCTTGGTCCCGTTATGTCCCGTTGTGTCAGGGGAGGTAAGCACAACGGAGGAACACGAATCCCGACGGATCCCACGGGTTTCCCTGATCCGTGCACAACGCCGGTGGTGTTCCCCCAAAACCCTTTGACAGCTTCCAAGCGCAAAAGCCGGAAGTTTCAACGGTCCATTATATATATGTAAGGCTGCCAACACGTGCCAACACGTGCTGTTCTTCACTTCAATTCCTGATCCCTGCTCTCTCCAATTCAAGACACCAAGACACCGTGGCCAAGCTCATCATCCACTGCCCACTGGTTATTGCTGAAGGTGCACACCCAGTAGGCTACAGAGTCGGGCTCCAAGGCCACTTGCGCCGCATGCTTCTGAACGGTCTCCGAGAAGTGTCCTGAATGCGCTTGTCGGTGAGGTGTGAGCCGAGTCGAAACAAAAACGACCGCCTGCAAAATTGAGTCTGAGTTTTTAGAGGCTCACTTCCAAGGGTACAAACAACAACTGTAGACTGTAGACATTGTAGTCGCCGTATGTCGCTGCCTAGCTTTCAGTTCGACCTTTGTGCACTTTGCGGAGACGCACAAGCAAGTGGCGGAACGCTGAGCCCCAAAAGTGGCTCACGAACCACTGCACCGGCGTTGGAGTGCTGCCGACCAGCTCCGCGAAGGAGTGCTGCACTGCGAAGGTGAGCGGCTTGACCAAGTTCTCGCACACGTAAGTCCTCGGCAGCAACTCACAGCGTCTTAGCCCTGTCGATGTTCTGTCCATCGATAGCGCCTAACACCTGCCCTCCTGTTGTCCCCCAAAATTGTCTTTTACATGCTCCTCGTCGCCACAACATCATGCCCGTGGAGCAAATCCGATTGGGATACGCATATACATACCTCAGTATACCCTCACCACAAGCTGACAGGTCCCACCATTGTCCTTGTTCCCTTCACATTCTGGGCGCACTGCCCACACTACGCCCCCGACTATGCCGCTCACAGTGGCATGGAGCGATCGCGGATGAACATCTCGAAGAACTCGTGGAAGGTCTTCATCCTCCGTTGAACTCAACACAGCATGCGGTGCTAACAAGACGGTCCAACACCCCATTTTTCGATGCGTTTGGGGAGTTCCGGACACCGCAAAGGCTGGTCACCTTTCTTAACTAGCAGCCGACTTTGCTGTGTCGTCCATGGCCGCTTTGGCAAGAAAGGGTCAGCACTAGGGTCAGTACTTTCCATGAAATGGATCACGATCGGAATGAACGGACCCACATGACCATCTTGAAGTTTCTGTGATTCCCCATCTAGGATCAACTGAAACCAGCTTCAAAACCTGGTTTCAGTAGGGGGAGGGATGTGCATCCAACAAGTTTGTCCCGTCGCAAACATGAATCGAGCCAAGAGCCAACGAGATATTCTAGTTGGAAAACAACTTGTCTCACTCGCAGTTGGTATGGCGCCATACAATATATATACACACTCGATGGCCAAGCCCCAGGGCCTGCCCCAGGACCGGCGTTTCGCCGAACGAACCGCCGAATTCGTCCAAAGGACTTCTCCAGTTTCATGGCGCGCAGGGGACCCCTCTCGCAGGGTTGCAGTTGAGAGTGAAGACGCAGGAACCTGGACTGCAAAAAGCATGCAAAACATAACAGGCATCCAGCCTGCTATAGGCTCGCAAATCCCATCCAATTGCCTTCAATGAAAGGAATTCGTCATGTTCGCCCGCCTTCCGACTCTTGAAGTGAGAGGTGCACCTGGAGGTATTTTACATCCAGGATCCAGTTGTACCCTGTGAGGTTCGGTGGGACTGAGTGCCATGTTCGGGTCCAGTCGTACCGAACCTGAGGAGGTTCGGTACGACTGGATCCCTAGGGATCAAACATATAGCTCGCCGTTTTGGCCCTGGTCTACCTCCACATGGCTGGTGGCACCAGGAGACTGACCGGTTGACCTATCGCACGAAGCTCGAGTTGCATGGTGTACCAGTATTGACCCATCCCCATATATACCTCCAAACCTGCAACTAGAAACTGGCAGAGTGGACAGGTGGGAGGGGGAGAGCAAGTTGTATTAGGATGATCATCTCGGCATTCCTTTTTCACCAAGATTATCCCTTATAGATATAGCTACCATTGGCAGTTTTGCTGAACGATCATGACCTTGGGAGTGCCCAGTGGCCCACCTTGTCTGGGAAAAAGACATGCTAAGAACAAGGCTCTCAAAGTGAAGTATTGAACACTGCAAAGGGCAGGAATGCGATAGGTCCCATATCTTCTCGTCCGTCATCGTGTTTCTCCACCAGCCCATTGCAAGGAAAGAGAAAACAACTCGTCGACAAGCTTCGAGTACACGGGGGAACCTTGCCAAATTTTTGAGTTCAGCCCAGAAATCATGAACCCCAAACCGACGGGCAAATCAAACCGCAAGCTGCACCTTCAGCCAGAGAGACAAACATGCTGAACAATAACTCATGATCATGTGTTTGATAAGGCCAGCAAAGGTTCAGAATTGACATGAACAAAACCTTCTGCTATTCTGAACCTTGGCTGGCCTTATCGCTACCATTTTGCAGGAGTAGGCTGACCTTTCCGCCACATACGCCTTGAAGAGTGCGCCTTCCCCCCGAGATGTGTCACACAACGACCAACGACGACTGTTCAGTGGCTCCCAGACCCCACAATTGAACTGTTTTTTTGACCAAACACTCGTATGTGGTTGGTATTGTCTAGTGGTTGTTAGATACACAATACCATGCAATACCAACCTGCACTCCCTAAAACACACAATACCACCCACACTAGATACAATAGGAGGCCCCACTAAACACCCGCACCAAACCACCAGTCTCGCTCTCCGTCTCAGCATGTCTCAGCCACTGCTGTCGCTTCAGCGCCACTGGCGTCCGCTGCTTCTGCCCCGCGGAGACCAGAATCGTGGAGAGCAAGAAGGCGGAGGAGAGGCTGAGGAGGATGGAGAGCTTGGTGACTCCGAAGCCCACCTGAACTGCGGAACGGAGGATTGGAGGAAGGATTGGAGCGTGGAATGAGTGAGTCGTGCGGTTAGGCCGTGGGGCGTGGGGCCAGGTTTGAGAAACAGTCCTTCGATTCCGGGGATGGCTTTATGAACCAATAGATCGGCATCCTTCGGCCTGAGCCAAGCACCCGATCCGCCTATGTCCTTACCCCGAAGATTTCCCAGGCATGCCCGGCAGTTTAAGGTGGACGATACCCGGTTTCACATGATTTTACGTATTAAACTCCTGCCCAGGTGATACAAATCATGGTGCATTGTCCGGTGTTTCTGAAACCGTGCTTTCTTTTGTCGTAAGCCACGGCAATGGCGCTTGCCAAAAATAGCAGCACCCAGGCCAGCAAAGGTGTATGTAGAAAGCCTCAGCTTGGGCGACCAAGGTGAGCCACCTGCGAGGTGCCTTTCAAGCTTCAGATCTGCACCCTCACCCTCGAATTCTAGCCAACTGCAGAATTGGATAAACGGTGATGAACCCAACTGGCATATAAGGCTATTTTGGTGTGATCTTGCTGTGACTGTGAACTAGCGCCATAGTCAGTCCCATTTCGCCTGACTTGCACTCCCCCTTTACTCCAAATCGGCCAGCGAGGAGCGGATCTGCCAAAGGGTCTGTGGGAAGTGCAGCCGCAGTTGGCCCATGGAACTGGCCCAATGTTCCACCTTGCCCTCTAAGTGTATCAGCACCTGAGTTAGACTCTCTGTTGCAAACCTGTTTTTTGTCCGTAGGAGGGGATCCCCTGGCGGCCGAAGTGCTGTCCACGGTGTGCATCACCGGTGGTTTTTACACGTAGATCTTTTAGATCAACATGTACCTCTACTGTCTCTGCTATGGTGGACGAAGTTTGAACACTTGTTGGAGACTCAGGAGTCAGGAGAAGTGATCCCACTCACCCTACACAGTGATTGAGCGCCAAGGCGCCCACGCCGCGCCCACGCCGCGCCTACGTCCGGCCAAGGTACCAATTGTTCCTTGCCCAGGACCTTCACCTGAAAACAACATAACATTTGGATCTTTTCACTGTGTTGGGCTCCACATGTTGTGTCAAGAACTCCGGGTGAACTCTGTTCTGAGACAAATGCAATTTATACGGACCTGGATGGAGCCATCCTTGACGAGGAGGTTCCACACAGGGGCTAGTGGATCAGCATCCAACATCAAAAAGGAGAGCGATATTGTAGTGAATTTACTCCAACCATGCAGAACAAACATATCATGGTCAGAACTACAACCAAACCGTACTTACTATAAGGATATCTTCAGCTGGCTTCGCAATGTTGCCGGACCTTTGAGGACTAACGCTGGCACCCTGAAGAGATCTAAAGAGACAGGACACATTGGAGGAGTGTGCCGAATTGCGGTGGCTGGCGGAGGAGTGTGCCAAATGATTGGTCATGTGTTGCCACCATCTTATGCCCTTGGAGGCCTCGTGCAGGTCAATTTCTTGCAATCACCTGAAGTCGAACACCCACAAGCTTGAGCCACGTACCCAATGCCAAATTTCGGCCTCTTGTTCCTACGATCCACGTCGCCCACTTCAACATGAGAGAAACATGATTGGCACCGCTGTTCTTTCTCTCTCGCCTACGGTTGCAAAAACCCTTAACAGACTACCAGGAGTCACAAGACGGGGTGGTGTTTAGTCCCTAAGTGAGTGGATGTTCTGGGCACCCCTACCCTTCATTAAGCACCCCTTTGTTGTGACTGCTGGTATATCATTAATCCATATGCCCGTCATGAGATCTCTGTTCTTCACATCCTTTGTCGCAATTCGGCTTTAACGCTCGGCATGTCCCCAGTCATACTGGGTCTGACTCCCCGCAGGTGGCCAACACGGTCGGGGGGATCTGCACCCACCAGTTTTTGAAAAAGAGATGTATAAACTATCATGCTACAATAAATGTTCTGTTTTCAATTCCCTTGGTTTTCCACTCCATTTGTTTGGAGAGGTTTTGATCTCTGAGCCGCGCATCCGACCATTTGCTTCGAAAGACTCAGCCCAAATTATGACGATTGCCCCCCACTCTATGCATTCCTTTTGGATCCATCCAGCCACCCTCATTCCGCTTTCTTCGCCCTCCGAACTCCTCCGTCCCGCCTTCCACCAAGTCACTTGGAACTCTGCCAGGTCCAAGCCGCGGACGCCGGTGCCCTGCAGCTCGACGCGCGGGACATCGACGCGCCCTCCACGCGACGTCCGCAGAAAGTGCCGTCCTCAGAATTCGTGGCGCGGATGAGGTGAAAGTGGGCCGTGAACCTCGTGGAGGGAACTTATAACACTTTATAACGCCTAAGTTCGTGGGGGTCCTCTCGCCAAACTTGAGAGGGCTTTGGCCCCAACAAGTTCTTTTGTGGATGCGTCGCTCTAGCTTGTAGTTTTTTTCTGTTTTTCACCAAACAGTGTGGGGTTCTTACGGGAAGTTTATAAAGGGCCCGTGTCTAATCGAGGTGTCGCGCGGGCGTTTGCAGCTAGTTCGCTGTGCCCTCACGCCTCTCGAGGTGTCGCTGAACGCAGGCTTGCGGGTTCCGGTTGGCTGGAGAGGGTGCTTGTCGCGACTGCACGCGCGCATTTTCGGACATGGGTGGTCGCTTCTCGTGGCAGTCGCAAGGGACACCTCGTCATTTGGTGGTCCAAAGTCGACTTTTCGTGACAGGTGGGCAAGGGATCGGAGCGGTATTGTACTTCGAACTGCAGATTTCGTGGCAGGCGAAGCACTTAATGCTCTCAGATTCTCACTCACTCACTCGCTCACTCACTCACTCACTCACATCCACACTCTCACTCACACTCTCACTCACTCACTCACTCACTCACTCTCACTCACTCACTCACTCACTCACTCACTCACTCACTCACTCTCTCACTCTCTCACTCTCTCACTCTCTCACTCTCTCACTCTCACTCTCACTCACTCTCACTCTCACTCACTCACTCACTCTCACTCACTCTTACTCACTCACACTCTCACTGTCACTCTCTCTCTCTCTCACTCTCATTCTCACTCTCACTAGATCTCTAGACTTTCTGCTGCTACACCTCGAGACCTCACACACACTGTTTAGGTCTCTTGCTGGGATATTTCTTTTAATTTCTGCCTTATGGTTCCTTTCAGTGTTCGGAGTTTGCATTGGAGTTGTTAAATGGTTTCTGCTACCTGGCCTTGGTCTACAAAGGAACGGGACTGTGGGTGATGATCAATGCCCATATGACAACCCCTCCAAACCGACCTGTCTGGGTCGATTGTCTGCTTGAATTTCTGCTCGAGTGGTTTAGGGTTAAACGTGTCTTTGGGACTCAAACATGGAGTAAACTCAGATACACTATTCCATCTATTCCACATTGTGTTCCTCGAGTCCCAGTTCGTGCCTGGGCACGTCCCATTACGAGTGTCATGTCAATCACGTCCCAAGACTGCAAGGGTACCGTTCCCAAGTCGGGTTCGACATTTCCTGATCAGGTCTCCCCAAGCTCTCAGCTCAGCCACCCAATGTACTGATCACCGTCTGCCCAGACTGCAAGGACACATCCGTGACTTCAAGGCAGTAAATCCTGGCCATGGCAAGTAGTTGGAAGAGGCCTCAGGCGCCACTGAGCACACTCCGGTGGCCAGGGAGCACGGAGCAGGGACGGAGACTGGCCGTGTCGACGACACCAAAGCAGTGATGGGAGTTGCCTTTAGTAACGCATGACACGTGGGACCGGGTGGGTATGGCTGAAACATGGGCTATATGAATACCCCACCCCAAGCGATCTCTTCCATTGTGGCACTGCAAACAATACAAATCACCTTGAACGTAGACTCGTAGACGAAAGTAGTGCATCTTCTCATCTATAAGCTGCTGCCCACTTCAGTATCATCCAACCCAATAAGAACACTGTTGACGAAGGCACCCAATAGGCAAAGGAAAAACTTCACCGGCGTCAGGATGCTCACGGCAGTGATCTCGCAGCGTTCATGTGGTGCGTCTGGTTGCAGGTTGAAGAAAACTCCCTCGCATGCCTCAGTGGAATCTGGAGACGATAGAAACAATTCTTGCTTGTGTTTGCAGGCTTCTATGATGTTCTGCCCAAACAAGCGCTTCATGGCTTATGATTCAAAGAGGGCACGACCGGTTACCTGGTTCAGGGCAAGCTTGTCGCCAACGGCGAATGCGCGGATGTCTGTTGCGCCCCCTACATCTGTCATGTGAGCCGTGTGGTCGCCAAGCGTTCGCCTCGTTAGTTCCACATGTTTGTGTAAAATTTCCAGTTGCCATGTGGGTGTGCAATGTTCGACCAAGTTCGGCCCCCATCTGGGTACACGGGTCGATTTTCCTTCGGGGTCAAACTGATCGTCCGAATACGCACTACGATAGGACTGCCGATATACATTGGGGTGGTGGCTGCCAGGGGGGTCATTTGTAGGCATCTATTCCAGTTTTCTGGGTTGTGTCTGGGTGTTACTACACACCCGCGTGGTGCGCCGTACTATGGAAGTCTACACGTTCAACCTGCACCGACCACCGACAACCTGAGACTTCGCACAATAAGTACTGTTCGCCTCATTGGTGGGAGGCCGCGCCAAGCACATTGGAGCGTTTTCACCCAAAGGGTTCGAAACAAACGGTGCCAAACGCTTTGGCGTTCACCATTTAAAGAGTTCTAAATGGCGCCATGTGACCGCAGTTGATCCTGCTGCCCTTGACCAACTCCAACAAACATAGTGCAACGGAGCACTACTCTTAATTGATTGTCATGTTTAAAATAAAACTTCCCTATCCCACCACCTTCACGTAGAGTTTTTGTGAGGGGTATGGCATGCCTTGTGTCCGCAGCTCTTCATAGCGCCAGGCCGACCGATAGATCGAAGTGAATCTCAGCCGCCGAGGCGCTTCACATTTGGTGCTTCCACTGGCCGAGATCCCATCCTCACAGGCCAAGCATAGGGTGCCCTGGGCGTTCGCGTAGCCACCGGCATGGCAGGGAACGCAGGCTGCGAAGGCCGGAAAGGCGGTGACGGTGCCGGGCGGACAAACCACCTCAGAACGAAGACGTGCTCAACGCACGGAAGTGGATCCAAACGGCTTGTGGGGGTGGTTCAATGATTCAACTGAAGTACTCTGCTTACTTCTGTGAAGACCTCTCTCTCTGGTGAGGTTGATTCCTCGCCCTGTGCAACAAAATGCTCGATCGGAAAGAGTGGGTGTCGTGTTCACAATCCATTTGAGAGAATCCCACCATGATTGTATCTCCCTAGGGCTCCAAGTACCTCCTTAGAAGGTATTTGGACCCTCTAAACCCACCCCAAACACCTTCTAAGAAGGTCCTTGGAGCCCTAAGGTCTTGCATTTTAGTGAAGGCAATTGGACAAAAGCAAAGCCCCTTGAGATCTCTTTTGAGCGTCTCCCTTCCGCCAAAAAACGGCCCGCCTTCCAAAAACACGAAATGCCAGAATGAAGGTGTGGAACCCCCAGAAAGTGGACATTGTATGAACCCAAAACTTCAAAAACACTAAAACCAACTGATAAATCACACCATCATCAAACATCTCTGTGACAAAGGCAGTCCATCAAGTCCCATCATGGTCCACGAGTGCAACCCCTCCAAGGCACAGGCACACATCGACCCTGGCCATCCGGCCGCTGCCCGGCCGGGCACAGGACGACTCCATCGTTCGTGCGCACAGGCGCGGCCAGCAAACGTGCGCAGAAGAGCGCCACAAGAAGGCGCCGTGCGGTCAATGCCGCGCGGGTCATGCGGTGCGGATCATGGATCATGCTGTTCTTGCGCTGTTTAAACACTGCGGTTGGGCATCGGCGGGAGGGTGAAAAAAAGCTAAGCTTGGCTTCGAGGTTTGACTGTATTGACATGCTACAACTCTAGGCATAGCTATAGAAATAACATTTTTGGAACAGCTGGAGAAAACGAGAGATAGTGTATAGTTCTAAATAGTACATTCATTTTAAGAAGGGTTGCTCAAGCAAGGAGGGTGGATCCTCCAAAGCTCGCACCACTGGGTCAATCACCGCTGGGATTTGAGACGAAGCGGGAGTGTCGGTAGCTGGTGTCACACATGCGTCCTTCCCTGCTCACGAATCGAGCCGACGCTCCCGCTTCGATTCTCCCAGTCTAGGCAACCATGTCAGCGGCCATGTAGTTCAGGGTGTGGGACAAGATTGAGCCACTCCCCACACGGGGTTCGGAACTCGAGGAGTGCCCCCCAACCTCATACCAGTGGGGTCTGTGCGTGGCAGGTGTGGCACGCGTCTCCGTGGCACCGCACACCGCCTCGCGCGAATCGGCAAGAGGAAGGAACGCCTCGCCTTCAAACAGCTGTCGCGCCTCAGTCTGAAGCGGATCGATCGGCCGGTTCCGCCCGAAGTGCCGAGCTCACTGAACGCTTCTCAACCCAGACCATCCATTTCATGGAAAATTTACATACATTGACCCTCGAAACATCTTGAAAACGGCCCAATGTCGGCAAATGTTATGCTAACTTGTTAATATCTGGTTAGGGTGTCACATATGTCAGGGTAATGTTTCCAGCACTCAAAGGAGACATGCTCCATATCCCAGCGCAAAGGAGTCAAAGCCTTACCCATGGATGCGTACCCTTGATCTTGAGTGATTCCAAGTCATTTAGGAACAAAACTCACTAAGATACTTGTCATCTTTGTATCGCACGGGAGCCTATCCTCCACATCTGCGCTTCCGATGATCGGCTTGATCGACGTGACCACGAAACGGGTCTCGGCAGGTTGGCTGGTCTGAAGAAGTTGGCAAATTGGGCCTTTGGATTTCATGACTTGGGCATCCATCCTTTGAGGACCCGCACATAGGGCCCCATGTGACTTCCAATCCAAATGACTCCCCCCATCACCTCTTCTGACTCGGGCCTGAACCTTTCAAGTGAAGCGTCACACCCATCATCAAGGGGTGCTGAACCAAGAGGGTGCTGACGTAGTTCCAATGAGTTCTGCACCAGTTCCAATGGTCCTATCATCAAGGGGTGGCTCTGCAATGGTCGCCATGCCTATCCTCACATGGTTGCCAGCTCCATTGAACACACTCCGGCCCCGCAGATCCTGAGGATTCTGTTGCTAGATCCACCAGCCAACAAGGCTTCACCTGGTTGGAAGGACACCCCGACAATGACAGGAAGGTCCAGGTACAAATCCAGGTACAATCCCGACATAAAGGTCCAGAACTAGGTCCAAATACAAATCCAGGTACATCTTCCATATCCTAAAGAAGGCCTTCGGATTTCTCAGTGTGGCTCTCATCCCCTTCGCATCCAGTCACTCCGTCTCCATACTCGGCCTCCGCGCGGGAGACAGCGCGCGGCCTGCCACACTGCCGCGCTGGACATGGACGACCTGAAGGAACTGATGGGATTGAAACATCTACAGCCCCATTGCTAGCCTTTACAACCACCCCCAAGGTAACTACTATGGCGCCCTACATGGAGTGTCTGTGGGGTTTGTCACACCTTGAATCTGATGAAAGCATGTAATGTCTGGCTGTGCGCCTCAGAAAAGCATCCTTTGACCACTGAAAGGTCCTTGAAAGGCTTAGTCAAATATCACAGCTTATACGCCCTACACTGTCTGTGCACACATCTTCTCAAGATCCTTGCAGCCAACAGTTCATGGTTTCTGCCCCATCTTGCGAGTCCCAGCGGCAGCAAAGGGGAGAAGCTGCGCGTCCTCCACGGGGAACAACCTGGTTTGGGTGAGCGAGGAAACGGTTAGCAAAGTCAATCAAGGCATGACTCGGCGGGTGGCTGAAAAGTGTCCAGAACCAGAAACACAAGTGGACATAGCCCAAGCGATGTCCATGAGTCTATATGTCGGCAGCATAGACTGAAGTGAGAGAAACACCTCGAAAGCTCCTGCTGCTGACTCCGGTCTATCAAGGGAATCACTCCACCGGTCTATCAAGGGCCAGTCCGCCCAAGAAGCCATGAGCTTCTGCAGGTCATGGCGTGTTCATCATTGATATCTGGACTGGTGGCGCAAATCATGTGGTTCTATTCTGAGGGTCACTCAACAAATGATTCGCGGTGTCTGCCCTTCAAACTGCTGGAATCACAGTTCCTTAATAAAACCTCAACGTTCAAAGAACCACCAAGTATCTTCTCAGAAGGACGGACTGCTATGCATCCAGTCTATACATATATCTATACATCCTTTCTGGAAGTATAAAGGGTGTCATACTTCGGCCTGGCACACGATCGGTCTCAAGGTGTTACCCGCCTCCCTTGCGACTCCCTGTCCAAGCCACTGGTACTCCGCCAGCGGCCGCGCTTGATGACGGCCAGCGCCGCCCAACACGTAGAGGTCGAAGCCCGGCGGGTGCGGGTGGAGCTCCCAACGGTGGCGCCTGACGAGAGAGAGGTCTGGTGGAGGGAGATGAGGTCTGGTGGGCATGGTGACGCGGTCTGGTTCTGTTTCGACTGAGGTACCTGTGACAAAGAGAAAAAGCACTCTACGTACTGAGATTGCTTGAGGTTAAGGTAACTTTGGAGATGAACAACGGCGAAACACATGACTTTATGCATCTTTGAGCCACCACTCTACCCAGTGAACCACATCATCCACCACTCACTGCTGCGGCGAACCCTCGGGTTCGCCTGTAGGATCGGTGCTTCGAAACGGGAAAGGCTGTGGTGTAGGCCACAAGGTAGGCCAGCACCGAGGTCTCCTCCCCGCAACCTGGACACCAGGTCACCAGGAATGCTAGCTGCTGGCAGCGGGTGCGTGGGTGAGCGGGTGCTACGCTGAAGCCGTACACCGTAAATGAAATCCGCATAACATCTAAATACACCAGGAGCGTTTTTTCGTTCCCATCCAGTGGATGTGACAGGGGCACCCCTATCAGAATCCTCCGTTCGTTCGGCACCCCGTCATCTTACGTGACTCCTGGTAGGTCCATCTTCCCGACTTCGCACCTTTCAAACGGCCCGAGAACCTTCACCTCTCGAGCGGCTTCAGCTCCCCACCACCGCGCGGTCAGCGAGCTGACAGCGAGCTGACAGCCCCACCTTCGATGGCCTTCTCACCGGTGACGTGCAGATTCGCGTCGTCACGCGCCCAGGCCAGGGCGAAGGAGACCTTGGGACGAGTGTGTGACGCTCGAGTCACTGCCTCCCCTTGGTCGAGTTCACCTCACGGTGCCTGACACCTGCACAGGGTCCTTGCTGCGTGGCAAACTGAGCTTGGGAAACAAAAGCACATCAGTTGGTCATGCACTGCTGGCCAATTTTTGTTGTTGTGGACATCAGCTCGCTTTCGATGGTTTTCACAAGCACTGATTCAGCTTCAACCCAAGAAGCGTTCCAAACACTAACCAAAAACAGCTAAGCGGGCGGCATGTTGTAAGCGCCGTGTGCCCAGTGTTGCGCCACAAAGGGCAACAGCTTGGCTCCTGCACCGACGATCTGCTTGCTCCAACGACAGTGGATTCTATGCACACGAGTGGATTCGATGCGGGTGGCAAAGAACGTCACTGCGGGGTTGAGATTGTAATCCGAAAAGGATTCTCACTGAGTGAGTTCCCACTGATCAAGGTCCCACTGCGGATTTCTCGACCTCTGTTGCCAATATATTATCACCAAAAAGGCTTTCCGCAAACAGGTAGGGCAGGGTTGGACCCCAGGAAAGAAAGTCATCAATCAATGTTATATTAATAGCTTGAACATTTAAAAAACATTTAACGATTTAATTAGATGCAAGAGATGGGACCTCTGATGGACACCTCTGAGCTCCTCAGCATGGCCAGCGCCGCACCAGGCCGCGCCTCTGGCCGCGCCTCTGCCCACAGCACACCCAGGGGCTGTCGCGCCAGAGCGGCGGTCGCGCGGGGAGTGTGCTGAGAGCCGTAGGGGATGAGCATTTGGCATTCCAAACCTCAAGAGGACATGCAACGACACAAGAGTGGTTAGTTCAATGATTTCTTAGTTTTTTCTGTTGTGGTTTCTGTTGTTCTTCTATTCTATTATGGCCGGCTGAGTGAGGGTTGCGGTTTCATCACCTTCTTGATTCAGTTGTTGCCTTTGGTCTCTCATTTTCTGATGATGACGTGGTTCAAGTGAGCGGGCAAGCATGAAACCTCGTGGAAGCCAAGCCGAAGAACAAGAACATCAACCCTGTATATATAGGTGTGCAATGGTCCGACAAAGGTTGAGCAAAATCGACCACACCCACGACACCTGCAGTGAAGCTACCTGGGTGCCCCGACGGGAAATTGCCTCATGAAATTCCCTGAGCCGTTCAGATGGCACCCGCAGCAGCTGAACCGCGGTGCTGTAGAAGTTGCTGCTGTGCTGATCAAAGAACTGCATCAATTTCCTGCCGATTCGGTTGGACAAAGCAGTTGAGGAAGAGTTTCAAGGGATGTCTCAGATGTCCCGGAAGTCAACACAGTCGCGTTCCGATCATGCTGTCAGTGCACACCCAGGGATGACCTTCAAAGGAACTGGAAAAAATAAGACAACCAATGAACTGCATAGATCCATACGAGACAGCCACGAGATAATGTTGGTTGATCAAAACTGGGGACTCCCTCGAACCAATAGCTCATCGCAACTGGTGGGTGTACCTATGGCCCTGACACTGAGAAACCCGAAGACCCCCCAAGACCACTGTGACAACCTCATCGCTCACTCTCCTTGTGATTGCTTGGCCCCACCAGGACCCTCAAACCCTGCTTTTTTGACCATCACTAGAGCCACAAAGATCCGAGCTCGCAGTGTCTGATCCGAGCTTCTGTGCGAAGGGATGCGCATCCGACAAGGCAGCAGTGTCAAACTCTTCACATGGAGTCCACGAAAGATCCTCGAAGCGCCAGTAGGGCAAACATGCGGTGCTTGCTGAAGCTGCATTATTTAGATAGCTGGCTATGCTCGCTTGGGCACTTGGATGCACTTGGGATACTTGGGTCTTGGACATCAAAATACTTGCACTCACCCTGGTTAGGTGGGCAAATGAACCTCTTCAAACAAATGCAAGAGATTGCAAGATGCAGTGGAAGAAACATCCAAGTGGTTTCATGGTTTCATCTCTCTCTCACAACTCCTCTTTCGCAATTCCACTCTCTTGGCCTTACGCACGGAGACATTTCCTCTGTACCTCTTCCGCTCCGCACCGGACCGGACCTCGTCTTCCACCGAACTCTCTTCCCCTTCCTCCAGAGTAGCAAGGGGTCTTACTACACGACCGGAGCCCCATGGAACTCTCCAAATTCCGGTCTTCCAGAGGTTGAAGAACCCGATCCTTCGGCTCTCCCAGTCACGTCCGCCCAGGCGACGGGGTCCTATTTACTGGTCACGTTCCACCTGAGAGGTGTCCCGTCGCATGCGCCGAGCGAGGGCACCGATGCGGCCTTGCTCAGGTGGGCATGGTTCTGTCGTTCAGTCCGGCATGTCCAGTGCCAGGCGTCACTGCACTAGGGCGACCTGAAACCGGAAACCCTGAATGGAAGGG
Source organism: Durusdinium trenchii (assembly GCA_963970005.1). NCBI lineage: Eukaryota > Dinophyceae > Suessiales > Symbiodiniaceae > Durusdinium > Durusdinium trenchii. Next base: position 60,222 of record CAXAMN010006681.1, read on the forward strand.
TTCTCTCAACCAAAATGCTGACTATCCCTATGCCACATTTTGCTCACAACCGGCTCGCGAGAAAGAAAGGCTGCTTGGTGGTTGAAACTGCTAGATCATCTATAACTGGCCGCCTTGTATGTTTGTCCTCTTTTCTCTTTTTGGGTAAGCCCTCCCCAAAAATAGGGTTCCGCCCAAGTCTCTGACGGCATCATCTCCGGCGCCCACAGCTCCTCCCAGCCATGTGCCGGCACCGGCACCGGCGCCAAGCGCACGCGCCGGTGCCGCAGGAGGTCCCGGCACGTCGACGGCTCCGGCGCCCGCGTGGAATGGAAGGGACGCTCGGGGAGGCACCTGGGTGAGGGGTGCAAGCGGGTGAGATCATGAAGACAAGTCCCCAAAGGTCTTGCTTGATCAGCAATGCAAGTGATGGATTTTGACATGTGTGGATGATTATTTCATTAGTGATGATTGATTAGATCACCATTGCGAGTGATGACTTGACATATAAGTTTCAGTCCGAGTGTTCTTTAGATCACCCTAGAAGTCGCAATCTATATGTAACTATGTAACTATGTCCGACTATGTCTATAAACCTTTGAATCGACAGTTTCTCTCCTTGACATCGCTCTACATTGATGCTGAGCATCGCCGGTTTCATGCTGTCAGGACGATGTCAATCATCTTGGGTATGACCAGGATTGTTGAAAGGCCGGTGTGGGTTGATGTCTCTTCCCTGGCTATGTTGATGTCCAAGAAGCCAGATTTGTTGCACGCCACCCTGTTTAAACATCACGTACCTCCAGAAAATCAAGCACGCACAAATCCATCCAAGACCCTTAGGCCCCAGGTGTGGAGAAACTGGATTCTGTGCAACATGCCAGCCACGGACAATGCGGCGGGATGGTCCCGTTCTTGTGGTTGGAATCTTCCAACCAATTCTTAAGACTTTCCATCAGACATACATGGTGGTTATACATGGAATTCTCATGCTTTTTGGGGTTCTTGAACTTTCCAAAGGGTGGGGTGGATCAGATTTCACAAGGCCTTGCCACACTCACCAAGTCGCATCTGGCACTCCACGAAGGCGGAGGCGCTGACGCCCGCCACGCCCGCCAGGCGGCCGCAGAGCTCCGCGTGGGTGGCACTGGGGCGGAGCCAAACGACCACGGAGGAGGCGTCAGGAAGCTCCACCTGATGTCAGGCGTGAGGAGCCATGCACCCTGTGACCAAGGGCCAGGCACCATGGTTGAAAACCACCAACAAAGTCCTGAATTGACCAGAGTGCGAACAGCCCAGCCTCTCAACTCCCCACCTGAAACCTCATAGGAGCACTCCTACCGCTCACCAGCAAACTTTCAAAACACATGTGGTGTGCAAAATGTGTCAGGCAATGTCAGGGATGAGGACAAAAGGAGGACACAGGATGAAACTGATGATGAAGATATTCTTGATGATCATGATCTCTCTCTCTCTCTCTGTGCTAAACTCACTCTTAGACTGCATCATGCTTTCCACCACGCAGAACACAGCGGAGTCTGCAAGTAAGGACCTCCATCCTACTTCCATCTGCTTGAAAAAAAACACTCTCTAGCTCAACTGCCACATGCCTGCCACATGCCCAAACCGGCCACTCCTTTCGGCTCCACCACCCTGGACCGGCTCCAGAACCTCCAAGGGCCGCCACTCGCTCAGAACCTCCGCTGTTCGAAGCTGCTGATGCTGCACCGCGATCTGCAGCGCCGTGGCGCTGCTCCAGTCGCAGAGCTTCGGGTCCGCCCAGCGCGCCAGGAGCAGCGCGCAAAGGGCGTGGTGGCCGTAGCAGGCGGCCAGGTGGAGTGGCACGTCGTTGCAACGGCCCAGCGCATGGACCTTGAAGGGAAAGGTTAACGAAACATGGACAAACATCTGGAGGAGGTTGGTCTGGTCGGTGAACATGTTCAGTAATTTGAATTTTATGTGATTTATGTGGTTGTGTTCATCTTGATGCTTGGTGATGTTCAACCCGTTTTGCTATAGCGATGATGCTGCTTCGTTGTTTTGGGCGATGTTTTGTGAGAACTGTCGCGCCTACCTTGTTGTTGTGTTCTCCTTGCTTTTTGCTCTCGTGGATTCATTCCATTTCGTGTTGTTTGATTTTTGTTGGGGGAGTGATCTTCTCAGTTGGTGGAAGTATGCTATAGCTGCTATAGTCATAGGTTGCAACAACCATTCACAATCTATGGCTATGAGATGTAGTAGGGGTTCTATTCTCACCTCAAGAGTGTTCATCGTTGAACACTTCAGGTCAGTGCCCACCATCCAAACCATCCAACCGTAGAAACACCCCTTTCATTCGGAGCATGGTTCAGCCTGTCAGCCCAAACCAAAACACCACACATGTGTAACTGCGTAGCTCTTCCAGCCTCAGCTTCAGCATCCAGCAGTCTCCATGGCACCTCCAGTGACGTCAACTCCTGTGGGCACATGGCCACGTGATGCAGCGGTGTGTGCCCAAAGCGGTCCGCCTCGGACACCGATGTGCAAATCGGTCCCAAGCAGTCCCAAACGCACCCAGGATGCGTCGACGTCCACTTGGCCAAGTTACCAAACGAGTCCGTGTTATTTCACTTTCTTCTGAAAAGTGAAGTCACCAAAAGAGTCTGGGTTACTGCACTTTCTTGGCTAGTGCTAGTCAAAGTTACGGACGAATACTCAGGGTGCCTGGCATTGGCTGGCTGGATGATCAAGGCCTTCTGAAAGGACCATTTCTGGTGCTGAAGGGGGGACCTTCAAAAAACGCCGTTTGGGGCTTGACCAAAGCCGTACATTCCACGTTGCACAACTTCTGGTGCATAAACCATCCTGTTTTGTACCAATTAATTGGCCATGCCACACTACGGCAATCTTGCAAGGAACCATCACTGGCACCATCACCTTCCCTACTTACCGAACCCTCTTGTACTTATCTATAGTCACCTCTTTGTTTCACTCTTCGGTCAGCGAGGGCCTGGTTCACGTCCGCCGCTGCCTCCAGCAGCAGTGCCACCGTCTCCGCCGCGTTGGCGCGCGCCGCCAGGTGGAGCGGGCTACGGCCGTCCTCATCGATCCACCTCGGGATCCAAAGGGACCCAAGGGGTGCTGAAGGGCAGCAACAAACGCGAAGAACATCAAGCTGGTTCCCAAATAGAGAGAAATGATTTGAAATGATTATACATTCTTCGTGGGGATCTACTTTTCTATCTCAGTTGTCCTGCTGGTTCTTCATGATTGACATGATGACAACCCAAACTGGACAAACAACGAGAGGAAAATGAGGGTGGAGCCAGCTGGAGCCCGTTGCCAATTTCGGCAACGGCGCCTGCCAAGGTGATGCAGGTTGTTGGAAAGAACGTGCAGGTGCCATATGGAACATCGGCTGGCACCAACCTAGAGGTGAAACACAAAAAACATCAGTCGTTTCATGTTGTTTTTAAATATGCACACGTTCAAATCGCCGCATCAGCGCCGCCCAAACACCCCACGTATAGCTTGCAGTGGATATATCACAATGTGTACTATCATCTGTCTGTATCTCATATCGCTGAATGAAACATCGCGCGTGAAAAGCGTCCACTGAGATTCACCGAGCCACACCTCTTGGCACCACGCCACGTCCGCGGGCAGCGCCGCGTCCGCGCCCAGCAGCGCCCGCAAAGCCGCCGCATCGTCCTCCGCGGCCAGGCGGTGCAACACGCCGCCCGGCGGTGCGAGGCAGTCCAGGGGGCGTTGCTCCAAAGGGCGGCCCTGACGGCTGGATACGGCTGGCTGCTTCCACTGTTTTGCAACCGTGAAAAAGTTGGAAAAGGGGGCTGCACAGTAACAGTGAACAGGAATCAAATGGCACTTGAAGAACCCATCACCTACCAAGCTCAAAATACGACACCAGGTTTGTTGGAGACATGGTCTGGCACGCTAATTAGCCTACATTGATCTGGCAGATTTTTACCATCATCCCCCCCACAAAATGGCCCAAATGAAACCGCTTGGAACCAGTGAACTTTGGCATCCCTCGGTGGCACCTCCACATACGTACAATCCTTTGTTTTTTCACGCACACGCGCTAAGGCTGCGGGTCAACACCGGAGTGACAACGAGAAGTTGGCAAGCTGATTCAGCAGCTGATTGCAGGTTTGCAAGCTGCTGTTCAGTCATGCCAAGTGATTTCCCACTCAATCATGGCGGCCGGGCTTGCCATGGGTCGTCCGTATTCCATGGCTCTTCCGCCCCGAACTGTCGACCAGCATGCACACGAGTCGCACCAGCATCATGGTGTGAGCGCGGCCAGCTCCTCCAGCCTCTGTCGTCTGCGCTGGCAAAAGTCAGGGTCTCCTCATCATCTTCGCCTTCCCCGACAGGGCGACGCTTGATCAAGTTCAATGTTTCTTCCACAATTGAAATTTTCCTGTCATTCGGCGACGCCTTCTTTTTTGCACGTTTGATCAAGTTTCTCAATCCTTTTTCAGCTGCATCTGCATTGTTGAATATTGCTACACCACGGTGCTTGGATTTACCGTCTCTGCTTCTGATAGACCACCCGGAGCGCCGATCATCACCATAATCGAACCAGGCACGAAACTTCTGGTTCGACAAATAATCTTGGTGGGAATGCACCCTGCAAGGCACTTTGAGTGGATCGTCCATCCGCGCGCTTTGCAGCATTCGGAGAGCAAGAAGCCGTCTGTTATTCCGCGACTTGATGCCAGAGTCATCTTCGCGATCTCGCGGAAGCTTGACCGTCAACGGGTCAACTTCATCGACCGCAACACGCCCGCGAAATAGTTGGTCATAGAGCTTCAGGATGTTCTCCTGAGCGTTCCCGTGCTCATCGCCAAATGCCAGGGAGGCATTCACGCATTCATGCGTGAAGCGGATGGCAAAAACGGGAATCAACACTGGATGTTGGCGTTGCCGCCGAGTGGACTGCTCAATCCACCATGGTAGCTCCTCTCTCAGCCATTTCTTGCTCGGCCGGTGACAGCAGCTGCAACGTGAGCTTTAAGTCTTGAACTTCCTGCTGCAATCGTTCATTTTCTTGTTTGAGAGAAGTGTGATCTGGGTCTTCTTTGTTCCTGGTGACATAGGGTCCCCCCCATTGTCCCCATTCATGCTCGGTCTCAGCAAAGGCTGCTGCATTTCTGCTCCTCCAGGTCCTACTAGTTGCATCGGCGGCAGCTCGGACAGGTGCAGTTGCATCGCTCTGATCATCACTTGGATCCTGTTCATGGGGTTCATGGGCTGTGCGGACAGCTTGCTCATTGAAACGCTGCTTTACAGCGGCATAGGGCAAGGAGCCACCACGGTTTCTAACGAATGACAGAAACTGCTCAACGTTGGTGGGCAAACTGCCTTTGTCCTGCTGGTATCTACTTTGCCACAAGGAAAATGTGTCCGCCATTGCCACATTGTGCACGTGGGAGCTGTGAAGTGTGGCACAAGAATGGGTTCATTAAACATCGAAGCAGTTCTGGGATTCCATGTTGTACGGGTTCCGGCGGCTCTGAATTGCCAGTAGGTTTCACAATCAAATGACAGTGCCTGTGACTTGGATCAAGCAGTCAAGGTAATTATTCACGGACATGGTTCGTCAAGCATGCTGGGATTGTTCAAGGAAGAGAAATTAGACCAGAAGGCAGTGCGCAAGTTCCCTGTGCAAGAGCCATTGCCTTTTCCAGATTCTGCAGAACCAACTCTCGCATCGACATTCCGACATTGCCTAATTTTAACACCTGCAAGTCTCCGACGAGGGATGTCCAAACAAACATGTTTTGAGCTTCAGCCCAGGACAATTTTGGCTACAAGCTCATGGCACCCGTATAGCCCTGGTCAATCCAACTTCTGAAGTGAATTCACTGGCTCGGGTGGTCACCCTGCTCTTGGGGGTGATTCACCGTCCAGCCTTGCAACATCTTGCAACCATGGTGGTGGGCTCCTTTGATGGTGCCTTGGTCTTAACAGTCTTAACCCACTGTACCGGTGAATCACCCCAACAAGTCGAGTTCGACGAACGAGCTCAAACGAGTGACATCTCAGATTCATCACCCCAAAGCTTAGCCATCCAGTCCAAGAGACTCATCCTGTGGCCCTTACTAGTGATGACTGTACTTGGGACCCCACGTTGACTCATCCCAAAGCTGGGATGAATCCCAAAAGCTGACTTCATCACCCAGCTCCGCGCCGGTCGGATCCCCGCGCCGGTCGGAGGATCCCCTCGAAGAGCGCCATGGCGAGATCGGGTGTCTCACCCGGTGCAGCGAAAGCGAACAGCGCTGAGCGAGGCGTGGGGGTCTACGTAAGCAGTTGGAAGCGTTTGGTGATGTTGGATGTCTACCAATTGGGCAAAACAAAAGAACAAGAACGGACTCTTGAAGGGATGGGATCTGCAACTGAGATGCCAGCCGTTCGGGCAAAGAACTTGGAGGGGGGTTGGCTCAGCTGGCTGAAAGAAGTCCACTTAGCAGCCCAAATTCCTGAGCTGGTTTGATAGTCTGTCTCTTGTTGGATACAGTGCATATGATATGTCCGGAGATCATGTTTGTTTCAAGCTTGGACTGCTGCTCTTGTCGCTTTCCTTCGCTACGCAGAAGCAGGCCTGCAGAATTGAAGCGGTTTGGAACTGAAGCTTCTTAAACCCCAAAGGACAGTTTAATGTGCATAAACTCTCAAGGCGATCTACCTCTTTCTTGTTCATACATCTTCATCTCTTCATCATATTGAGCTTTGTGCTTTCTCGCTGAGCTTGCCGTGGAATCAGCAAAACTCTATATGGACCACATTGGACCCCCTAGAGAGTGCTGCCCCGTCCCTGAGGGGCAATATAAACGTTGATGCCCATACTACTTCGCATACTCACCGCAAGTGCAAGGATATGGAAGGGCCTTCCAAATCGGGAACAAGGCCCCAAACACCTCCCCGCTCACCCTCGCCCTCCCTCGCCCCGTGGTCCCCGCTGACCCCGGTGCTACGGTCGCTCGGTCCCCGCTGATCGAGCTCGGTCGCTCGGTCGCCGTTTTTGCTCGGTCGGGGCCCCCGGTCGGGAGCATCGAGGCGCGCGGGGCGTTGCGCTCACTCACGGCGCGTCGGTGCAAGGAGGGAGTACCGTGAGAGACCGTCGTCTGGGTCGTTCCCGGCTGGTGAGTGAGTGAAGGTAGGGGGTATGGGTGGTGTGAGGTGAGCCGTGACTAGCCTGCGAAGCAGGAATTGGCATGTGCAGGGGAGTAAGTTGGTACGAAAGAAACTTAAACATACTTATAGACTGTTTAGGGTCGTCAAGGTTGCCATCGACATCCTCATAAGAAAGGACAGCCTTAAGAAGGGATTTGCTCAACAACACTTTGTGAAAACTGTGATCTTTGTCTTTGGTAGTTAATTCTGCTGAATGTGTGCTGTCTTTCACTCACTTCTTTTTCGGCTTCTTCTTGGGCTCCTCGTCATCGTCCTGTCAAGATTCGACAAAGGTCTTCGGACACCGGCGATCTCGCTGACTCTCTGCAGCGTCTTTGGAGACAGGTGAAGGCTATTCGGATCGATTCCCAACTTCCAAGCATTTTCAGTGGATGAGGGGGCCGAATTGGTCTTTCAATCGACCGACAGATGTTCTTGTTGATCGACGGTTGCATCGGTCAGTACGGACAAGCCCCAATTTTGTCTGGAACTTTCCAACTGCTCCTGTTTCGTGAGGTGTCCCCGATTCACTCCAAGAAAGGTCAGAAGGTTATCTGGGTAGGTCCAAGTGCCAGGATTCGAACTTCTTATTCCGGACGAATTGGACACAAAGGCTCCTTCTTTGGCATGGACAATGCCACCCGCTCCAATAGGAGCTATGCTACCCAAGAAAGGTGAATAGCAGGTCATCCACTCAAAGGGTAAGTCTTCACCTTGGCGTACATTTGGATCATCCAAATCAACAAGAACTAGAAAACCCTATGGATCCACCACCCTCTTGAGAGGTTGAGCAGGGAGACACATAGGCACCAGGAAGGTCCGGTCCAAGTACATGAGAACGCACCTGGATCCCTAGGGGAAACACCAGAAGCACGTTGAAGCTAGGGACCCGACCTATGAACCTCGGGTAAGTCCCGGACTAGTTGAAGCTCCATGTGAGAAAGGCCCATATACTTCCCCGTCAACGATCACAATCTAGCGGGCATGCCTTGACCATTGTTGCTTGTCCATCTTGCTAGTCTTTGAGTTTGTGGGGTGTAGCCATCCTGTGTCCCCACACCCCGATAAATCATGTGTTGGCTTGTGCACTACGAGGCTACCACCTATCAGACCTATCAGTTGCAACATGGTACTGAGACTGCGCCCGCGTTCTGTCCGATTAGATTCCACATGGTTTCGAAATTCAAACCAGCATTCCCCAACCCCCGTTTAATGAACAGGTTCGATTCATGCCCGTTCCGGTTAACTATGCTCATCTCCAGTCAATTTCCGTCCGCATCCGTTGTCCGTCCTCCTTCTTTTTCTTCTTCTTGGCCGGTGGTTCTTCTTCTTCCTCTTCTGGTTTCCTCTTCTTGGTGGCTTTTCCCTCCTTCTTCTTCTCCTTGGAATCGCGAACCCGCTCCGCCGGAGCACCGCAGAAGCGCGCCGAAACGCACCGCACCGTGACCCGGGGCCGCCGTCCCGACGTCCAATCCGAGCGACGTGGACGGAAGTGACGCACCCAGCATAGCTGACTATAGATAAACGCCAGCATAGCTGACATAAGGGTGCTTGTTTTGGGTCCAGTTTTTTTTGGGGAATCCGCCAAAGACATTCCACTACTACGTCACTACGTACAACGGACCCTGGAGAATGCCTCGCACTGGGCAGACACAGCAACGGCTGGCCCAAAGGTGTTTCGAAAGGAAGCTCAGGAGTTGAGGACCTGTGGACCAGTGGACCAGCCACCTACGGCCACCACTTAAAGGGTCCATTGGTACACCATGGTCCATACATGTCCACATCTTCTATGAAAATTACAACACCCCTGATGAGATCTCATGAGAACAACTCTCCACAGTGGCAGGGTTCACTCTGTCCAAGTCCCAACTCAGATGTTCGCCAACAAAAGCCGTGTGCTGCATGCGTGTGGGCCAAATGAGGAGCACTTCACCAAGTGGCTCTTGCCGTGTCTTTGTCCAAAGGTTGTTCCATGGGTTCAAGGGTCTTTTGACGCAGTATTGGAAGCATGTTCCCCTGGAGTGCGCTGGTTTCATTGGGTTCGATGAGTAGCAGCGGACAAGTCGCCTGACCACACTACCTTCTGATCCGCTGCCCTCCGGCAAAACCAGGTAATACATTAAGTTTCCAAGAGTTAGAAAAAGCTGCAACTGTTGTTGTACTTTGCGCAGTCTGTTGGGCAGTGGTCAAGTGCAATGTCCTGAATGTGATTAGTGAAATTTACCTCAAGACCAGCGCAGTTGAATCGCCAGCAAGGCTCCACCTTAGGTTTCTTCGTCTCTTCCTCCTCTTCATCCTCCTTGGTCCCGGCTTGAATCTTCAGCCTCGGCCAACCAGCGCACTCATGTACGCACCCACGTACGCACCCACGTACAGGAAGTCGTCCGAGCAGAAGTTGATCAAGGACCGAACCCAGTAGCAACCATCAGCTGGTTGAGGAACTTCACTATTGGACCATATTGGACCTATCTCAATCTGGAATCTTCTCTTTTGAATCGGGTATCTTGGGTATGGCAATTGGAAGTAAACATGGAAGAGGAAGGCTCCCATGATGCATGATCGCATATACTATCGCAAATGTGTTGCATCAAAACCCAGAACAACAACCTTGACTGTAGGAGCACACAATTGAAAATAGTAGGATATGAGAGGGGCTCTGGGGCATGTAGCTCATGCTGGGTATCAGCCCTGAGGCTACATCAAACATGCTTCCTGTGCAAACGTGCAACTGAAAGAGCTTGGAGGCTAGGATTCAGGATCATTAAGAAAACATAAAACAATTGTAAAACATTGTAAAACAACTTTTTCAAAACCACCGGCGGTACAAGTGGAAAGGAAGGTGGCAAGGTGGGTGCTCTAAGAAGTTGCCAAAATAAATCCGAAATGTCATCACTACAGTACAGACTTTAACTTTACAGGACACAGGCTGGTGGAAGCGACAACCTGAAGATTCACACCCCTGCGCAGGCCCTGCGCCCCTCATTCTTTCACTCGACCTGTTCGATAGAACCGCCTATAGCTGAGTTTCCACCCTCCAGCCACCCTCAACCCCTCCCCAGAGCACCTCAAGCCGGACCCGTTCCGTTCCCTCCTCGGTGTCTGGCGGCTGGTCCACGAAGATCTCGTAGCACTGACGACGGGTGGCGTCGTCCATGGCCTCCCAGGCAGCGCTGGTGCCCAGGAGCTTCGAGGCTTTCTCGTAGCTGGTCTTCGCCGTGACCTCTCCGATCCGGATCCGCGAAGGTGGCGCGAGGGCGGCGCGAGACCCCGGGACGAGGACCCGAAGCAAGGCCAAACGGCCTGTTTCGAGCGTCTGGGTGGGAAGCAGATTGGTTGTTGAGAGGAAGGTGTTCCTGGGGTGGTGGGGCTGGGAGATGGGAGGATGTGGTATGGCGACAGGCTTAGGTAGTGACCTCTGTGTGGGGCCGGCAAGAACTCAAGCGATGGATGTGTTCTGTGTTGAAACCTTAGGAATTTCATCAGAATCCAAGAGTATATTCTTGGCAGGGCGGTAGGGATAGCCACTTGAAACAACCTGAGAACAAACAAAAAGTTCACCATAGGCAACGTCAAGGTAGGCTCGCACTAGAATCACTAGAAGCACCCTCAGACTAGGAGCGGTTTGAATGTTTATGGTGACGGTCCTCCAGTAACTAATGAAATTGGTTCTTCTCCCAACAGCCTCCCTCGTCTTCTGCAGCAGCTCTACGAACTTCTTTCTGTTCTTCTTTGCCACCTCGCCCGTGACACTCACACGCGTGCGCACAAAGGCGCGCGGCCAGTGCGTGCGCCCAGGAGAAAGAAAGGGTGCATTGCCCACTTTGTGGGGCAGTCTCTTCTCGCAAAAGCTCCCATGAACATGTTTGGGAGCAACACTGTTCCCCACAACTTTCATCCACCAACAATGAGACTGACATGTAAAATGGTTGCACGATTTTGAGACAATGGATTTTTCCGCAGTGATGTGCCACTACACATGTGCATATTTATCCCTGCCTTCTCAGCATCTTCTTCAGCCTCTTTGGCTTTCACCACAAGGCTCTCAAACATGGACTTACCTGATGGCAGCTTGATTCTTGCTTCACCCCTCGATCAGAAGTTCCAAGCAAGGGGGAGATCACCAAAAAGGGGTGATCTCACATACCCCACCAGCATGCACCAATAAACAAGGCATCATAGCTAAACATAGAAATAGAACTCTAGACGGCGTACATCATTTCATGCACCATTCAGACATACTCCTCCAAAATCTAATTACACGCACACCATGCAGCCCAATTGGACCCACAGGATGTCCATGGAATTGTCCCATGATTCCCAACGTGCACCACCAGGTAGACCAAGGGACCTTGTTTCTCGTGCGCCCACATGCAACACCCATGAACTTAAACCAAAACCTTCGATTCACCCCAACCCCCCCAAAAAAAAGAACACCACACTCCAGCGCATTGCACCCGGCCAACTGCACCGCACCGGATTGCGCCCCAACTGGACCGTTGGCCCTGGCTGCCGCGAACGCCGGCGCCCACTCACCGCGGGATCGCGCGGGACCGCGGCGGTACTGGCGCCGCACTGGCGGAGGACCGCCGCCCAGGTGCGATGGTCCTTGGGAATCTCGTTGAAGATGCTTTCGTCCTTCAACTCGCCGTTGAACCACTCCTGCGGCCACGGCGCCCAAGCTGGTTTGGTCCAAAGGATCGGTGGCACCGTAGAACGCAGATGAACACCGAACACGTCGTTTGACCTATACCAGGGTTCCATTGAGAAAAGAACCTAAGATACAATATACCCCAATACTTATCCCAACACATCCCGATGAAGCTCAAGCACAAAACAACTGACACGTGCATCCCCACAACAACAATCGCTCGTGGAATCGCAGCTCGTGCGGACCGCGGTACGCCCGCGGTACGGCGCGACGGCGACTCGCCCGTCAGTGCAGGGCAAGAGGCCCAGGTGGAGCTTGCAGTGATGACCAAACCTTTGGACTTGGCCAGCTTCTTCAGCTTGTTCTTGTCCTCCCACAGTAGCAAGAAGCTACTAGAGTGGAGGACATCGCTACTAGGGTGGAGGCCATTACTACTAGTAGCAAGAAGCTACTAGTAACATGGACGGGAACAAAGCGTGCTGCGGGGAGTCCATGAGATTGCTGATGACTCAAACGTCATCTCCGCTTCTCCGACGCCACCCATAACAGCGCAGCTCGAAGGATGTCATATCGACACCCATACCAAAGTGGGTTAAATCCGGGAAGCAGTTTCAGCTGGTCCCACAAACACCAGAAAGAACACCAAGAAACCACTGTTTATTGGTATTATATGACTTCGTCATGGATCAACTCTCAGTGGCACAAGCTGCTCAGCACGAGCTCCTGGCTGTACTTGTCCTGCAACTCCTCCTGATAGTCATCGAAGAGGTCGTGGGGCGTGGAGCCCGGCTGAGCAATCAACGCCACGTAGCGAGAGTCCTTCACCACCTGCAGTACTGACGGAGTCGAGTGAAGTATGGTAAACGAGAAGTTGAATGAATGGGTTGTTCATTTAATAGTCTTATAAATCCCAAGATTTCTCTGATAATCATTGAATTTGTTTGATGGTTTTCGTCACACTCTCTTGCAGTGAGACTCTTTTTTCACTCTCTCATGGATCTAGTCACGCAACCAAACAGCAAAGTTGCCACTAGGGGCTCCTGGCCGTACTACTAGTAACAAGAACGCTACGAACGGGGCTCCTGGCCGTTGCCACTTCCACCCAGCACTTCCGGCACTGCTCACCCCGCAACTCGCAGCCTTCTCGGCGTAGTCGCCCCAGAAGGTGTTCGAGGTGATCTTCCTCGGTGCGACGTCTTCTCCACGCTGCGAGTGCCATGTGTGACTCCGATCTGGGTTTGTCCTGTGACTTGGTCTAGTGGTCTGAAATGGTCTGATGCCAACCATTCGATAAACCATACATTATACCTATAACCTCTTCTTGGGCAGAAATTTCTGCCTATTATGGGTAAAAACGGCTTTGCCCGTGCTTAGGCGTTCTTGCTCCCTGTAGGCGTTCTTGTCCCCTCTGGGCGTTCTTGTCCTTTTGGTGGCATTGCTCAAATAGATGAGGATCCACCCACCACTGATTCCAGGAACTTTCATAGTGAGGTACATTTTCGTTTGTCATGAATTCACTTGTATAATGCTTCTCTTGTGATCTCTTTTGTATTTTTCTAGTTTTTTCTATGCTTTGATTCATTGCGTTAATATATTTTTGCGTAGGTTTTCTTCCTGTCACTTAGGCGTTCTTACCCGTTACTTAGGCGTTCTTGCCCGTTCCCCCCTCACTACAATCAGTAGTTGGGTGGACAACGGAATGGTAGCCTTTTAGGGGGAGTGAGCGACATGAATTTCAATAACTTTAGACTGGGGATTAGCGTCAAGTGGCAGGCGTTTGTTTTCTCAATTTTTTGTATTCTGGCTTTCCCTCCTTCATGTAAGAATGCATGTGATTGTGCCTCGGCGTTTTTTGACCCTCGAGGCTGTAGCTTAGGCGTTCTTTGCAAAAACGGGCTGAATTTTCTGCCTAAATGGAGTTGGGCTGAAATGATTGCCTAACAAGGTTCTACCTAGAAAACCCAAGTATGCAAAAAAAATGTAATCGTGTTCTTTTCCGGCAAAAAAGGTCATCTCAGCCAAGAAACGTCATTGTTTTGTAAAATTGTAGTTGCTGCGATCAAGCCAGTGGAGGGTATGCAATATTCATTTTTTCAGCTGCATCCAATCCCAAGTCCAGCCTCTTCTTACACCAAAAGGTAGTTTTTCACCTAAACTTAGGCTCTTTCAGTCGGTTCCGGCGAAAGTGCAAGGATACACCGTACCTTTCGATGGCCCTTAGGATCACCTGCTTGCTTGCAACCTGTCTACTGACACGGCTGATTCTCCCAATAATAAGAACTTTGTTGGCTGCACAATGCCATTTAACTGACACGCAAAATTTGGACAGTTTGACAATTTCTCTCGTCTCAAAAGTGGGGTGAGAAAGATTTGGCGCTTGGGCCGAAGTCATACACAACCTGTAACGCAGTGCGAGCCCCTCTTAAGGAATCGAAACAACTACTACAGCGAGTTAGCTGTGTTTTGCTCCTGCAACTGCTGGAGAAGGGTGTCTTCCTCATCAGGGGGCTGCACAACATCATGTGTCGGGCAGGGCATGCCTTCAAATCCCTCACCTCACAGAGTGGCGCAGCTCGAAACCAAGGAGTTGATAGGAGCAGGCGTGGCCACATCAAAGGAAACCTGCATGTACCAACGTACCAGAGGCCCCTGACACAGCAAAAAATTTTACATTCAAAACATCCAAACCGTGTCCGGCAATTTCCGCAATTTTTCCGGTGATTTCCGTCATTTGGACGGTAAATTCCGTAATTGTTTTTCGGCCACTCCTGCATGGAAGTTTAAATGTCCACTGAAAAAGTGGGAAATCTCAGCGATTGCAGATCGAGCTAGGTTTTGCTTTCCGTTGCCCCAAGCGTTTCTCTATTATTCAACTTTGAGTGATCGCCGCAACTTATCCGAATCTTCCAGGCAAGATGGAATCAAGGCATTACATGACAAGCTGTTGGGATAATTTGACGCATCTCAAACACAGCATGCTCTCAGTGAAATTGGCTTCTGTCCGGTAAATTTCCAGGGCCTTCGCTTCGAAGTTCTTCGAGGGCAGAGCAACTTTTCAACGTCTTGAAGTTTTGGCCACTCTAACCATGACTATGAACTAAATAGATAGAGCTCGACCACTTTGAAATGGTTTCGATGGCGATATGGATCTCCAAAGCAATCTTTGCAAAACGAGGAAGTTGCAATTTGTGCACAGGGGGCATCATGTATCATCTAAATGCCCTCTGGTGATTGCAACATCCTTTGTGTACAGAAAGTAAGTACTGGCGCCCTGTTCATTTGCCCACAACTCCAGACTGGAGATCTCAGACAGAATGGTCCCATGATTTCTCAAACAAACAGCAGTAAGTATGCAAAAGGTAACAAAAGGTAACCAAAATCCAAAAAGGTAATTGTTATACAAAAAATACATTTTCAACAAAAAAACTGTTTTTTTCTGAAACTACAATTTTTTTTGCATACTTTAGGTGTACTAGGTAGGTATTAGTTGGCAAATATCAAGTTATTTTTCATATAAAGAAAGCTCTTTTTTTGATCTTTTTTGTGTCCAACTGATGATGTTCCATCACCGGTGAGACACGTTCCATCACCGGTCCGTTGTGTTCCTTGTTGCCATTGATTTCGCTGTGACACAGTTCTTGTAAAGCTCTACAGCTCCAATGCTCCAAACACCTTCGCTATACCAAGCGAGCTTGAGAGACCAAATGGATCCAATGATGGGAACCCTGCATAATCTTAGACAGCTATCTATTAATTTCTAGACCTATTGACACCATGAGATATGATAGGCTGTAGTATGCTGCAGTATGATAGGCGTTTCTTGGACCGATGAGTTCAACCTCTGCTGCCCGAGCCTCCCCTCGTCCCCGTGTTGCCGCAGCAGGTCCCGGAAGGCATCGCGGTTCTTCCGCTCGGAGCGGTACTTGGTCTTGGTCTTCTCCTCAGCCAAGCGCCGCTGCCAAGCTGAGAAGGAGAGGCTGAAGCAAGTGGCGGGCATGGGAAGCGGTGAAGCGAGAAAGCAGCTGAATGATGAAGCTAAAAAGGATTGAAGATGCAAGCTGGAAAAAATCAGATGCGAGGAGGACAACGAATATAAAGGAGTCTTTTTGAAGGGTCATGTCCGACATCTATGATTGTCTGAGAGATGGTGTGGATCAATAGACAAACATCCATTGAGCATGCATTATTCTTCTCGTGAACAAGCTGGGGCGGATTTTGACCAACACTGTTGTACACATTCGTACACAACATATTTGCAGGCTGGGGACCTTTGTATCCTCTACCTGTGCCTGACATTGCTAGGGCAAGTGGGCAAGTGCATGCAGTACATTGGCAAGATGACAAGCAACCCCAAACTCTTGACTCGAAACCATGCTGAGAGAGTGTTTAGGTGGGGTTGGAGGGTAGAAGTACAACATAGTACAACTATTATGAATACCACATTTCGAGTACCACCGGAGTCCCCGTTCGATCTGTCAGTGGCTGAAAAAACAACAAACCGCCATCTCGCATCGCGCTTCGCATCTCGGATCTCTCGGCAACTCGCGGTCCTTGAGCTCCGCCTTCTCAGTGTCCAAGACCCACTCCTGGACGCTGCCGGATGACCCGAGGATCGACCGGCACCGAGCCGTAGCCGTTGGCAACGGGGGGTCCCCTCCTTCTCACCGAGCCGATCTTGATCACCCAGAAACGTCTCGGGGCCGCTGGGCACCAGAACTCCTTCAGAGCCACGGCCCAGCCATTTGCTTGGCACCTTATGAGGCTCTCTCCCCATTAAAAGAAGGACAGTGAAGCCATAGCAGCCTCAACCAACCCAGCCGAGACTATCCGCCGGACCGACGACAGCGGGCGAAGCGTCGCTGGTTCCGTGGTCGGTCCTCCCAGGAGGTCAAGGCCTCCAACTTCGAGAGCCACTTGAAGTGCTCGTTGTCTCTCAGTGCGTCCTGCCGGACCGTCAATCACAGGAGACCGGACGAGAACGAAGGGGGGGGTGTTTTTTCACTGCTGCAAAGGGCAGGTCGGTGGGTCGGTGTGGAGGGAAAGAGAGCGGCAATCATGCGCATTCGATCTATATATGGTTGGGCACTTGGGGAAGCAAAGGGCTGTTTTCGTGAGTTGTGATTGTGATTCTTGGATCACTACACTCCCGAAAACTAACATGGAAGTGGAAAACCACCTGTTTGTAGTGGAAAATGGTCTTCCAAGGGGCCATTCTCCACTTCCATGTTAGTTCCAGGGAGTGTAAAGATTTCATCAGTCTCGGCTCTATCCCTCCCAGGGGTAGACTGTGGAACCGCTGAAGATAGAGGGGCGCGTAGCAAGTGACCGATGTTTATGATCATGCAGGACTTCACGCTCTCCTGCGATCTGGGAGAAGCAAAGGATCTGTGACAATCCAGAGATCTCCATCGTAGGTCTGTCACCAGAAAACACCCACCGTCTTAGAGGAAGATGGGATGGTCGTCCAAGCAAAGACCCCGGTGGCTATGGCGTCCCAAAAGAACATCGTCATGAACCTTGACTTGGCAGCACCATGACCAAGCTGTTTGGAGAGGTTCCTGCGAGGGAATCGACACTGGCAGCAGGTGTCACTGTGTTGAGGTGGGTTAGCCAAGGCTGCGCGCTACTGAACCTCACATTACACTCTCTGGAACTACCATGGAAGTGGAACACTGCCTGTTAGTAGAAGAGCAATTTTCATCCATGTTCCACTTCTCCACGTACGCCCAACCAGCCCCTCCCCTCCCCTCCCCTCCCCTGCCACAGCCCCTCGCCGCGATGACCTGCACGTCTCGCCATCGGCTGGTCACCGAGATCTTCTCGTGCGACGCATAGGTCTCCTGGCGACGAATGATCGCTGCAACTGGTCGGATCATGGTCGGCCGACAGGGGCCCCCGCGAAGTACCCACAGAATTGCCACCCTTCACAGCGATCGAAAGAACACCCTCCATCCAACAAACATGGAAGTGGAACATGGCCCCTTGCAAGACTGTTTTCCTCTACGACCAGGCGGTATTCCACTTCTATGATTGTTTCAGGGAGGGTAATTAACAATTGACCGAGTCTTACAGTGAATGGAGCAACCCCAACGTGGGAGCGCAACACCTGCAAGCCCAAGCCACGTCCAAATAACATGGTCTCCACCAGTGGCCATAATTGGTAGTCAAATGGATCCATTCATATCCATTCCAAAAAAGCCTATGGCATCTCAAACACCCACACCCAATCACATAGTCCTTAAATGTTGGGCAAAAGCAACTAGCCACAGTGCGCTAGTAACACGAAGTGCGTACAAAGTGCGTGCCACACATCTCGGCAAATACATAACGACTTGATTGGGTGCTTCATGGAGGGTAGGGGTGCCCAGAACATCACATCCACTCACTGGATGGGAGAAAAATAACATCACCCCGTCGAACGTGACTCCTGGTGTAGGTGTTTTTTCTTCTTTCGCTCCTTCACCTTCTCCACATACTCCTTCCGCTGCTTCCGCCGTTCTTCTTTGGCCTTCTGCTCGTGCTCATCCATGAAGTCGTCGAAGACTTCGATGCCTCGGACCCACGGCCACAGCGGGGAGGCGGGGCTTCTTGGCTTCTGGACGTCTTTGCCTCTGGCATATCGTCCTGTACTGGGTAGGCCCTGTTGTTCACTCGTTTTTATTCACTGGGTCGGGTAGGAGCTCATGGGTTCTAAGGCACATCTATGGTGTTGAGTTCCGCAGGGGTTTGGTTCTGCAGGTCGTGCTGAACCACCCTAGGGCCTTAGTAAAAGAAGGAGAAATCCGCCAACTTTCATCAACTCACAAGGCAACCCAAAGCATGCCACCCCCGAAAGTAGTCAATATATAGTTGGAGCTTCCCTATAGCGTGTCACAGCGGTTATTTGCCCTTCCCAAGCGAAAAACCCAAGGCACGCTCATCCTCCTCCAACAGTTTGAACCATTCCTTGGTTCTGTCCAGCGGGGAGGGTATTGCGTCATAGTTCCGAATTAGTAGGTCGACCCCCATGGTGGATGCAGGCGCCTGAGGCATCAATCACTTCTGGTTGTATGAAGCAAACCTCCTATAGGGAAGCAAGGTCCCTACGTAGCGCAGCCGTGGTTGTCAATCACTTCCCAAGGCGTTTGGCTTTAAAGCATGTCTCTTTGATTCAAGCTCGCAGGTCTGAACCAACAGCAACAAATTCTCTTGAACAAACATATTCGTAACCGCCACTGTCTCTTCCACTATGGGATGGTTTAATGAAAACAACTGAAAGGAGAGCCGTCTTGTCACCCTTTTGCATGATTCAGGCAGCAACAAAAAGCAAACAAAAACACCTTTAGTGGGCATGGGCATCTAGGGCTTGGCAAAATCATTCAGCAACTGAACATAAACATCTCCTACCTCAATACCTTTGTTTTTGTTGGTTCGGTGTGCCTTTGGGCGTAAACTCTTTGCAGAGTTGATCGGTGTTGCATCATGACATCTCCAATGGTTTCTGCCCGGCTGCCCGGAATCAGTTCTTGAAGGTTAAATATCCGACATTAAAACTGGTGCACATCTATTCCAGGGTGCCCTCAAACACCTCAACTACTGTGGTACCCTTATAGTATGCCTATATATATATATCTAGATCGCCCCGCGGTCTTCCGGGAAGGTCCGATTAGCACACCCAACTGCGGTTGCGTGGACGGGGTGTGGCGCACTGTCCAGGGCACTTCATTGTAGAAGTGCTCGGCGGTATCTCGATACCTCGAAGCACTGCCGCGCTCCCGGCGAAGAACCGGGAACCCTCCGGTGGATGCAAAGCACTGGATGCAGCTCCACTCCCATCTCAATCCCCAATCCTTGACCATCCCGTGGATGCCCAGGAAGATGTGTGAATTTCTGCTTGCCATAAACGGTTTACATCGGTTTACTGGTCATGGATGATGCCAGGCTCGCTGGGGTGAGCATCAGTTCTGGGACTACTGCACGGCCTCAGACAGATTGTGAGGGCAGAAGAACACCTTTAAACATCGCATTATTATAATCCAGTCCACCTATTAAAAAACACGGGGTCCGTTTCAATATAAACCGTATTTAGGGGGCTCCGACATGACTTTTTTTTAAATAGGGGTCCGTTTTTTAAATGGGTACTCGGGATTATGATCCGAGTTTCTCGCCGCGTCAAGGGCGCTGCTATGTCCTCATGGTGTTTCCCTGCAGATGTTCGATAGCTTTCGAGTTCTGCATGTACAAAGGACGTTTTCGACTGCTGCCCAGTGGAACGCTGGCAGCACAGGCCATACACAGAGGGTGAACCTTCATGGCCGCTGGAGGTAGAAGAGGCTTTACAATCTATGTCTGGGGGGAGCTTTTACAGTGGCTACGCTTGGGGGGTGTTGTCCCTCCTCCCAACAAGATGGTGCTTCTTAGGCTTTCCCCATCAATAGCTCGCGGGAGCTGCGCCTTGCATCGCTTCCAGATGCAACATCGCGACGCGACAGCGCATGCGACAGCGCATGCGACAGCGCATGCGACGGCGCCTGGTGGTCAACTTCAAATCCTTCCACTTCTGCAAGTCTTCGATGAAGTCGTCCTTTGCACGTTTCCTCTTCTCCCTCTCCTCAGCCGGCAGAACTAGACAATGAAGTCACATGTTTAAAACCTATAGGCAACTGTCAGTAGTAGTTCTATACTTTTACTCAAAATTGTTTACCAACACCTTTTGATACTCCATGTGGGCACTTCTGTACGGCTATTTGCTCAGGATGCTCGAAGCTCCAAAATCGCACCCTCTTGCGTTTGGGGCCCCATGATGCAACCCAGCTCAACCAGGCGCGTCCAAGATTCTTCCTCCTTCTCCCGCTTCTTCGTCTGTGTAATGTACCTGTAATTTCGAGAAACAACACAATGACGTCCAACACATCTCGCAACGCCACCACGGTTGATGGACACAAGAGAAAGATGCAGGATCCAAAGATCCAAGTCATCATGAGGCTCTGGGCTGCTTCGAGGTGGTTCTCTTGCAAACATTTCCTCCAACAGAAGTACCAAGTCTGATCACTCTGCGTGAGTCCAGTTGGATCCTCTTGAAAAAAGTCAACTAAGCTCTGGCTACGGGTTTGGAACCTCTGCTACAAATCAAAGCATCTGCCACGCGCAACATCTCCCACCACCTGCGGCACCCCTATCCAAAGACCAGAAAATATGGGCACGTCCTATCCGTGGCACGCCTCGTGTTTGAGGCCGTGGCACCCCCAAGCCGCCCTCTTTCCGCAAAGCACCCCCTGTCCGCGAGCCGCCCACGTCGCGTCGCGTCGAACGGGCACTCGGCGAAGGCCTGCTTTCGCTCGCCCGCCGCCGTGAGCGCGCCGAAGCGGCGATCGTCCTGGGCGAAGCCGAGCGTAAGCAAAGCCGGACAGGCGCCGGTTTGAGGCTTCCAAAGCGAGGCGAGGCGCTGCACATGGGTTGTTGGCACGTTCGGGAGCTGCAGGGTGTTTGATGTTGTTTCCTCTTCCTGCAGTGATAAACGTGGAGATTCCACCCTCTCGTACACTGAAATAAGATGGTGCGGTCGCCGGGTCCTAAGGATCAGTGAAGAGCGGTAAAAGGTCATGCCCTCGAGTCGAGTTCAACAAGCATATCACCAGCACTCATGCGATCCATGTATCAGGGAACTGCACATCCACCCAACATGGATGCAAATGCTCACCATGAAGAAACCTAATTAGCGTCTGCAAGGGAGTTGCGATGATTTGAGAGACCAACATATTAGTATTTAAACCTCTGGAATACGAGCTCTAATTAATGGTGGTTAATTAATCATGTCTAGAGATAGCCATCAACATGTCGATCTTTTCAGATCCATCAACAGTTGGTGGGCGGCTTCACCTACTTGCCATTACTTGCCTGTCTCCTCTCCACAATCCAAGCTGAGACTGGAGAAGAAGCCCCCCGCCAACCTTCCAGTGCTGAAAGGTCCCTCCAACGTTCGTTGATTTTTTTCCCCAGCGCCTGGATGAGCTTCAAGGCCTCTTCCCATTTCATGCTGCTTTTGACGCCCTTGTCGTCCAGCAACTGGCCAAATGTGGCACTTGCAAGCCGCTCTTCCATGTAGCGGAGCAGGACGGAGAGGGTGAGTGCCCCCATGTTTTTGCCTCAGCCCTTTTAAATGCGTTGGACTGACCGTATACCCAAATCCAAACCCCCAAAACTGCAATCTGCACAAAAGGATACTTAAGAAACCTATGATCCTTAGAGGGCATCAGAATCCAAATCGGGATAGTTCATTCCAAAACATTATAGCGGTTGCACCTGCATTTGCCAATGCACCTCTTCTCACAACACCACATGGGTTTCGTGGATCGCATGGACCCTTTTCAATCTGAGTTGGCCAAGTTCCGGTGATGTTGCACTTGGCCCCCTTTCGGTCGCTCGGATTCGATTCGGTCAGGGAGTCTTTGAGTCAAGTCCGGGATCCAGTCGTACCGAACCTCCTCAGGTTCGGTACGACTGGACCCGAACATGGCACACACCCCAGTCCCACCGAACCTTAGAGGGGTACAACTGGATCCTTAGGGAGTAGGTGGCAGTGAAGGGAGTCGATACCCCGCCCCACACCTGGCTGTCCCGTTCCGGGCCGCCCTCCACCGACGTCGGCCTCGCGGAAGGCGTTCCGGCGGTCTTCGGGCGTCTTCCACTCGGGCTCCTCGACGACGTGGACGGTAGGGACATCAGCGACCAAGCAAGTAGGTACCGTGTATTCGCAAAGGAAAATGGAATATATAACATATTAGAGTACCAGAACATCATATATGATCACATGATGGCAAGATCCGCCAAGTATTTAGGATCTCACACACCAAGTGGTGAGTCAGACCTCATTTGTTTGGGAAACTGGTCGTGTTGGTGGGTCTCTGACCATCCGAGCGAATGGCCAATCATAGTAAAGGGATGTAAGGGGAAGTGGACAATAGCTGGATCTCTAAAAGGAATCGAAATCAAAGGAGCTATACCTAGCTGGACTCTTTCGTATACCTGGAGCCAGTTGACAAAGTGACTAAGAGGTTTCCTGCTACCTGAGCCTGAGACTGACCAAGGGCAGGCATTGAGTGCAATTACTTTGGTTTTGGGAGCAGGGATGCGTCCTTTATATGGTCCTATCGTTCACCAGCACCGATGCAAAAGCCACACACAAATCATAAACTTCCAAACGGCCCATGAGTAAATCACATCAACAGTCCTCGGTTTTCTTCTTCTCCTTCTCCTTTTCCTTCTCCTTAAGTGACAAGTGATAAGCTGATGGCGGGAGTATCCCTCCCTCAGCAAATGCTCTGAAACCTCCAGTGCAAGTGAAACTGAGTCTTAGTCAACTGAAGTCTTGCAGCAGGCCAAGTTCAGGAGTTCAAGAATCCGCACCACACACAACACCGAACACCATAGTGGCCGGCACGGCCTGCACTACTCTTCAAACACCTCACCAGTGCAAATTGTGGACCTGCACTACCGACCAAGGTTTTGGGCCCATGCCCATGTTTCTGTCTTGGAATGTTCAAGGTGAGGTTCCCTTGTGATTCACCCCATGACATAATTCATTGGCGCTCTTCCATGCATTTGCTTCTTCGTCGGTATTTTTTCGAGATGCATCTCTTTTCGACACATGTCTTCGGGAGGTGCTGTGGTGAACATGGTCGTCTTGGGCCAACGTGGCACCTCTCCTCACCAGTCTTGGAAAGTGGGTCAGTCATCCCTTCTTGCTCCGTCGTCCCTTCTCTGGATGCTCATCGCTCATCCCTCAGCCCCAGGTGCATCATCGCTCTCATCCTCCTTGGCCAAGCCCCTCAGCCGCTTCAGCTCCACCGGCATGGTCCAAACCTGTGCAGGCCGGCCGGACACGAGACCCAAACGCCGGTGAGCTCCGATCTTCTTTCATGAACGACCCCCAGACCTCGGCTGGGGGGTGGCTAACTCATAAACACACCAGCAAACAGTGCAAACCTCACTTGTCTGTCATGCCAAACCTTTCTGGAACCTCTGGAAAAGGGTTTGGTTGACCCTTATATTTGGAGGGGTCTGGCGACTTGAAGGGCTTCACCGTCAATGGCACCAGGTGTTCAATGGCTGTTTGGAGCATCTGGCATGCTGCAATGCCGGCACCAGGTGTACTTGACCTGCAGAAGTCTCACTCACAGCAACTGCCAATTCCGAGTGAGTCAATCCCGGTCACTCCGCAGAATGGAAGGTTGAAAGAAAGGCCTGAAGGCCCTGCATGGTGTAGAAGCAACGTAGAATCCACACTTCTGGGCTATGGGGCACTCCCACTGCAGGTTGCCCCCACATCCAACGCCAATCACTGTCCCTTCATCTGTTTTGGGACCAAGTGCCCACATCCCCCCACATCCAGTGCATGGGTTTCACAAATGGGGTGCAACAGCAGTTTCACAGATCCCGAAGTCTTCACCCAGCAACACTCTGCTTGGTGATGGGATTGTAGTAGTAGTCACGGCCATCGGCCGTCTTGTACCTTGGAAGCAAATCACATCTGGGCCAAGGGTCAGCTTATAGTGGGAGAGCATTTCTCAAAGGCTGGTTCACGTTCAGTACAGTGCAGCCCCTCTCGAAGCCTGGTTGGCTAAAGTTAAAAGAAGCATGAGAGATGATGAGATGATTGATCGTTCTCACCAATCTCTGCTAAGCTGAGGGGCTCAAATTGCAAACCTGGAACATGTATCAAGGTCTCTCGAAAGCCTGGCCCCACGATGACTCATTGGCTCATGACTCATGTGAGGGGGTCGGCTGTCAGTCTAACCATTTGGTGAGAGTTGGAAGTCCAAACGGATGTTGAGACCATTTCGGGTGCATCGTGTTTGTTTCCCCTCTGCAGGCGGCAAACTCCAAGTCGTGCTCTGGGTAAGGTCTGTCCACCAAATTCAGTGAGTGACATGTTTCAAAACGCTGCAAGGAACAGGTGCCTTACTAGTAGTAACAAGAAGCTATTTAATAGCTTTTTGTTATTTTCTGTTACTACTAGTAAGGCACTTGTTACTACTAGCGTGGCACTTGTTACTAGTAGTAACAAGAAGCTAGTTCAGACCGGACCGAAGTCCGGAGTTCGGAACGAATTGATGTCTTCGAACTGCCATGGATGGTGTCCAAGGAGCACCAGTGGTAGTTCAACCATGGACCTCAACCTCACTTGCCCGTATAAATCATGTCTTTCACCCCAAACCCATGGGTGACTTATATACTGAATCAGGCATGAACATGCCAGCAAACCAAAGGAGTCAAACTTGGTCAAACTGATTCAACCCCCCACCTTGGCGCTGGGCCCAAAGATGTTGCTCAAATCCCACCAAACCCCGCTTCGCCACAGGCGCCGAACCACCCCCCAGAAACCGCAAACAAACCGTCCCAAACAAACCATCTGTGCATCTTCTTCCGAGAGGAGTAGAAAAGGGGCTCCTTCCAAACGGTGGTGTTCATGCGCTCGTCGGCGTTCTTCAAGCACTCCGGCTTGTCCCAGCTCGAAGCCTTGGTCACCTCACGTGGTTCCACACGGCGGCGCGAAACCACGACGCGTCAACGACACGCAAATGTGCACGAAGAACAGCTCGGGTCAAACACCCGAGTTCTTGTGTTTGAGCCCGGCTTGTCCACGCTTGGGCTTCAGTATAGATCATTATAATGATATAAGATATATTGTACAATATATATATATGATGTGCTATTTGGTTGGCAAATGACTCGAAAATATTTCTCGAATTTTCTCGTTGGCCTTTTTCCTTTCGCAAATACTGGGCTGTTTAGCCCTTGGTTCTTGGTTCATGTCATGCATACTTCACCCTCAACCGTAAAATCAGGCTGAAAAAAAACCAACGAGAACATCGCACCTACTACACTGTACTGCAAAACACATTTGAGTCATGCAGTCTCGGCGACGAAAAGGGGTGGCGGGCTAATAAAGCCACACCCCCAGGTCGCATGACGCATCGCGAATCACAAAGGGTGAGCGCACGGACGCAGGCTTGCAAACCTGGTTGACTAACCGTAGATTTGCATGGCATGGCCTCTAAAAACGCACACCATTTCCACAGATATTACACGCCTAAAGCGCCAAAATCTTCTACATTTTGGAGCATTCGCGACCCTTAGCGGCTCTCGGCTTGGTCCTGGCCTTGTTATAGTAGTAGCGCCGCCCATCACTGTGGGTGTGCTCCGTCCAGTTGGCGGCGTCCGTCGCCATCCCGCGATCGCGCGCGCCGCGGGTGACGCGCCGCGGGTGACCGGCACAAGGGTCGGTGCTGTTCGGGCCCAGAAGGATGCAGGACGCAGGACTGATCAGTCTGAGTCGGGAGATTGGACACCTCCTTTGGGGGGGAAGATGGTCATCCAAAAGCCACAGCTTTAGGGTGCAGCGTTTTGCTTGCACTTGATGTCCCTGCTCAGAAAGGGAGGCATCTTAAGGCTTTGTCCCCCGAAAAATGTGAACAGGACGACGCGGAATGTTTCTGCCTGCTTCTGCGAATGGAGTTGCGTTCTTTCTGGCACAAGGAGTCGCAACGCGAAAGGAACAATTACACTCCCCCCCAAAGATCACGGAAGTATGATGATGTATTGTGCCTTGTCCTCTACAACTAGGTGGTGAACTCCACTTCCATGTTCATCATGGGAACGTTCCAGGGAGATGAAGGGCCATTCCTTCGGTCCTTGGCCCCCTCGGACATTCAGCTTGTGTCGCTAAGCCTTCGGACGCTCGGCTGACCCGGTGGTGGTTGACCCGGTGGTCCAGCCTCCAGCAGCGGCTTCGTTTCCTTTTCGATTCGCGAAGAACGAAACTTGCGGATGTTCACATCATCTGGGCTTCGCTGGGTCCAGGCTTTGTCGCCCTTGAGACGCGTACGATTTCGCTTGAGACGCCACGTGCCATGACCCAGATGGCAAGCCCTCCGTCCCACATGAAGTAAACGTCTCAAGCTAGGGCAGTTGTTGGGGCCATGAATCAGCCCCCACTCGGTGCTTTCCATGAATCAGTCCACATCGTGATCTCAACTTTCTCTCCTTTCCTCCCTTAACCATCGCTATACCATATATATATATATATCAAACAAAACCCTACACTATAGACCTAGCTTATAATGATGGTTGGAAGGCCTGACACACAGGATCGTCACCAAACCCAGTGGTTGGCTAAGGGCCCAAGCTGCCGATCTCTGAGTCTGTCACAAGGTCTCCGATCTCTAGACCCAGCGCCATCGATGCTCTCCACGACACAAGCTGATCAACCGGAGGTGCTCCAAACACATGGCGGAAAATGCACGTCTTGGGCGAGCATGCCACAGTTCTCCGGACTAAAACATTCACGGCCCAGCCCATGTAACGGTCCAAACTCAAGCAGTTGCAGCAACAAGTGGGTTTTCGGTCCTTTTCTGCAGTTAAGATTGGCTATTGTTAAACAATGACAATTGTCGTTTTTCTTTTCTCAAGATGCCACAGCTTTGAAATTTGAGCTTTGGACATTCTGAGAACAAGACAGAGCGCACCGTCGCTTGTCATCAATCACCATGTTTGGGAGCAGTAGGGGGGTTATTCTGCTATCACAATTGCCCCCCCCAAAAAAACACACACTCCCTGAAATATTCACGGAAGTGGAGTTCACCACCTGTTCGTAGAGGAAAACGGTCTTCCAAGGGGCCATATTCCACTGCCATGTTTGTTATATGGAGGGTAACATCCGAGTTTGTCCTGCACACTTCCCCAGTTGCGTAAGCTGGGTCGGCCTCCCTCAAAGCACGCATACTTCGGGAGCGACACCTACGGTACAAGAAGGCTGTCTGCACTCCTCCCTAGCTCTCCAGAGGTTCAGATGCCAAGCTTCAAGTCTTTCTTCGGCGCAAGCTCCAACAGACCGGGCCAGGCCAACCAATCAGTGTCAGTTAGGATCGAAAATAAGTGTCGATTTGAAGGGCACAAAAGCTCGGTCGGTTTATCAGTTGACGAACCAATCACCAGGTCACCAGTTGACAGCAGCCAAGGTAAACATGACATCTTACTTCATCATTGTGGCTCTGCCGACAGATCGGAGTGCTCTCGAATTGCAAGCCTTTGTCCTCCAAATGACTCTAGGCCACCGTTGATGGAGACCATCCCTATCAAACTAAAACCGTCCCCAAACAATGCCCCACTATAGATGGCTCAACACGCACCAAAAGCCACTGATGCCCAAAAAACATGTCAACCCACTGACGTGCCTACGGATCGCTTTGACTGGATGGATCCGACCGAGCTCCCAGGCCCTGAAAGTGCCCACCGGCACCGCAATGAGGGGGACGACTGCGGATCCAGGCAGCTTGGCGTGTGCAAGGCTGGCCGCAGGTGCCATTTCCTCTTGGCTCAGGCCAGGGACCCCCAATGCGCCGCAGGTAGCCTACCTGAAACGGCAGAAACTTCAGAAAGGTACTCCAATGGTTTACTACAGCCCAGTGGTTTTGGGGTTCCAGATTCATCTGCAGCGGAGTAGGCGGAGTAGTGGAAGGGTTTTTATTGAGCGGTCTGGTTTGGGACAGGTTGGCTTGAAGAAAAATACGGTACCACTGTACCCTCTCTAAAAACAAACAAGGTATAGACATCGGCAATGACACCCAGGAGGACTACTTTCCTCTCTTGTTACTGGTGGTGCTCCAGAACTGATGCTCAATTATGCTCAATTCAATTCATATGAGACTCATATGCATAATCAGCTGGGCCTGTTACCAATCTTAATCCATTGCAGTTCAGCCAAAACTAGGTTTCTCCCACCTTTCAACACATGAAATCGATTGGCAAGCAACGCAGTCACGAAATAGCAGGCGAAACGGCTCCGGCAATCGTGTTGTTGTTTTTCCCTTCTTGGGCGTGTTGTCTTTGTGTGAAGAAGTTTCCGGGAAAGAAATGACACCTGTTGGCTCTTGGTGCAAGGTCTGGCACCCAAAATGCGTCCCCCAAGACTTGCCCCAACTCCCTGTTCCATCTCAAAAGGCTCGGACGAAGCATCGATGTTTCTCCCAACCCACACCCCCATCCAAACTCCGTTGGACGACCCCGGCGTGGAAAAAAGCACGCCACCCATGCCGGTCGAAGCGCCGAGGCCAAGGGACTTTTCAAAGGCAAAACACGTGTTTTTTCGGCCTCTCCACGAGTAGATCCTCGGAAGCTAGCCCGGAACTGGCAGGCCCAGGAAGTGGGGACCTATTTGTGAAGACCCTCCAAGTGTTGCATGTTTCTCGCCAGTGTGCCAAGAGTGGTAGGTGTTGAGTTTGCTATGGCTTTGTAAATCTATATTCCAGCAGTCACAAAGGGGTGCTTAATGGAGGGTAGGGGTGCCCAGAACATCCACTCACTTAGGGACTAAACACCACCCCGTCTTGTGACTCCTGGTTCACCAGTTTGGTTCCTCTCTTCGAGTCGAAATGGATTCGGTGGATTCAAGTTCACCTGCTGAGTCGACTTTGGGAAGACCCAAATCGGGAGTCAAATTAGTCAAACATATTTCATGAAGGCTGTACCTGAAACCAGTGATGATTCGTCGGTGCAGGGAGAAGAAACTACAACGCAACCGTGTGTACAACAATTCTATATAAGATCGGCAAGAACAGATTGTTGTAACAGCTATAGCCAGAACATCTCGGCATATCCAACACATCCTGAAACCTCAGTGAGGTCCCTTTTCTTCACGCGTCTCAACACCTCAAATGATTTGACCTGGACCATTTCAGCAGTGCACGTGGACACAACATCTGCAGCATCTCTCTACTACAGTCGATCCTGAGCAGTTCCTCTCCGAGCGGCGCAAGTTGGGCCGGCCACCACAGCACCTTCCCAGTCAGCACGAGGGGTCTCAGGTTCGATCTGGTTGTTGGAACCCCCCCAAATAATAAGCGGATGAACATATATTGAAACATCATTGTGGGCACCTGGCTTGCAAAAAGGCCTTCGTAACTCCTTTGAGATACAAGAATGGACACCTGTCTGGCTGCTATACATGCACCAATCCGCCGTGGACACAGCGGAGTCTAGGACCGGCAAAGCAGGCAACCCTTTCTTCCACCATGACACAATCAAAGGGACAACTGCTTGGCAAAGCCCTACAGCACTTCCAAGTAAAAATGTCCATCCCTTTCTTGATCTCGACATCAACATTTTTCCTTTGACCACCCAAGAATCGCCTCGGTAGCCCGCGCGAAAAATAAAAACTGCCGAGCCTCAGCAGAAAATCTGCTCTGCCCACTTAATGCAGGGCTTCGAAATGTGCCTCTCACCGGGGCCAAGGCTGAAAGGTCAAACGAAGAGGAAGAACGACCACGACACCTCCACGACACCTGTTACTTGTAAAGGCCTTTGAAGTGTTTTCACTGCAAAGATGTGTTTTTAGAAAGAAACCAAAACCAATCTCCATTCAGCTCAGGTAAAGCAATGTTGGACAATCTTCATGTGATGTGAATGGATCCATAGATGGCAATGCTCTGAAACAAATGCCGTCGAACCATTTGTACAATTTGTGGAGTAGCTAGTGCACTTGCATTTCTGGACAAAGCTGCTCTTCAGCACCAATTGTGACCTTTTCAGCATCCAAATGCAGTGAGGTTCTTGATGGATGAAGTGATGGATGCGGTGCCTTTTGAGTTCCACTCACACAGTTTCGCCGGCTTTCATGCGTCTGAAAACAACATACATCCGATGAACATGAACGCGTCGGTCACAGTGCATCCATTGAACCCGAACCCGGTCGATGGACTGCTTCGGTCGGATGGACTGCTTCGGCGGTTTGAGGTCGGCCTTCGGGTCGGCTTGTGGTGATAGGCGATGGCTGATAGGAACAGCTGCCACACCATGCTCTAGGGCTTCAACGTAGAATGTGTTTGGGGTGGGTGCCAGGAGGGTCCAAATACCTTCTAAGGAGCTACTTGGAGCCCTAGGGATGAAGAAGCAGCTGTTCGTGCTGCACTCTGCATGCTTGAAGGTGGTCTATCTGAGAGTCCAAAGTACTCCTCCAACAGAAACTCCACCTCAACATCTATCAAGACATGGTAATAACATGTCTTAAAGACCTGGAAGCGAACGAAGAACAAATCACCAGGCACCTCAAATGTATAGCCTAGCTGCAAAAAAAAAGGGTGGATCAACACCAGGATACCTTGGCATCCCCATATATCTATACACGCACCTGGAAGAGTGGAACTCATGGAACCTGAAAACGAGGTTCCAGTCGTCTTCCAGTCTGGTCCATGTCAGGTTCCGGGTCTCGGAACGTAAGTAGCCTACTAGGAACAAGTGCATCGCTTCTAGTAACAAGTGCCTTACTAGTAGTAACAAGGACGCTAGTAGTTAATTTAAGTTAATTTCAAATTTATACAAACTCCTCAACTACTTCAAGCTCCCCACCGCCACCCACCGGCCTCGCTGCCGGCCTTCGGCGTCGCCAAGCCGAGGCGCAGCATGGCCTCGCAGCTTCAGGCACGGACGCAGGACGTGGTGATGGGTCGATTCAGGCTTGACTCACCAGTGGGTCATGTGACACAGGGTGAAAAACACGACTAATTCGGTAATTCGTATGTAATCTGAGAGGAGCTTGCATGGGGTGCTCTCCAAGTATCGGGCTACTCAGTGCAGCGTTGTGGACTCGATGGGAACAAAAAAAGAGAACGGACGTGACTGAACATGGTCAGTGGAGCTGATGCGAGGTTTGGTGCGAGGACAAGTCACGTTGCATTGAACCCAGGACCCCAAAAAAACATCCAAGTTGGGTGGGTATGTCTCAGTACCTCTTCCTTGGATGATGGTTAGGTTGCAGGCCCATCTCCAACTCATCCTTTCTCCAAAAGTCGTGTTGGATCTCTGACTCACCGACTGAGTCGTACCCACTGTTACTGGTCAAGGGGGGCCCTTTTTCTCAATGATCCATTACTGGTAAAGGGGGCCCAACCAACATTACTTTGATACATCCATACTTTCGCCCCAACAATGAAATATCCAAGTAATGAAAATCTCTTGTGGTTGCTGTGTCATGTCGTGGCATCGGCCCAGTTCGGGGGCCCTGCCGCCGCGACCAGCGGCGTGCGCGCCTGCTTCCCCTTCTTGCGCGACTTCACCTGCAGTTCTGGCGTCCGAGCGGGGGGGGGGGACGGTGGGACTCAGGGGCTTGGTGGAGGTGAAAAGGAAGAGAAGGACACCTGCTGATGGCCCCATCTGGACCATTTGAGATGAAAATCACATGAACAAATACCTAACCAGCACATAGTGTTGGCTGGCCTCAGGTTGGAGAGTCATCCCAATGGTGGTTTGTGAAGGGGTGGGCAGTATAGTGAACCTGCGACTAAAGGACTGCTTTTTGTTCCGCCTCTCTCTCTCTCTCTGTCCATGAAATTAGACTCAGCAACTTATTCTTGTTCAGCGTATTCAACGTCATCGTCACCAAATGGGTGTTCAACATCTCACAATAAATCCGTGCCGAATCTATTCCACTACTGCTGATGCAATCCGTGCAATCCTACAGAAAGGAACCACTCTGGCCTCTCTGTATACACTACTTGCAACAGCTCTTCAATCCCCTGCTGCATCTCGCGGTGTGCGCCGCGCCGCGCCACGTCGCGCCTCACCGGGGGGACAGTCGTGGCAGTGGCGGCAATCAACACCATTGAGGCAGCCATTTGGCTTCCAGAACCAAGCGCAAGGACGACACTCGCCTGTGGCGGAGAAGGCAAGTAAGGCTGGAGACAGAAGTGCGGTGCTTTTTTTGGCGCGGCAGGGGGTGGGGTGAAGTCATCAGGTTGACTTGGGTAAAGAGGCTGTGGTGTTCCAACGGGAGATTCTGCCGCAGCACAACCAAGGAAAGCAAAACAACTAAAATGCAATCTCGTACTGTGGTCACCCCCCCAAAAAAGAAAGGTAACGTTTAACATGATTTCAAACATATGATGTCCATACCCACATTTGATTTGGAGATTTCCTGGGTCAATATATGTCAATATCCAAAAGGATGCTTTTCGGACCTGATATCATGATCGAACAAACGCTCGGGTCGCTCGCCTGTGCCGTGAAGGACGCTGCCGGCACTCAGGGGCTTCGCCTAGCAGCAAACAAGGTCTGGTTCATACAGGCGGCAGCAAGAGTTGCTGAAAGAAGGGGAAGTCCTTCAAGAGTCTAGGTGGGGGGCCATCCGATACACCCCAGGCTCCAAGTCACCAGATCATCTAAAGCGGCTCAGTCACCCTCCCCTTTGGCTCTCTTCAGGGTTGACTCCTGCCGAGGCGGAGGGCCCAAGGTCGTCCGCCGCGTGCCACATGCGGCCGAGGTACTTCCCAAATCGAAGGGTCGACAGCTATCCCCGGCCCGTTGATGTCTTTCTTCAGATGTCTCTTCAAATCTGTTCAAAACGCTTGGCTTGAATATCCAGCAGACTCCGGCCTGTGTCTGTCGCGGCGTGGTGTTGTCCGATTCCGTCGCCGCAGCGGTGGAGCCTGGTGAACAGCGTAGAAAAGAGCGGGCAAGAGGCCACAATCCCTTTTCATCATTCTGAAGTTGTGTGGAAGGTAGAATCAGGTAGAATCCCAACCAGGCGTACCTTCAGTCCTTATGTTTTTGGGCCCCAAGAATCAGGGGCCCATGGACAACAAACGTCCTCCGGATGGTTGATTAGAAGGCAACACACCAAGGGCTGCGGATCAGTGGCTGCGGTAGATGGCAGCGGCCACTAACAGCACCCAATCATAGGGGGGTTGCTTTCAACCACGCACAGCTGGGGCCCGTCCGTCCAGGCCCGTCCGGCACCTTGTTCCGATGTCTCGACCTCCACCTGCCGTGGTGGTGCGGAGCGCAGGGGAGGTCGGTGGGCTGCGATAGGTGGAAGATCCGGTCCTTTGGAACATGAGGATCTTTGAAGAACCCAATTGTTGTTTGTTTTTGGTGCTTGATGAAGTGCAAGATGGTCACTTGAAGTGCATTTCTGCTACTTGCTTCACCTTGATCCAAACGGATTTGGTGGAGCAAATAGCCTACAAAGCACAAACCGGATCTATTTGTCCAACATTGTACTGGATCCTGTTCCACAGGGATCTAGCAGTCCTCAAGTGTCCCAGTTTAGGTCGCTCGTTGCAGTCCGAAAGGGGTTGGGGGTCTCACCTACACCTTAGTGTGCAGGAAAGGATTGAATGAGAATGATGCACAGCTTGGGGTCCATCCCATTACCAGCAACAGTGGATGCTGGTTAGTACAGGCCTCGTTATAAGTGTTTACTGACAGGTCATAGGACAAACCTTATACAGTACCCTATACACAGCCTCTACACCTTGGCCATCCCCGTGCCAAGTTTGCTGCTTGACTCAGCCTCGCCGAGCTCAAACGCTCAACAAACCGGGATTCTAGGCCGGATGTTGATCCAACCCACCCCCCATTGTCCCTAACCCTTGGGTCTCCGCTTTTCTGATGTTGTTTGTTGGGGATGACCCAGCTGGCGTTCTTGGAGGCGCTTCTGTGTTGCACTTACTGAGTTGCCGTGGATTTGTGAAGGGCGGCTTGGGGCTCCAGTCACTCCGCAGCTTTTGGGCATCAGAGCTGGGCCTGTTGCTCAGTGAAGCAGAACTGGCCTGGGCGAACACGGCGGCGAACACGGCGAACACGGCGTCTCTGCGGATTCGGCGGTTTGGTGCCCATCGACCAATCGACCATCTGCCACTTGGTGTCCACCGTCGGCCGCCCAGGAAGAGACTCACTCGGCGGACTCACTCGGTGCATGCCATCGACGACCCATACGCACTTGAGCCACATGATGTCATGCATGGATGGATGGGTTGATAGATGGGTTGATGGATGGATGGACGGAGTATACACACGCATGAATGATCCTCCATTTAGCCTAACACAAATAGAGATGACACAAATACAGAGCGGTGTCAAAAACCATCCCGAACTATTATTAAGATTGTAGACACCGGAGCCTTTTGCCAATCCCTTCGCAACGCTTTCGCGGCTGCATGTTTTGCTTTTGCCGACCCACTTCACCCAAAAAACCTCTTTCGCGAACCCTTTCGCCGAGTTTCTGCTACTTACAAAGTATCAGCAAAAGGGAATCATTCCTAATCTGCAACCACTGCTTTCGCCGTATCTTCGCAAACCTTTCGCCTGGTTATTCGGAATCTTTGGGGCATTAGAACAAAGATTTAGATGCCATGCTTTGTACTGAAAACCTCCTTCGGCAACCCTTTCGCAACAAAATCAATTTATCAAAATTTCAGCGCCTTTTCCAAACCTTTCGCCAAGCTTTCCCCAACTGCAGTTTTCCTTTCACAAAGATTCATAATCCTAACTCCTAGCAAAATTCTTTCATAGAGGTTTATGACGTTGCTCACATAAACATCATCATGTTACAATCTACTCAGCAACGGGACTCTTATCTCCAAGCCACTTCCGCATTTGTCCGAAGCATTTTCCAAACCACCTGCCATCACACCACTCCAAACACCCCTGCCACTACTCCGCACAGTCTGGGCGTCCCGGACTCAATGCCAATGAGACGCGCTCCTCCCCCGCTGTTGGCTTTGGAGTGGTCAAACCTCATGGCACCACAGGAAATCCGGCCCCGAGGTCAGCCAGTTGTCTCGGACACTAAACCAAAGCTGTCTAAGAAGTGCCTGCTGCTCACCATCTCACCACCTCACCATCTCACAACCATAGTTGGCAACCATCTTCCAGCTTCAACCTCTCATCTGAGCTTCCAGGCCCAAGCGCATAATGGTCGACCTGGTCGCGGCATCGCGTCGCGTCGGGTGAACAACCGCTTCGGCTCGGGCTTCGGCTGGGCGGCAGAGACAGTGTCAGACGGGGCGAGGCTGGGCAATGATAAGTTAACTCACAATGCTAAGTGAGCCAAGGTCTTCTAAACATGGATTACACTCTTTTTCTCACTCACATGGAAGTAAAACATGGTCCCCATTGAAGGTGCACCACATCAAGTCACAGCCGCCAACCCTCGCAGCCGCCACCCTCGTTGCTGCAATCGCACCAACACGTGGAGGTGGAGCCCTCGCCGCGGTTACGCCGGTTACCCTCCTCGCCGCCGCATGTCTTGTCCAAGGCACTTCGCCTTTTTCCGACTCTTCAACTCGTCTTTGGGGCAAAGATGGCAATGGAGGCACTCCTTGCCTCAGAGAGTGTTTTTTCTTTTTAAGATAGCAACAACTATAAGACTGTGTCAAAAGGGGCAAGAACAAACCGAGTGGTTTGCTTGCATTTTGATTCCGGCAGCATAGCAAAACATCAGGGACCATCCAAGCTCAAATGATCCTTTATCAAACAATAAGTCCTTGGCCTCCGTTCAGGATCACCAGATCCCATGCCAATGGTTCCAGTGTTGGAACACCTAAGAGCTCCTCAGAGCATTGACGGGTTCCAACACACGAAGAGTAGCTCGGAATAACAAAACCGGCTTCCGGAAGTTCATCTTCAGTGTCTACCCGTGTTGTGGTGTCCCACGGTGTGCACATGTGTGCACGCACCTCCCACAAGTGATGCGGCCTCCACAGCTTGGTGAAGTGATGCGAAGGATAAAACGAGGAGGCCAGCATAGGCCAGCACCCAGCAGCTATACACAATTAGGTCGCCATAAGAACCCGGAAGTCCAGGTGTTTCAGGGTGTTTCTGGAGTATGTTGACCGAACAACTTTCGACGTTTCCAAGTGTACATCTGATGACTCCAACCAAATGTATGTGGGTCTTGAAGCAAGCTGGTTGCACCTCTTCGGCCCGGTCTGAAACAAACACTCCAACCATACACGCAGCCAGGCACCCAACCCGACCCAGAACCCGACCCAGTTCCAACCAGGAAACCGTTTTGGCAGGAACCAGCCTTCCAAAACCACGCGCATGGCTTACCTTGGATTTGGACCCCTTAGGCCACCAAGCGCGGAATGGGTTGTGGGATGTTGTGGGAGAATCCGGTTGGGTAGACCTTGGGCCTAGCAACGTCTATAACAAATTTGATGATGGTTAGGTTGCAGGCCTTGTTTTTGGGACTCAAGCCCTATGGTAGATCAAGATCACTTAGCCCTATGGTGGTTGGGAAGTGAAAGCAGCTGAAGGGACGATTCGATGCATCACGGTGATCACGGCGATCACGTCGATTCGGACGTCGCTTCGGAGCTTCGCATGGCGTGGTTCACCATGTTTCACCCATGGCGTGTTGTGTTGTGTTTCACCTTCTTGGAACACAATGAACCACCTGAGAAGCTGCAAAACGAAAGCCAGCGCTTCCCTTTCTCGACAACTGCGCGTCGAAGCAAGCAAATGAGCTCGCGCAGCTGCTTGCGGCCACGTGTCAAATCTGCTTCATGTCTTGTTCTGCCCACACAGAGGTAACCATGTCAAAACAAAAACCTGCGCTTGTCTGGTTTTCACCAACTATTGCTGGGTGCTCGATAATTGACATCACCGGTTCATCATTGCACCCACAAGTGTGATAGACCTTCAGAAATGGCCAGTGAGCAACGGAGATACCAAAAAGTCCAAGGGGTACACTGTGTACACCGATTGAACTAATCATAGAAGTGGAAAACCACCTGTTGGGGCTATGCCATCCACTTCTATGCTTATTTCGGGGAGTGTGCACCTAGACATACCATGACATACCTATAAACCCTAAGGGTTGGATTATGGAAACATATTGCATATGGACCCTTGACTGACCTTCCAAATCCTCACCTGAGTCCCCTTCAGGTGTCCACAGTCGACCACTCTGGTGCAAGCAGAAGCATGCCCACAAGATTGAATCCAGCCCTTGAACGTGCCCAAAACTAAGGTCAGGCAGGTGGCTGATTTAGTTCAGTTTTAATCCTATAGTCGTTTGCATGTTGCTCTGAAGCTACCCTGGGTCCGTATAAATACTATGTTGCTATACCTCTTACACACCGACACAAGTTCAAAGCACGAATGAGACTTCAAAGCTGTGGATTGCTGTGCGTGTGTAGAGGCTATCGAGCGGTTGACGGAAAGGGAACTTGAAGTACTATACCTGGTAGCTGCACTATAGCTACCCTGGGTCTCTATACCTAGCAAGGTGCCAACTACACCTTTATTTTCAAGGTGGCCTGAACAGAGT
>CAXAMN010006681.1:98129-125775 GCA_963970005.1 Durusdinium trenchii
AATTTAGCTTGAAAACCACAGCTTTGAAGCCTCATGCGCGCCATACCCGGGAACAGAATTGTAGCTACTTGTAGCTACCCTGGGTCCGTATAAATACTATGTTGCTATACCTCTTACACACCTATACAAGTTCAAAGCACGAATGAGACTTCAAAGCTGTGGATTGCTGTGCGTGTGTAGAGGTTCTCAAGCGGTTGACGGAAAGGGAACTTGAAGTACTATACCTGGTAGCTGCACTATAGCTACCCTAGGTCTCTATACCTTGCAAGGTGCCAACTACACCTTTCCATTCAGATGATGCAAATGATGCATTTGGCATTTCTTGCATCACCACCCCTCAAAAATCACCTCCAACACAACCTCAAAAAACCTTCCCTCGAAGCACCCTCCTCCCCCAGCATGTGCCGAGTTGACGTATACCTTTCTCGGGCCACCCCCCCCAGACCCCCTAACTACTCACTTCGTTCGCCAGACACAACTCCGCTAGCGCCTTCTACGAAGGCTGGCTTTCGTAATTTAAGCATCACAGGATAGGCCCATGAAAGGATCCCTTAAACATTGAGACACCTGAAATTGACTTTCACTCGTCAAATCATTTCAACATCAAATAAATTCCAAGAATTATTCATTTGATGGCTTCTTCACATCCATTGGGAGGGAGGGAGTAAAGAACCTGCCCTGATCCGATTCAATTTTCATGGCCCATTTCTTGTTCCATCGGGTTGGAGTGGTTCTTCCTTCCTCCTTGGAAGTTCAACTTGGACAGTTGGATCAGGGTGTCCCGGTGTCCAAGTTCACCAGCTGAATTCTTGAGGCAGGTCAGCAGTCCTGCAGACTTATCAGGCTCATTGGACATCAAAGCACCCTGGAACTTCTGGAATGCACGAGTCAGTATGCAAAAAGACCGCCAGCTCCGGCCTCAATAGAATGGGAGTGGGCGCCTTGCCTAACGACGATGACTCAGTGACCTGGGAAAAGGCGTCAAATGTGCCAGTCAACTTTCAATCCAAGAGCTGCCACCATGCCACCTCTCCGTTCGACAGGAATGCTGGATTTACCAATTCGGATGTCACATCCATCCCACATCCCACATCCCCAGTTCGCCCAGGACGAAACCGTTTATTCCGGTTCGTCCCGGTTCGACGCTCTCTGCCCGGCGGCAAAGCCCCGAAGCGTGCAACGAAGAGCCATGGCTCGGGGTGTCGTCGGGTGGCTCGAGGCCTGCGGAGCGAGCAAACCGAGAAACAGGTTTGCTCACCGTGGCTCGGGGGGAGGGGAAGAACAGGTCGAACAGGTCCAACAAAAGATGGCATGTCGTCTGCCACCGCAACGTGTAACATCCTGTAACGGTCTGCCGCCGCACCGACCCGCGGTTCCCGGGTCTTTGGGGATGCGGCACGGCAGGCGTCCACCGCTGACCGCCGAACGCCCCGAGCCGCCCGGACGGCACCTGGTGGGAAATGGACTCGTGTCCCGGTGCGGCTCATGACCTCAGCGTGCGACCCGAGCGACCGGCGGTTCAGGCATCAGGTCCAGCATCAGGTCTGCATGAGAGAAAGAGTGAGAAACTATAAGTAACAAGTGCAACTTGTTGGTTATAACCTGTTATAAATGGTGTTTCCATGCTTGGACTTACTGGTTCGGATGTAAGAATGGCGATTCGGGGAATCGAACAAAGAACTGACGTGGAGATTGGGGGAGTTGTCCACTTCAAATCCTTGAGATGAAACAGAACATCTATGAAAACCTATAGCACAGAAAACCACCTCAGCAAGGCATGAGGATACCCTTTCTTGAACGCGGTTGCCACGTGGCTTCGTATTCTCACTACCCTCCCAACCTGTAGTGCAGCAGATGATGAAACTTGACACTTCAAGGACAAAACCCACCCGACTCTTGAAACACCAAGCTCATCATTTCACACTGTCCAATCTGCTCCAACTTGAACCCCACTCCCTCCGCCTGCCCCACTCACCACACCCCGCGTGTGTGGCTCCTTTCGATCCAAAGGGGCCGAGGAAGGGCTTCC
The DNA here is from genome assembly GCA_963970005.1 of Durusdinium trenchii. Classification (NCBI taxonomy): domain Eukaryota; class Dinophyceae; order Suessiales; family Symbiodiniaceae; genus Durusdinium; species Durusdinium trenchii. The sequence continues at coordinate 100,159 of CAXAMN010006681.1, forward strand.
AGGATCCTTGCTGGTGGGCGAAGCCAAGTCATCCTCCTCGCGGGTGGAAGGTGGGACGAGGACGGAAGGTGGCGCGTGCAGGCGCAGGCGGGCGAGGCTGACCCAAGGATGCCCCTGATGATCACCAAATTCCCACCTAGAAAGTATATTTTATAGTCCTTATATTTGCCTTTTTGGGGAGATTGGCCATGTAAGGCCACCAGAACTAGCAAGGCACTTCTTGGCTTTGACCCAAAACGCCCAAAGGCAAATGTAGGACCCACAACACACAGAAAGCACACCCAAGCGTTCCAGCGGTTCCGCATCCGGCGAGGGACGGGAGCTGCCCATCTTGAAACCACCATCTGCTCTATCGTTTCGGCAAAATCACCGTCAATGCATGAATCAAGGCTTCCTGGTTCAAGAGAATGACTAGAAGGTAGAAGTAGAATGTATGTATACTTCTAAGTATGTACTACTATATTACTTGGTTGTGATGCAAACCAAAGAGCCAGAAGTCACATCTTCAGGTCATCCAAATACCTCGATCTTGTTTACTTTTCACATCTTCCCCACAGCTCACAGGTTTGATCGGCCTACATTAATTTGACATAGCCAAAACTATTTCTGCAAGGCTGGGTGCATTGATTCACAGACTGGTGCGACTCGCAGGGAAGGGCATGAACCTCCAAGATTCCGTTGGATCCAGCCACCCTGGTTCCCTACTTTTGTGGCACCAGTCAGTCAAAAAAGCACCCGGGAAGAATCCCATGGAACATGAACATGGACATTTGGAAGACGATTTTCCTCTACAACGTAGGGGGCATCAGGAAGTTCAAGGTGTTCATTTTTGCAGGCATAGGCAGCAGCATCTGTCTTTTTCACCATTGCCTCGGTGTAGAGCTTCTTCTCGCATTCCACTTGAAACTGCCTGGGCTCGCAGCCACCGCAGTGCTGCGAAGCTGTTGCGTGGGGGGGGTGAGTTGACTTCCGTCAAGAAGGAAGTCAACTCAACCATCAACGCTGTTTAGAAGGAAGGCCGGCAGGAGCCAAGCGCTCTAGACTCTACACTCCTGAACCCATCATGCCATTCCAAGCGCTGTCGGCGTAGCGCCGAGCAGTCTCCAAGATCGGCCGACGTCTCCGACCAAAGGGCTCGCCAGCGAACATGTCATCGAAGATGTGTTGAATGCAAATGAGTGACTTCCCAGATCCAAAAAGGAGATTGGTAGAATGATTGAGTTTCTTCTTGTCTGATTCTGCTTGAAGCTTCAAAGGCTGTCCTTCAACAATTGCAGGTCTCTTCAACAGGTGGCTGGATCTTACAGCACTTCCCGTCTAAGAACTTCGCCTCCCCAACTCACTCCACAGGACCAAGCGCGGTCGCCCAACCGGACCAAGTAACTTGGGTAGAAAAACTGGCGCGGTCGCCCTCAACTTGCTGCCTGCCAGGCCAAGTTTCTAGTGCAGCTAAGCAGAAAAACACGCAGCTATGCTACTAAGCACGTGTCTGGGGCTTGACCGGCTTGCACTGCCCCAATCTTGGCATATGTCTGGTTTGCTATCCTGGTGACGCCAAACCCAACACTCGCCACCCCAAACATGCACATCTCCGGAATTTCAAGGGGGTCGTCCAAATGTCCTCCCCAAAAAGGGACCAAGAAACAACCAATCGAGAATAACAAGCTATATGATCGACTCATTTGATCTTATTTGCTTCTTAATTGAAACATTTGTCGATGTGTTCTAAAAATATAATAAGCTATAGGCTATAAGCTTGTTTTGTCTTTCAGCCTGGCTACACATCTGACGACTTTGGGCCCGTATGGACAAACGCCCAAGAACGCCCCAGCGACATCACCGCCTGGTGATGTCTCCAAAGAAGAGACGATCTTCATGGGCTCTGCCGTGTAGTCGTTGGCGTAGCCCTCGGCCTGGAGCACCACGATTTCGGTACACGAAAACAACGGTCGGATCACTGCACCCTGTGGCTGAGTGGAAAACGCCCGAGAACCCCAGCCCTCTGCTCTGCACCATGCTTGCAGCTCTACAAATGCAAATCCTTCCAAACTACGATAGGCCACATCAAGCTAATAAGGCAAGGCAAATGAACGAACTACACCCGTTCAACTCGCCCGGCCCCTCTAAAAACACCTATCGAACTCCTCGCCAGGTGCGTTGGTTGCGGGTGCCCTCCTTCGGGGAGAGCGGTGCAGGCGCGTTGGTGCTGGTCATCGGGAGGTTGGTGATCTGTGCCATGGGCCTCGGTCGCGGTGGGAGGACCCTTTGCGAAGCCTGGAGTTACTGGGGGTGCCAAAGTGGTTTTGAAGGTATGTGCAATCCATCTGACATCCATCAACAGTCAAGTAAGTGAAGAGTACATATATGTATACATGAGTATATACATGAACACACCCCCATGTTTCTCTCATACAAGCTGGGGAGGGCCTACTCAGCCTCAAAACCGGCTGTGGCAAGAAACGAAGCTGCATCAAGTTGATTGAAGAGCGCGTAAATTGTTGAGGCACAACATGGCACAACCACCATACAGTCGTTTTCTTCTATTGCCCATCAACTGGGTACGATGCTGAGGAAAAGGAATTCAACAGCTCAGGATCTGAGATGATGAAGACCTGTAATTAGTAATAACCATAGAAGAGGTGTTTGGCATCAGCCTAGTTCAAGATTTCTTCCCCTCCGCGACTCTCACCCAGAATTCGCGGTGCAGAACAGGTGCAACGACTGGCGATACGCACAAGCTGGGCGGCGCGAATACGCGCGCTGCGTGGATGCGAAGAAGCGGAGTTCTTGAGCCCCAAGGTGCTGAAGAAGGTGCACTGGGCGGTCGACCATTAGATCATCACTCAGCCCATTCGGTGCACCCCATCAAGCTATAGCAGCTAGCAGCTAGCAGCGCTAGTAGCACCCCATAGCAGTGCAGCCCCATCCATGTAGCTAGTCATCAGCTAGGGACTTCGAACCAAGTCCATCCTGCTTTCCCGAAATGGGCTTCTTCCATCGACCTGTCATCCCTCCCAGCCGGTCGCTGTGCACGGTGCACACGTTGCACGTCTCCCGTCTTCCGTTCCTCGGACCGTCGTAGGTGGTTTCAGTGGCGTGTCATGGACCTGCCACGCAGGGTTCTTGTTGCACTGTTAATGGATGCAGCATGTGCCTTGCAAAACAAGGCCATGACGGTCTCTCTTACGGTCTCGTCTGCGGCGTGTCCCGGACGTTTCTTCGGCTTTCCAAGGTCCAAGGTCCAAGCTCTGTGGTGTGAACAGCTTGCACAGCTATATATATATAAGAAAGTGACACCTGTCAGAATGAGCAGGATAGACCCAGCAAAACTCAACATGCATTATCTCATATTATCCCAGTACAGTATATATCTCAATCTGCCTCGTTGTGCACAGCATTTTGGACATCCAAACTTTGCTCCTTTGGCTTGCCAATGTGACCATGCAAAGCCATTCTTTTCGGCCGCACGGCAAGTGGATCTGAGCCCAGTTTTCAGGCCTCACCCTACCTCCCTTCTCGATAGGCCTCAAATCGAGCGCGCCGAGCGCGCCAAAGACGAACGAACGAAACCACCTCGACGACGGCCGTCGGTCGGGCCGTCGGTGGAGGGACAGCTCATCTAAACGAACGGGACAAATATGCCAGACGCGACTGACTAATGGGAATGCCAAAGGACTGCCGCCCCAAACAGACCACCCCAACTGATCAGTACATCATTCCCAGAAGCTCCATGGGACTGCCATATATTATGCCGATCAGTTGACCCCTAAGACCACCCCAACTGATCGGTAAATATGACAGTCCGGAGTGTTTGGGATTCACATCATGGAGGTCAAGGCAGGGACGATCGATGGATGCCAGTTTTCCCAATCGTGTTCCCCATCTTCATTGCCACCGGTCTGAGACGCGACATGGATGGACATGGGTCACCCTGTTTGTTTGTGGGAAAATGGTGGGCGCTCCGAACATCGAAGCCAATCCATGTCCAAGCAGGAAACACGCTTCACAAATGGTTTATAACCAACTGCGCTCAGCCTTGTCATTGTGTCCCCATGTTGATGCCTCAGCCTGTGAACAGAACCCGACTAGTCATCGAAGGGTTTGTGCCTTGCATGCCGCCGTATAGTGCCGGTCATTCAGCGCAATTCCAACCACCTTGCAACCAACCGCTCCAGGCCACCCACAAAAAACCATCAACTGCTCCCAGCGTCCCACTCGGGCATCCGCGTCTCGTCCACCTCCGCCACCGCCTCCCGCGCCCGGCCGCCGCGGAGCTGCGGCGCGCCGCCGCGGCCGTCGGTGCCGGCGCCGCCCCGGGCACGCAGCTTCTGCTGGCGCTGCAAGCGACGCGCCTGGTGGCCTGGCGCCAAAGGGGGGACTTGGCGGAACAGCTATAGGGGCTAATGATTGGTGTCTTTTGCGTCTTTTTGGGGTTCCGAAGATGCATCTGCATGCTGCATGCCTAATCTGGGATGCCTGCATGGTGGCGCAAGACCATGCAGTGTGACCTGGATCCGAGTTGGAACTTCCAAGAAAAGACTGCAGCTGTTCCAGTCTCATCTGGCCTCCTTCAGAGAAAAACCTCTTCCAGGATCGAACATGCTGGCCTTTTCGACACCAATGCTCGGCGACCCAACAGGCGACCGATGGAGCGACCCGACCCAAACACATCGGGGACGTGGGTTCCAACCAGCTGTTTCTACGGGAAACGAGTCTTGCCTTTAAATGCTCCATGTTCATCAATTTTCCAATGAAAACACGTACGTTAAATGTGAGTGAGCCTGTATCTTCTGGGACTGACTCATACATACCGCCCGATCGAAAGCCAGGCCGCCGAATCAGAATCAGCAGGTCGGCGGGTCGGCTAACATGATCAGCTCACAGCGGCACAGCGAGATGGGACAAGTTCGTTGGACTTCTTTGGACTCCGATTTCTACAGAAAACTGGGCCAGTCTTCATGCAAACGCGTTCATGTTGGAACCCATGTCTCTCCCTCACAAGTCTTCAGTTAGTTAGATAACATCACGGAAGCAATCATTTTTTGGGGACCCAGGTCTCTGTTGCTTCACAACCTGCATCCACGTCAGGCCTTCATAGACTGCATCCACGTCGGCCTTTTTCCTTGGAAAGAAGCGCTGGGACTGAATGAAACCGGTTGACGCCTCCGAATTTGGAAGCCTACCTGGGATGAGATAGTCTTTGAACCTATGGTGGTCAATGCATCCAACAAAGACTCCCTGCGCACTTGGTTCCTCAGGCTTTTGGGCCAGAGAATGGCCACCTCTAATCCAACCGAGTTCACCTGGGAGAAGCCCAGTCGGGAGTGGCTCTTTGGACGGTCTGTTAGTTGTTGATGCTGAAAAACAACCAGAGTCGACCGGACAAGTCCATGAGAAGGCCATCCAAACTTTGTGAGGGGCCATGGTTTCCTGACGTTTCCTTCCACTGCATGAACCAAAACGGAACACAACTACCCGGGCCATAAGGACCCTCTCCGTTCCTCCTCTCACCACTCCTGAGGTCCTCCTGCAGAGCCCTGCCCGCCGAGCGTCGGAGAGTCCGCCAGATCGATACGGCGCCAGCGGTGTTTCTTGTTCTTCTCGTACCAACCTTGATGCAACGCCCACGCGCACGTCCGGCGCGGCTCCGGGTGGCGCGGAGTGGGACACAGCGGGCGGGGTGCAGTGCCGTGGCAACGGTGGGGCGGGTGGAGCGCCAGGAAATGGGACTGAAAGTGCATGAAAGAGTCGTGTGGGTTATGAGGTTGTGAAAGCTATCCCCTTCTCATGGCCACATGGTTCCTGTTCTGAATGGTAGGTGTAATCCACTGCTATTACTGCTCTGTTGCAATCTCGGATGCCGCCAAGGCCTGAACCTCCAGGAAACATGACCAGTCACTCTGCATTCCTAAGGTTTCCAATGTCAGCTGTTTGAGAAGGCTCTCACTCACTCCTGGCACAATACATTGGTGTCCAACATCGACCTGTGACTTGCTACAAATCTACCAAGTATAGCAACTGGTACTTGGTCCCCCCAAAGCCAATAGCAAAATGAGATAAAATGAGTGAAAACCAGTGAAAGCCCCCCTGGTTCGTCTCGTGAAACATCTGGAAAGTTGGGTTTCCTCTTTCTCAACGCTTCTCTCGACCTCCGCGCAGCGAGAAACCGAACACTCCACTCAACTCCCTCAGCTCAGCTAGCGTCTCCAAGCGGCTCATCCACTTGGACTTGGCTTCGTCCCAGTCCAAGTCTCGACCTTTCACGTTGCTGCACGTGCGCCCGAGACGGTGCCGTGCCACCGTTCAGCCCGTTGGGTGCTGGACTGTATGCCTCATATAATGGCCCAAACACCTTGGGCATGCCAAAAGCTGTTTCCCTCCAAAAAGGATTCTGGATACAAAGGCACATCCAAATCCAAAAACATCGCTGCTGTGTCAAAGAACGGGTACCTGGATGGGCACCTTCCTTTAGCTCGGATATTGACAAGCAACCAGTTCGTGGACCCAAAAAGCCTACCACAGGAGACCCTAGTTTCTGCGTTTGTGGGGAAACCATCAGGTAGACTCCCTGATGGAGCATCGCAACTACGTCACTTGCTTTTGGAAGAGCCGTTTTTGGTGTCCCTGCCGCGGAAAGTTCCACTGCTTCCACACACGCCAGAACGACCCCCACACCCCACCATCTGCTCTCCAATCCATCTCACGAGGAAGCCGCCATCCTATTTTTGTACATCTATCCTTTTCAAAAACATGGCACACTCAAGTATACCAAAACCACATGCTGCTCCTCTGGCAACGCACTTTCGAGTCTTGCTTTCCCCCCTTCTGTCTGCTTCCTCTGCTTCCGTCTGTGTGAAGCTGTCTCCACGCATTACGCGTTCCGAGGGGCCCAGGTTCCGCCGGCGGATGGTGCGGTACTTGAGGCCCAAGGCCTTCACCGCGCTCAGAACCCGCCTGGAACGGTCGCGAAACGCCACGCGAAGCGGAGGCTGATCGGTCCCAGGAGGGTCGTTTGATGGTCTTGCCTGTGTGTGTGGGCCAGGCCCACAAGGGGTTTAGTGATGGTGACTCTGGTAAGTGCGGGGGAATAGGACCTTTGATGAATTGATGAGGGATTGCATGTGTCACATATGGAAGGGATCGAATCTAAAGGACAGTTGTGGTTATATAGACTTTGTAACTAATAACATGGGAGGAAAGTGCCTGTTTGGGCAAAAGGGAGTAGGTTACGGTTACAGTAATTCATATCAAGGACTTGCGGGAAAGAGTGCCCTTATCACTTGGGGGTTATCGTGGGTATCCCCTCCATTCATCCATCAACCAGTTTCCAGGAGCTGTGACCCCAAAATCAGCTTGGGCACGCTGAGGGGCACGGCCGGGTAAACCGAACGAAGACCAAAAAGGCCGCCTACAATGGTTGCCCACCCCAATATCTCTTGATGCCCATCACGTGTTGCGAGGCAGGGTCTAGGTGTCATCTTCTTCCAATCTCCACAGAATAACCAACGACAGCCAGCCTAAAGTTCATACCTCCTTGCACCCAATGCACTTACATGCATTTACTGGCATCACCACCGACCTGTAGAATCCGAGGTCCGAGGTCCCTTGTCGTGTTTTTGGATGTTCGACCGACCCACAAGAAGACCTTCACCCACCGGCAGAGTCCCGTTCCACGCGTGGTGACAGGCGCTGTGCAATGCAAGTGTCTTGGTCTTAAGGATCTTGGCAGGACGTCGTCCCAAGATTCTACCTTTGTGCAAGAGATGATGATCTGATGGTAGAGGTGAGGAGATAAGAAATTGGATTGAGGCCCAGGATCTTAATAGGGTGAATATAGATTCATAGGTTGCCCTTGATTCAGTTGGGGATAGGGTCATATTCAAGATTGGAGGTGTGGATGTTGGTTCTGTGTCAGGTCTCTGTCAACATCTGCAAGCAAGTGCACGTTTTCACCTACCATTGCACTCGTTCTTGGTTTGCTCAGTGGAGGGAGAGGAGTTGAGTCCATGGGAGATGCGACCATCCGAAATCGCACCTCAACCTCCAACCCAAAACCTCTAGGGCCGTGCACTGGGCCGTACACAAGCTGAAAACAAACATCATAGGAACCACTGGGACCTTTGGTGCGGAGGAGGATCTGAGCTTTCGGAGCTGCATTTGGGTGCCAGGCATCCATACATCAAAACACCAAGAGAGAGGGGGACACCAAGTCGTGGCGCCCACGAAGTCGTGTGCATTCCGGAGTGGGAGCATCAGAAGAACGGCTTTCAAACTCTTTGTCCTGAGGATATGTTCACCATGCTTCGATGGACCAAATCCCTTCCGTTGGCCCCTGGGTGCATGAAGACTCAAGGAATGCAACCTCGATCCATGTAAGATGATCTCTCGAAAAGAGTGCATCCAACCGACTCTAATTATTCAAGGGAACGCTCAGGAAAACAACAGCTCAAGAAGGCTTCTTTGAGATCCACATACCTTCTCAGAAGGTACTTGGACCCTCCAAACCTGCATTGTCTCCAGTCACTTTCTCGGAGGGATGTGGATCCCGATATTTACATTCTTCGGGGAACACCCAAAACACCCGAGCGGCCACTCTTGACAGGGCGCTCTTACCACGGTGGTCCTTGGGGATTGGCCTCAAGCCCTTCTGGTGCACAAAGGGCATTTTCGGCAGCTCCTGGCGCGGGTGGCGAGGAGATGATGTGTTCAATCGAAAAACCTGTGAAACCATGCGAACTTGCTGTATACCAAAAAAGAGAGAGGACGGCAGGCAGCATGCGGAGCGCGTTCCTTGAACGTGTTTGGTACGGCACCTCCATGACCAATCCAAACAAATTCCAGGACCCTTTGGTCTTGCGGTCTTGCGGACCTAAGGGTCCACATGGTGGCCTTCTGGAGCTGTGGGGTGGAAGCTTGCATGCTGCCTGAAAAAGAACGCCACACGCCATTCTGCTTGTGTGACATGTCTGTGACATGCTGTGACTGGAAGGTGGTTGGTTCACTTCCCAGCATCGACATCCTTACAGCAAGCGGGGACTCATGCAAGCAACTTAGTTGAACAATGTAGACTCTTGATTTTTATTACCCCCCCTTTGAAGAGGATGTTCAAGAGTCTACATGAGGGGGGTGTATGGTCCTCAAGAGTCTACATGATGTCGGCCAACCTCTCTAGCCTTTGCCCCTCCACCCCCCCGAGCCGCCGGTGGCCGCCGGTGTCCTCGCTCTGCGAAGCGCGGGAGGGTCTGGGTGCCAGCTTCGGCTCCACGTCGGGCGCGCCGGCGCGGGCTAAGCCGACGTCTTCCAGCTCCATGGACCACCTCAGGTTGGACCACCCGGCGGTTTCGGGGGATCTGCTGATCTGATGTGATGAACCGCTGTGTGTGGTGGGATTGCGGCCCAGCGCTTCAACATGCTTCAACATGCTTCATGTTGGAGTGGACACCTTGAGGTTGGAGGGATCAAATGTTTGTAGGAGATCACTGTTGACATGAGCTTGGTGTGCTTCGATCCGACAGCTCCTGCTACAGAACCGGTCGACAGTGTGGCAGCTAACCAATTAGACATACTTGTCGACAGGTACCGACCTCAAGATAGTTAAGCCATGTTAAGCCAATCCCTCCTGAAGAGTCCATGAATCAACTGGATTTCGTCAGTTGGATGCAAAGGGCACGCTGTCCATGTCACTGAACTGCTTGTACTCCCACAGTTCGACCCCCAGAATGTCTCCCACTCCCACATCCATCGATATCTCTTATAATCTCCTGGAAAGGCGTATATGAACATTCTTTTTGTGCGAAGGCCGTATTTGGACAGAATTTATCGTATGGACATTTTAATTAACGAATTAGCGTATTTAGCCCTATGGACAAAAAAACAATACCATACAAAAGCGTACCCATATGAAACCCAAACTTTATCAACATTTTACCGACAAAAACCCAAACAATTATATTGAATCCCAATATTCGGAGGAATTCCAGAAAATTTGTCCATTTGACAAAAAAGGCCGGATGCACGGATTTTTTGTGCGAACGTGTTTGAACAAATAAAATGCACATTTGGATTCCCTGGCATATAGTCTCCCACAAAAGAAGCAAAACCGAGCCATACATCCTTTATCATCCTTTCATCGAAGCCCTGCCTAAACCCTTCACCCCGCTCAACCAACGCGAAGCAAGCCACTCTCGCTCGAAGCGCCGCCGGGCCTCGCGGACAAGACGGCGGTGGAGGATGAAGAAACGAGGAGACCGTGATTTTGCCAAGAACGGACGTTGTCGGACCTTCAGGAGTATCTTTTTGGATCTTTTTGGTCATGTTCGGTTGTAAGACGTTGTTTCTTTCTGTTGCTTGGCCAAGGGGAGGCCGATGTTCGCTCGTCCATGGTCTCTGAAAGTCCGCGGTGTCGGTTCATGTCGGTTCAGAGGTGTCTGTTCATCATCGCGTCTGGTCAAGTCTTTACAAATCTGCTGAAAAGTGAACACAACCCTGCTATTTCCAGCGTCCAACAACGACCACAATTGAGTCCGAAAGTTCCAGCCATGTGCCTAGCCGCCTAGCCTTGGGCTCCCCAACGATGACCGCCCCATATGGGGGCTCCCCCGCCCCGACCCGACCCGGCCTGCGCCATGAAGTGGCCGGTGCCCGCCTGGCTCGGCGAGGGAGGCGCCCAGCGGCGAAAGCCGGCGGCGTAGTCGGCGGGGCTCATGACGTCGTCCTCGGTGTAGACGATGTCGCCCGGAGGCCTCGGGCTTGAAGCAAGGGGCCGGTGGGGGGGGGGGGCAGAAGGAGAGAGAACATGACTCCCCATGTTAAGTGATATGATTGATATGATGCTGTAGAACACCGTGGAAAACGATGTCTATAATATAAGGCATTTTAAAGCATCATGTTCTTCGAGACCCTTTGAGGATCTTCATGGATGTTCTATTCCAGCACCTGAAGTCGGTGTTTCATTGGCTCTATCAGCTCCACCGAGCTGGTTTTCCTCGCACCACACCGAGCTCCTCCCGGCGTGGCAGGCGCTCGCCTGGGCTCAGGCCGCAAGATGGACACGCGGCTTGGAAAGCGCTCGATCCTCAGGCGTAGCGAGAGTGGTTGACCCCTGAAGTCGTGACAGTCATTTCATTCGACGAGGAGATAGGCTGGCACCGTTTATCGTCCCAAACGGGACGCTCCGTGTATGATCATGTCTAAATCATGCCTAAACCACATCACTCCTCCCAAAAGAAACAATGTCTCCAATCAGTTTTTGGGATCAAATCTAGTCTATAGTCAAGTCTCTTTGATGGCTTGCTGGTCTTGAAGCGCTGCAGCTTTGGCTTCGCTTCGGCTGCCAGCAGCCCTGGCTCAAAGCGCTGCACGGTTGGCGTGATGTCGGCGGCGTCGTCGTCACTGTCGTCATCGCGGGCGTCGTCGTCGTCGTCGCTGTGGGCGTCGGCCGGCCACGGCTCCTCCAGGGCGCAGTAGCCAGGGAAGGGCAGTTTCATGCAGTTTCTGGGTGTTCTTGGCGCGGAAGAGTTGTTGTGGGTCAACGCAAGCGCCGCACGGTGGTGGAGAATTTCAGTCGCGTTGAACTACATGCACTTCTCCGCATCATTCGTTGGTGGGTCCACCACCACAAGATTCGGGACTCCGCCAACAGCTTCTGGAGCCGCCCGCTTCACAACTCTCTTGATGATCCACACCAGGAGTCACAAATGGCTTGCCAAACTTGGAGGACGTCGGGATACATCCACACCCACCACCCAAACATGTGGCTCCTACGTGGAAACATGGTTCCTCACCACCGAGAACCACCGTACCTGCAACCTGCAAAACATCGGTGGGAGAACCACCGATGTTCTCCTCATTGCTCTCGTTGCTTGAAAGCTTTCCAGGTAGCTTCATGGTATACAAGCACTGCGGCTTCGCAAACCACCCGCCCGGCTGAAGCGACTTCACGGTCGGTCGTAAGCTCCAAACATCACTCGTCACTCCATTCTCCACCCCTCGGCGCCTCACGAAGCGCCTCGTCGGCCGAAGCGTCGGGCTCCGCTCCAAAGCGCACCGCTGCAGCACCGGGCTGCGCCACGCGGGCCGGCGCGGCCTCGGGGCGTGCGCAGGGCGGGCGAAGGAAGCCAAGCCATGCAAGTGAGTTGGTGCTGAGAAGGGGAGTGAGAAAGTTCAGGAAAGCCGGAGCTCAAATGGCTCATGTGCATGGATTTGGAAAGTCCATGAAAGACCCTTTTCCTCTTGAAGGAGTCTTGTGATTGAAACTAATTGAAGTTTCTCGCACCTACTCTTCCACTCTAGTTAGCTCCCTCAGCAGTTGATGACATCCTTAATGCTCTCATGCCACCTCATGCCACCCCACACCCGGTTTCTTCTACCGTCGCTCTCCGGGTCGCCGATGCCGTCGCCGCAGCAAAGGCCCGGAAGTCCGGGAAGAGCGAGGCCATGAAGCCGTCGACGCGCTGCGAATCGCGGTCGTCCAGCCTGAAGAGGTACGTGGACACATCGGTGGGCCCTACGTGGATTTTTGTTGGGGCAGTCTATAAGGCTAAGGGAAAAGGATTGCCATTCGTGGCAGATGTGAGCATAGGAACCCAAAAAAAATATTAGGGTTGAAAAGACCTCAGGGTTGCTGTTTTAAGTGGCTCAACAATGGACAAACACTGCACTCAACAGATTGCAAAGGTTGGTCAGGGATGTCGAAGGGAGACTGCTGGACACCTTCTCCATCTTGCTCTTAAATGAGAAAATCTTACAACACCCTGACGCCTGAATACATTGCAGAACAGGAACTTATTCGCATCTGTCGAGGGGGTGTAGACTTGTCAAAGAACATGTAGTAGTATATAGACAAACAATGTCGAACTGAAGAAAGGATCTCCCACAAGTCACGTCCAGTCCCGGGTCCCAGTAATCAGTACTGGGTAAAAAATACGAGTCCGACGACCGTTTTACCCATGGTTTTACCGGTGAATGACATGTTGCCACTCAAAGAGCTTTGTTTCAATTGTTCAAGAAGATCATCAAGGCCCCAAAAGAACTGCATGACATCGAACCATATCGAACCTACAAACTCTCTGAAGCTCATGAAATCTCAGTGTCCAAATGCCTCAAATCTCCCTTCCTGTCGGCCAAGCAAAATGGCACCGACACATGGAGCTTTGATTTCTGAACAGCCCAACAAGAAAATAGACTTCCCCATGCTGCATTGGCTTACACTCTCTGAAACCTCATGGTGCCTTGGATGACCTTTCCATACTTTTCCTCAAACAGGTGGTGAATCTGCACTTCCATGATGATCTCAGGGAGTGTGCTTTGGCCACTCATTTGTAGGCTGGAAAAGGTCATCTGTTATTGGTCCATCTCTTTCTCCAGTTGACCACCGTTGCCACGTCACGAGATGCTCACCATGGGCACCGCTGGCTTTGGCTCGCCCGGCTTGGCCGCGGAGGAATCTTCCTCGCTGGAAGGCTGTCCGAGTGTGTGGGGGGTGTACCCTCCAAGGTTTAAAAACTGCAGAAACAAAGGAGTTTGCATCTTCATCCCCATGATGTAGACTCCTGATGATATTGGATTTACAGGCCAACAGCCTACAAGTACCAACATGTAGAGCGCCCTTTTCTTGAGCCAAACATAGAGGTCAATATGGTATGTACAGGTGTACAATCGTGCAAATACACCCCCCGCTGAACGCACTTGGCAGCAAAGGTAGTAAAGAACACTATACACGACTATGTACACGGGACAACGTGCATACCGATCTGACCTCCGGTTCCCCGGTGTTTCCTTTCATGGTCAACACCGTACGTGCCTGTGGCTTTCATAGATTCTTTGCCGACCTGAGGCGCGAGGGAACGACGATTAACTCGATTAGTTATGAAGTAAAAATGCCAAACGGACGAATTGCAGTCGGACGCAGCTCTTTTCACATGCATCCGCAGATCGTCAAACTGGAAATGGGCCTTTTACGTAGGCACACGTTTCCACGCGGCATAATTAGTGATGCTTCCGTTTCAGGAAGAGTGCACTTCGGCTAAATTGAATTTGAGCCTTGCAAAGATTGCGGATCGCCTCAAAGAAGATGACGTGAGGCAACTGCTTCCGCAGCGCGTGCAAGGACTATTGAGAGCATATTGACACCTAGAAAGACAATGCGCTACCACAAGCACTGGATGAAAAGAACTGCACAACTGTCATAAGGCATCGGCTCCCGCCGTGCATAGGTGGGGTTTATCGGCCGCGACCCCACCAGTCCGCTCCGTAGTTATCTTGGTACCAGGTCCAATCTGCATAGTGCCAACCTGGGATGGTACCAACGTCATCATCGAGGTCCCTCCAGTCACGGGCCCATCGATTCCTTGGGTAAGGTGCATTCTCACGGGTTTGTCGACCTCCGTGACGCCAGGTGCCCTTACCTTTGCCTTTTACTCGATCGACACCCTCTCTTTCCGGAACATGGATGTTCCTTGGGTCTGCTCGCACCAGGTTCTCATAGGACGGGATGCTCTGGAGGTCGGATGACAGCCATCCAACAAACTCCGTTTTCAGCTTCTCAACGTCCTTCTCTTCCGAGAGGAATGAACCAGAGAACCCCAGTACTTCGAAGCGGTGGTGTTCCATTGCGTACAGTCCGACAAAGACACCAGGGCGTAGGATCTTGTTCTTCCAGAAGACAAAGACCTCGTTCGACACATCGACTTCTCGCTGAGATGTGTCTGGAATCATCAAGATCTTCGCTTTCACATTGACGCCTACCCCTTCTTGGATTTGTTGGGCGGTGCGCGTCGGAATGGGCAATACCGCTGAGCTGAGTCGTTGCAAAAACTTTTAACAGTCAGGGGACATGTCCTGCGCCGCGCAGTTGAACGCGTAGAACGGATCCATGCACAACCGCTCTGTGAGCGAGCCAAATTCCAATTTGGACGCTTTGTCCATGTGCGATTTGGCGTGTGCTCGGATCGTTGCAATGGCGGATTGTCCAGTCCTGATCCTACCTCCTGCAGGATTCCTCAGCCCTCGGTCCCCCCGGGCACGAATATCGTCATCCGGGAACATGTCCAATGACAAGTCGAAACCGAAGCTTGCGGCTAAGTTTTCAAGACGGACAAGCAGTGATGCCTTCCTCATATCCGTTGCCACACGAGCTAGTCGTCCACAGTTCAAGCACGACAAACATCCGAATGGGGAATCGGATCCGCAGTCCATGCAGTGCTGTGGCTCAACATCGTGTTGACGAACGGTGATCCACCGTGAAGTGAAGAACTTTTCGTTTCCCCGAGGATCATAGCGCATCTCCATCTCAGGGGTCCAATGCGCCCAATCAACTGATCCCAGCGAGAGAGGCCATGCCGAGTTGTTGGGGGCATCGCCTTCCGGCTGCCATGCAATCGCCATGTACGGAGTTGAGTACGTTCCGATATTGGCATCTGCATGCTCGAGCTGATCCTTGCAGAATTCACGGTTGTATGATTCGAGGATGAATGCATTTTCCACCCAGGCTCCATGCACCCATTTCTCATATTTTCCGAACAGGTCCCACCTAGACCTTGCCAGCAATGACTGCCTTCTTGCGTTGTCGTCTGCCTCATCACCACGGTCAAGCCGTTCCCGGCGACGCACGACAATGTCTCGGAGATCCTGATTGAATGAGGCTCTCTCCTTTGCATAATCGTGGTGCGCATAGATGAAGCACTTCGCTGACACATCATACGCATAGATGAGGAATTGGTTTGGAACCCAATCGGTGGTCACAACGGCCTGGCTTTGAGTGACGGCGAATCTGATTCCATATGACACCGCCATCTCGACATCAACGGCGACCGCAACTGGTCTGGTCGAGGCCATTCCTGCTTGACTCGTCTTCTGAATGCTCCACGGATCGAAAGCCGAGAAGTACGAATGAGCCTTGCTAGTCCTGAGTCCCCCCGGACAAATGCCACATCGGATCACATCATCCAAGAAGGCGATATGAGTGTAGTGGTACAAGACCTTGGGGTGAATGTCCTTGATGTGCAAGTCAAGTCGTACTGGAAGCGTAGGATGCTCCCTTCGTAGCAGGCGTTCGATCGTGAACGACGGATCAAGACAGATGATTCTGTCGACCTCAGGCCACGCCATGTTGATGTTCTCCAGAATCCAGTCGTTGTGAGATTGGATTGCCTTGATTCGCACCGGCAGGAAGAGATACTTATCAGCGAAGAGTTCCCCCTCGCGGGCAAGCTGTACATCGAGCATAAACCTATGGTTTGACGTCACGATGTCAATCAAGTCCGACACAGTGAGGGAGCGAGAGTACCTCCTCTTGATGAATGAGAACACCGATGCAAAATCCATCCATGCTCCATCTTGGAAGTCCGGAAGCGGAATGCGATCTCGTCGATTGGCATGGTTATGCCCTCGCAGCAGGCCGGAGACACGCTTTGAAACAAAGAACTGCTCCTGGTCATACCATCCGATCACCGCGGCACCAGGCACTTGGTTTGCCGGCATTGTCGTACGGATCGGAGTTCCTCCTGCTGGAACCAATTTGGGCGCATCCCTTCCGGGGGCCGCAGAACTCGATGCTGCGGCTTTGGGCACGGATGATGGCTTTGGCATGTGTTTCGCCTTGGGAGGATTGGCAGAAGATGATGATGTCCCTGCCGTTTCTTCCATTTCAACGTCGACCACCTCTGATGAGCCTTTCTTGGCTCCGGCTTCCGCCGAGCTGGACATGTCGACATTCACGACTTTGTCACCAGTTCGGAGCTTCTTGAGGCTGTCTGGCGCTGCCTTCGCCTTAGGAGCTGCACCGAGATCAGCGGCAGACTTTCTTTTGAGGGCAGGCAGTTCCTCTGCAACCGGGCGGTGAACTCCGTCCTTGTCCCGTTTGTACGGGCAAGGTTCCGCCGGCGGCGGCGGTGGCGGGAGTTCATCATCGTCTCCGTCATCGTCGATGAAGTGCAAAGGAAGAGTTCGGCCTGTGACCGCCTCGGTGTAATGGCGCAGGGCGTTGCTCGACATGGAGATTGCTCCATGCGGGCTCCTCGAAAGATGCAATGCGCCCCCTTCGAGGTATTGGGCTGCATAGATCTTGTTGAACTTCATTTTATCGGCAACGCTTTCCAGCGCGCTTGAACCTCCGACGATTTGCTGATTGAAAACAATCTCTTCATCATCGGATTCAAGAGCGTCATCCTGCGGGTCTTGGAAACCTTCGGCAAGAGCAGCCTTGTAGTGATCGCCCACGATCTCAATGATCTCATCGACAGTCTCAGGAGGTTGGTCGATGTCCGATCTGACACGAAGGTCTGACTCTTCAATCTCTACTGTAGACACGTGTTCCCAAGCGCCCTTCTTGCCAGCGTTCACGCTCATGAGCTTCTCGTCAGGGCATGAATCATTTGGCTCCGCAAGAAGTGTTGTCTTCTGAGTTGGATGAGGTTCGTCATCAGGATCATAGTCCGGAACGAAGTCATCCTCCACGGGGTTATTGACGCTTGAGTCCCTTTCAGGTGATGAGGTGATGTCAACAGTTGGCTCACCAGTTCCCTGGGGCACAATGATTCCAGCCCGCTCCAGTTCCTCCGGAGTGGCCTTCAAGTGCTCGCCAGTAATTTCGTCCAACAGCGCCACCTCGTGACCGTCGGGGTACACGCATGTCTTGCAAAGGTTGGGTTCGATCATGATCTTGTTCTCAGGGAATCGGTCATGCGGCTCGAGAAACACGTAGGACGCACGATATCTCTCTCGGGCCTCGGCTTCCGCACGGGCTTTCTCCTCTTTCGGAGTCATGACAGGTTGAAGGCGAGCTTGCTTCCGCAGCGCTTCACAGTCCTTCAATCGCCACATCTGGTATGTGAGTCTTGCCATGGCGACGAAGTAGCGATAGTAAGCAGTCCTGTTGCTTTCGCTGTCCTCTGCATGGAACCCATCGTAGCGAGTTGTGGCACGTGTGAGCGGAGACCCAGTCACAGCAAGCAACCCTTTGTTCTGGGCGGCGTCAGCGAACAAGCACATCTGGCGCGCGTAATCTTGGTGGAGTCCAAAGGAATTCGCGTCTGCGTATGCTATGATCGATATGGCCCCCACATCGGGGCGCTGGAGGAAGCTCGCGAGTCTATCCAACTGCGCGAAATGCTTCCTCGCTAATTCATCCTGCCACTCTGAAGCAGCGCGCTGAACAGCGGGATTCCGGTGTACACTTCTGGAGTCAATCCAAGTGTTGCCGACGAACCCGTGCTTCCCCCACACGTCGTTGCCGGCATACGACACCACGATAACCGCTGGGGCACGCCGTTCCCGGCTGCGTCGTCTGGCATTGTTTAGGCAGCTCTCGATCTCATCGTTGATCTCCTCGAGCCCCTTGCCCCAACGCATCCCGTACTGGACCGATGCCGCGGTCTCGCGCAAGCCGCTGGGATCTGCTTTAATGAATTCGCCGATGTTCCGTCTGGTCAGACGCGGCGGTTCAAATGATCCCTCAGGAGGTGCTTCGGCCTGCACCAGGGCCATGCTCGAGTCGCCGACGAAGATGAAGTCAGCCTCCGGTTCCCCGGGGCACGGAAGTGCACCAAGGATCTTCAGGCTTTTCGATCCAGCCAGCGAGCATAATCCAAGTGGATCTTCTCGAGCGCAGCTTTCGCGAAACTCAGGTTGTCCACGTTCTGCTGCACCGTGACATGTGCCCTCGCATCAACCGGATGGTCGACAATCGCAGCGAGGCACCCGACACTTTCCAAAAGTTCGTCCCACTTCTCACGGTTGGTGGGCTCCGAAGGCATGGAAACATAGTCCGAAAACTTCGACACCAGGTTCCCCTGTGCGTTCTTTCCATCGCACACGAACTTGGGCTCCATGATCGCGGAGGACATGTCGAAAGAAGTCGAAATAGAAGTCGAGCGAGTAGCGCAAAGATCACAGTGACACGTGGTCGTACGAGCGGCTAGTCATTGAGCAGACACGGCCACGCGGAAAGCCTGGTGAATCAAATCCGTCATGGAGTAAGTATATTCCTCCGTGCGCTTCAATGATGCACCTCGACCTTCAGCATGTTCATGTCCACCCTGACACTTCTTTCCCACAAAAGCATCAACCAACTGATTTAAATTAGTTTGAATTCTCCATGGCTTCCTAATTGTTCATGTCAACAACTCCAACCATGCATCCGTCAAACTTAACAGAGTCCATGACATGAGAAACACAAAATTGTTTCACCTTGTCAAGTTCCCAATAGTCACACCCGTCTGGCCACTCGATTGCGATCCACGGTGACGATCGTCGAAGCGAGTTAACTAGGTCAACCATACCCGACCAGATACGTTTCATTTCACTGATGTGACTTTCAATCTTGACGGCAGCAGAAGGAATGTACTTGTTGACCCTTTGCCATGGTGATCCGCCAGTACATGGAATGCTCACCCAAACAAGAATCTTGATCTTTGGTCCATGCTTCCGCAGAACACCGTTCACTTGATCAATGATTCCCTTCCTAGTTTTGGGAGAGGTGATGTCGTCCTGTTCGGTGATACGGAAGACGATGCACCCCTGAGCCTGCTTCCTAGTCGTGTCCCCCAATTTCGAATTCGGTCCACAACACACTTCGATAAGGATCCTCTGAGGTCCGGACGATGCCCCGACGGCAGAAGGTTCCCCTTTGCTTTGCACTTTCTTTTCGGCCTTGCGGACGTTATGTTCGGGGGAAGAGACAATGGCAAGCAGTTTGATGAGCTTATCCCATTTCTCGGCGTTACTAAACGGTTTCGTAAAGATATCGGCAGCTTGCAAGATCGATGCAACATACCTGCGACATCCACCTGTGTCAAAAGATCGCCGCCTCTTGGAACAACAATCTTTATTGTTGTTTCCCAGGAGAATCGCCGTTTGTAAAAATTATTGACGTCTAGGGGTCTCCTTGGTTGGCTGAGCGTCCGGGCAGCCATTTGATTGCTTGATAAGTATTGCTTCAACACCTGCTAGACAATTATGGATCACCCACGTTCCACCCTACCTGCATTTGGTTGGTTGAGTTTGGAAGCCAGCAGATTGGTGTACTCAGTGTACTCGTTGACATCACCCTGAAACCCAACCCTAGAACCATCTCAAAACATCCACCTTGCACTCCGCCCGGCACAATGCAATGCACTTTTCCGATGAGCAGATCAGTTGGAGCCCAAGTGCCGATCGCACAGCCTTGCGGCTTTGAAGAGGTAGAACTCGAGCACACGATAGCTTTGCACCCTGCTGTCAGTTTTTACTGCAAGGCCACAAATTCTGCCGATTATGTCTTCATTTTGCTGGCAGTCGAACAATGCAGGATTTAGCACATACATTGAGTTTTGGTTCAGCTGGGTTTTTACCTCTTGGAGGACATGGCGCCAAAAGTGGCTTTTGGGTTTTATTCCAAATAAGCATAGGCTTCGTTGGAAAGTCCAGTTCGCAAGCCACCCGTAGCCTGAAAGGAGCGACATCCCTTTCTCATAAAGCACTGCACCACAGTTCCAGTCCATAAACATGGTGTGCTGATACATGTGATTAAAAACTTCCAGCCCCACCCTCGACATGCTCAAGATTACGGAATGAACTTCTCGTCGTTCCGGACAAGTTTCTGTGTTGAGATAGGCAACAGTCATTGCAGCAATGAACTTGAGCAGTACTGTAGCATCGCTTCCTTTGCAGTTTGCCCATGGGAAGCTCCGTTTGTTTTTGTACGCAAAGAAACTCTTGGTGAAAGATCTCAATGAGGCCTTCATTTTTTGTGTCGTCAGGAACATCTTGAATTGCGAGAACACATTGTTGAGCTTGATGTCTATTTTCCCCCGATTTCCGTAGTAGTCAAAGTGTATCCACAAAAAGATGACTGAGCCAATGATGTCTCGAAATAGTCCGAGGCGAAGGGTGTGGAAGCAGTCATGCTTGTACATTGCCTCAGGCCGGCTGGAATCGAAAGGGATGTCGTGCAGGTAAGGAAGTGCATTTGCATTCCATGGTCTTTGACAGTAGAGGGAAGAGAGCCACACTGGTTCATGCCCAACATCTTCGGCTGGCAAGCCTGCCTGCCCTGCAAGACAGCAGTGGCAGCACTCTTTGTCAACCACCCTGCCTTTGTTCTCATATCCCCGTGTAAGTCTGGCAGCAAATGAATGAAATTTCAAGTCAGCTTTCAATCCAACAACGGCACAATGCCACTGATGGCCATTTGCCACAAAACCATGGTGAAATAGCGACTCAAACTGTGTGGCCAAGTGCTGCATGAATTGCTCTTTAATCCCCCTGTAGTTCTCCGCAAAGGTTCCAGGAATCACTATAATGGGCCAGTGTTGTAAATAGCTGTGTCCTTTCATGTTTGTGAAGAGAGACTTGATCATGGGGTTTGCCACTCTTGGGCATTTGTGGACAGGCTCTTTCAAAAATGTTGGGCAACACGTAGAGCACGGCTGAAACTTCTTTACAAAGCCAAGCACACTCTCGAACGATAGAAGGGTTGTGTTGGATCTTCTTTTTCCCTTCCCCTCATCCCCGTGAAGGGCTACAGGAATCACTCGGGCCAGGTCTGTGTGGTGAGCATAAACAGCGTGGGTTGGATGATAGCAGGAATATCCTTCCCAGAAAGCCTTGAAGCTTTCCATGCCTTTTTCCCAAGTTTCCTCTCCACAGACGAGACGCGGGTGATGTTCAACCAAGAACTGCAGGATCTTTTGCGGAGGCAGGTAGTGGATCTCTGTCTTCGAACCATCTTCGAGTTCAACAGTGAACACATCAATCTCAACCTTCCACGCTATCCCCAGCCTCCGCATGAACCTGTAAGCAGTTCTAGCAACATTTCCTCTCCAAACCGGCTTGGAGGCTTGTCCAAACTCTTGAAGGGCACCTTGCCGCATGTCTTCACATGTTGTGGCTGGGACCTCAGCAAAGTGCGGCTTGCGGGCGCACAACGGATCGAACTTTGGGGAAATGTATCATCATTGATGAGTGGCAATGGCACTCTGGGAATGCCACTCCATCAGCAATGGCTTCACCATACGCTTCCGCTAGAGGCCTTCTCTTCTGAGGTCCATTTTCACCTGGCATGATGGGAAGTCGTTCAACATGTACTACTGTATTACACCTTCTTTTTTTGAGCGATGATCTCCTCTTGTTGAGCATGTGCTTACAGGCTGAAAAGCTGGCATTTTCACTGCAAGTCATTGCGGTGCATAGCCTGATGTGTAGTTCACACATAGGCCAGCCACATGTGACCTTACCCCTTAATTACTAGATCTAATTTGTTTGAACACTGCTTTAATCAAAGCAGGATGCTTGGAAACAGGCGAAGGCACAACCCTCAAGCAACACAATTGTTATAGTTCCGTAGGTCGTGCACGTTGTGCAACACAAGATGTTATTCTTGTACAAAGGCCTTCACATCCCTGGTAGCTCTGGTGGCCTATTTGCCAAAAACATACTATCGACTACTTGTCCTTTGCAGCAGAGGCTTTGGCCTTTGCCTTTGCTGCTGCGGCCCTAGCGCTTTGCCGTTTGTTGGCTTTCTGCTTGATGGACCCTTGCTTGGGCAGAATTGGCCTGACAAAAGATGGGTCGAAGTTCATACAATTAGAGGAATCAGCCATCAAAAGAAGAGTCTTAAATAAGAGGGGAGGCCTCATCCGAGTCTCCAAGTTGAGGCCATCGACTGCCCTTGGAAATGCAATAGCAATCACCAGTTCATTGGTTTGTTGCGCACACGGTTTGGAACAAGATAAGGTCCAAGCATTGTTTTGGCTCGCTTGTACAGAGTGAGCATTGTCTCCTCGGACCTTATTTTGCATCAACATTCCACAAGGATAGAAGGCGTGGGCACTCAAAAAAAGCTTGGTCTCCGACTCTTCAGTGAACCCGTTAACCACACCTTTGGTGTAGGCCACATCCAACTCTCCGGATAGCTGCGTGAGGCTTTCAATGAACTGCGTCACCTTGTCGAACATCCTTGGCGAACAAAAAGTCTGCGAGGAGATTCGAACGGTATCGGAAAAGGCATGTCAACAATTAAGGGAGGCACTGTTCTTGCAAGTGGGACAATTTTGTACAGGCTTTGAACTTGTCCGCCCCAAGTTGCAATCTTGCAGATCTCTTACTGAGACAGGTCCTTGGATACATACGCATTAAGAAGTCATGAAAAATTGCATTGTGTGACATGTATTCCAGGTGAGGGTCATAATTTTTTGGCTGATTGATGATGGTAGAGCATCTAGTTCCAATTCCGGTATTCCTGCTTGCTTCCTGATTTTTGCCGCTCGTGACTCGGCAAGCTCAGCCTTGACTTGCTCAGGATCGTCAAATTCCCCCTGAGACGACTCCTCATCAGAATCACCTGAAAGTTGGGTTGAGGGCGTTGGTGAGACTTAAGCTCTTACACAGCAGAAAGAGAATTGATCGACTAATACTAAAGCATACTAAAGCTGAAACTCAAGCTTTGGTAAACCAGTGGCCTTCATCGGTTTTCAGTTTGGAAGGAGCCTTTGGGTTCTTCTGTCCATCTGTGTTCTTCTGTAACTGCTTTAACTGAGCACCCTCAACAAGGTGTTCCTGCCCCCTCTGTTTTGGAGGACCAGCAAAGTGAGACGGTTTCTCGAAACCGTCAAAGTCAACTTTCTCATCCCAGGAGATCTTTCTCTTCAGTGAAGTCGTGCTGGATCGCCTCAGACGTCAACCCAGCAGCGGAACCCAGCCCGAGAGGAAGATAGTACGAAACAATGAAAAACAGTTGTCAGAGAAATTGAAACATTATCAGACAAAGAACTTGGAGCTTCCCTCAATAGCAGTCTCTGCCCAATACAGCAACGTACGTTCATACCTGTCACGCCTGCCAATGGATTTTTGCAGGGTTAACAACACGCATGGAAGCATCAAAGCATTGCATTGGTGGGTGTTGAGTGTTGGTTTATTTACTTACAGTATCAAGTGTTGGATACCAAAAGCACACTGCTGTCCAGTACTGTCCTCATCAATTGCTTTGGGTCTTTCAACGCTTCAGCCTTCACCGCCGCCACTCGTTTCCTCGGGCTGGCAGTGTCTAGTGCTTGTTTAAAGCAATTGGCACGCAATTCAACACCCATGTTTAATCTTAGATTCTCTGGCCATCCCCACTCATTCAACATTGTATCCTCGCTTACGTATTGACCTTTCACAATCAGCTCTTTGCTTTGGAGCTCTTCCTTGATCAGTTCAACTTCCTCAACAAAGGTCTCCTTCAGGAAACAAGTTTGCGTGGGACTTGGTGGATTGTGGTAACACGGGTACAGGGCAGAGGGGAACGACAACATGTATTTGCAGCCTCTCCCAAAAGTCGGTCCGGATCAAATCCGCAAGATTGAAATACTTGTTGAAGTTTCTTCTTGCCGCCTCTTGAACTCCACATATTCAGAATGTCCTTGGAAACCTTGTACTCACCAGTTTTTTTGTTAGGTTTGAAGCATCTACTCATGCGCTGGTTGATGGCGCATTGAGAGAGTCTGAGTTCACCAGCTGCAGGGATAGCAGCGCTAGCATCCCCAATCTCCGGAATTTCTGGGTCATGTGGAGCCGAGGTGGGCTCACTGGGGGTGGCGGTCTTTGGGTGATGTGGATCCGAGGGGGGCTCGGGGCCGGCACTTCTGCAAGGCGTTGCCACCGGTTGCACAGCCTCGGGGGCCGCCGCAGGAGGCTTGGCCGCTGCGGTGTGTTTATCGGCTTCTTGCACATCAGGTTGGAACAAGTTCTCGATGGAAGAAAGCATAGAGGAGTCACCAACTTTCAGTGAAGTAACCTGGGCTGGTGGGAGATACCATTCCCCCCCCACCTCGAACTTCAAACCACATAAGGGTATTACACGTGCAAGGTTCTATTTTACCTAGTGGCCTTGTGTTCAGGTTCTGGCTTCTCGTCCAAATCCATGTGTATTGATGACATTGCACAGGCTAAGTCAGCAAAATAGCTATCATCATCACAATGGGAATCCTGATCAAGGTAGTCCATCGATGCGTTGTCACCGTAAGGGTCTACCAACGTAGCTGTAACCTCTTCACCGTCGGACATCTCAATCTCGTTCCCTTCATTTCCCAAAAGTCTCATGCAGGAGGTAGGGGTGCCTGGCTGTTCCATCTCAGCACCACCCGGCTGAACCTCTTGGTGTTGAACCTGCGGCAATCCTATGGAAAGGCCAGGGATGTCACCAGGCTGAGTCTCTTCTTGTTCAATGTGCTCCCCCTCCGGCTGCACTGGGAAGGCCTGCCACTGGAAGCCAGCCTTCCGGAGAATCTCATCAGAGACGTCCGGATCCAAGTCATTCAGCTCCCGCTTCATAGCCTGAAGTGGGGAGCCAAAAAGTGGACTTCCAGTCAAACAGAGCTTAGCATGAACCCCGATCTAGCTTCGCTAGATTCAACAAACCACTAAAAAAAGCTAAAGAAGGTCCCCTTGGTTTTGAGGTGTTTTCTGAAACCACTTCAGGTGACCATGACCTCTTCAACTGCAGCTGCATCCATACCCTGCGTTGGCTGCTCTGCAACATGAAAGATACCCCTGCAAAGCGTTTCAGCAGACCACATATTGCTGCGTAGCCTTTCCATGGTCTCCAATCTAGACACTAGGATGCGCAGCAGAGCCACTAAAGCAAAGCGGGGCACTTAAATT